>CAUYUJ010018104.1:266232-276092 GCA_963575745.1 Prorocentrum cordatum | reverse complement strand
TCCTCCTCCTCCTCCTCCTCCTCCTCCTCCTCCTCCTCCTCCTCGGCGCCGTATGGTGCGGGGCATTGGCGGTGGGAGGCCTACTGGCGCGACGGCGGGACAGGCGCGCCGCGGTGCCCCCATGGCGCCTGCGGCTGCTGGCCTCCCCCCTGGGGAGCTCCGCGACGCCGCCCCGCGGCAGCTGCCAGGGGCCGCCCTTCTGCCCGGCCGCCCCCCGCGCGCGCTCGCCGCGGCCCCGCTGCGTGAGAGTGCCCCCGCGCCCGGCTCTCCCTCCGCGGCCGGCCCCTCGCCTCCTCTCTCATGCGTGCGGGGTAAGTCGCGACGCCGTGTCCCGGTCTCGCCCAGGCGCGCGTGCGTATTGCCTCTGCCGCGCTGCGGCGTACAGAAGCGTGTGCCGTATGGCCATGCGTTGGGCCTCCCCTGGGAGGCTCTTGGAACCCTCTGGGGTTGGAGCCGGCGGGCGTCGTTGGGTTCTGTGTCCTGTGGAGGCGTTTTGGGGCGGTCTTGGGGCCTCTTAGATGCCTCTTGGGGGCCATATTGAGCCATCTTTGGCTGTCCTGTGCCATCTGAGAGGCCATGTCGGGCCATTTGGGGCCATGTTGGAGCCGTTTTGGGCCAGGAAGGACCCTCTGACAGCTGCGCGGGGCGGCCCGTCTTGACCCAGTCGAAGGGGGTAGGGAGAGCGGTCAGGCTACCCGCAAGCCGCAAGCTATCTCGCTCGTTCCCGCCTGCCCTCCCAAGACATGAGCAGCACCCGACTTTCAGCATATTTTGCGGTCGCGATTGGATGGGCTGCTACGGGGAACCTGTGCAGACGCCAGGCGTGCGACGCTGCAAGGTGTCCCACGCGTGCCAAGCGTGCCACGCACACCAGCTGCGCCAGGAACCCCAGGGGCCTCAGCGCGCCAGGCGCGCCTGGTGCGCCAGATACGCGGCGAGCTCCACATGCGCCAAGTGTGCCACGTGCTCCAGCTGCGCCAGGTGTGCCACATGCGCGACGCGCGCAGAGCGTGCCAGTGCACGTAACAGCACACATCAGGAACCACCTTGGCCCCCCCTTGCCATCCCTGTCGAACAGCAATGCACACTGGCGGCGGGGCGGCCATCAGGCTTACGACATGTGGGCCCGCAATCACTTTGCACAAGTTTTTGACAGGGGTGGTGGTCCTGCGCGCATCGTGCAATACGCTACCCCCCCGCCGGCCGTCCCTGTTTAAAAACAATGCAAAGCGATAGCGGGACGCTCGAGCATGATGAAGGTTTCGCCGCAAGGTATACGTTGTATTTTTTTGGATGTGTAGTGGGTGGGGGACGTGTCGGCGGCCAGTCGCGATGAGGCGGGATTGCTCGTCAACAAGGAGCAGGGGTAGCTTCTCCCAGAGGGGGAAGAAACGGGTTGGAAGGGGAACCGCTCCACACCACCTCCATCCAGCGGGCCATCTGGTTTTCGGGTCTGAGCTGGAGTCTCCGGCGGCCGTACGGGGAGGCTTGGGCCCCCCGAGGATGCTTTCGGCAATGTGCAGCTGCCGGAAGGCCGCCAAGGCCGACGAAAACGTCCGACAGCTTTTCCTTGGGGCCGACCCCAAACATGCGCGGAAGAGTGACACATGATCTGGGCGACAGCCATGTGCAGTTGTAGGTGCCGCAGTTTTGAGCGTCGTCTTCGGTGGAGCTCCTTGTGGGCCACGAAACACGTGATGGGGTGTGCCGAAATCGGCGGGGAGCCGCATGTGAGCCTTGCCACTGGGGCCTTCGGTGGTGCTACCCGTGGGGCCACGGGACGTGCCCAGACATGCGGCGCCCTGATTTCTTCAAGGCACTGTCTCCCGCAGCCTCGACCCTTTTCCCAGGACCGGTTTTTCACGCTGAGTCGTTTTATGACGGTCCCGGGGCCCCGTGAGGGCCCCCAGAGGCCGAGAACGGCAAAGATCCTCCCACCCAGTTGTTGTTGTTGTTGTTGTTGTTGTTGTTGTTGTTGTTGTTGTTGTTGTTGTTGTTGTTGTTGAGTTTTCATTTCCGAAGAATAATTATTGTTGATCCCCCCCCACCGGTGCATATGGTTTTTTCTTAATCAATGTGTGCCCCTCGACGCTCGCACCTTGCTTTTTGTCAGGGAAAGTCTTCCTGCTCAAACTGGGCCCCTGGCCCCCAGGTTACAACAACAACGGCTCCCGCTTGAGACTTCCTCACAATTTAGCCAGGACCCCCGCTCCCGCCCGAGACTTCCTCGCATGTTATTCAGGAATCGCGCTCTCGCTTGGGACTTCCTTACAATTTATTCAGGAATCGCTCTCCCGGAGCTCTGGAGTCGCGCTCTCGCTGGAGACTTGCTTGCAACTTACTGAAGAATAGCCTTGCGTTGGAATTTCCTGCAATTTGCCCAAGCGCCGCGCTCCCGACACCCAGGCACCCAGGAGTCGCGCCCGTTGTGGCCCCATGTGCATGCCCTTCGTGGCCCCGCTGTCGCCATTTGTGTCCCCCTCATTGTCCTACGTGGCCCAGTTGCTACCCTTAGTGGCCCCATAGTTGCCTTCTGTGGCCCCGCATTATCTGCACTTCGTGGCCCCCGCTCGTTCGCACTCGTCGTGGCCCCATACGCATTCCCTTCGTGTCCCCGCTGTCGCCCTTCGTGGCCTACTTCGTGCCCTTCGTGGCCCTGCTGTCGTTCTCTCTCGCTCTCGCTTTCGCTCGTCGTCGCCGTCGTCGTCGTCGCCGTCGTCTTCGTCGTCGTCGTCGTCGTCGTTGTCGTCGTCGTCGTCGTCGTCGTCGTCGTCGTCGTCGTCGTCGTCGTGGTCGGTCCCCTGTCCGTCCCTCTTGGGTTCGGGTCGACGGTCCGCGGCCGCCCCGCCGATCAGCGCTGCCGCTGGCCAGGCCGACGGTCCGCGGCCGCCCCGCCGCTTGCCGGGGCCCGGCCTGCAGGGAAGAAAGGTATACCCCCCAAAGGGGGTTCGATCGAAGACGAAGAGGGCGGGTATCGAGGGTTTGGGAAATACGCGTTATTGGACACTCGAGCATATAAGGGCGAACAGTCTTAAACTTATTGTTGTTGTTGTTGTTGTTGTTGTTGTTGTTGTTGTTGTTGTTGTTGTTGTTGTTGTTGTTGTTGTTGTTGGTGGTGTTGCTGTTTATGTTTATGTTTAGGTTGTTGTTGTTGTTGTTGTTGTTGTTGTTGTTGTTGTTGTTGTTGTTGTTGTTACTGTTGTTGTTGTTGTTGTTGAATTCTCGTTTCTGAAGAATAATAATTGTTGATCCCCCCCGTCCGGTGCACAGTGTTTTTTTTCGATTGAAGTGCCCCTCCTGGGGCTCGCACCTCTTTTTTGTTCAGGGAAAGTTTTGAGGGTCAAACTGTGTCGTTGGCCCCCGGTTTACAACAACAGCGGCTCCCGCCTGAAACTTCTTCACAATTTATTGAAGAATCGCGCTCTCGCTTTGGACTTCCTTCCAATTTACCATAGGATCGCGGCTCCCGCTTGATACTTCCTCACAATTTACTGAAGAATCGCGCTCTCGCTTGGGACTTCCTCGCAAGTTACCACCGAATCGCGGCTCCCGCCTGATACTTCCTCGCAATTTATTCAGATGCCGCTCCTCGACACTCAGGAATGGCGCTCCCGCTACATATTGCTTGGCGGTTCAGCCAGAATTTACGCTTCAACGACCCGCCCGCTCGACCCGCCCGTCTGGGCCTGCCCGCCCGACCAGCCCGTTGGGGATTGCAGTCGCCGCTCGCTGTCCTTCGCTGCCTTCGATGCCCCTCGCTGCCCGTACTGGTTCCGCGGTCGCCTTCGTTCGCTGCCCTTCGTGGCCCTGTTGCTGCCCGCAGTGGCCCCGTCGCTGCCCATTGTGGCCCCGCATTATATGCCCTTCGTGGCCCCCGCTCGCAGTCGCCCGTCGTGGCCCCATACGCATTCCCTTCGTAGCCCCGCTGTCGCCCTTCGTGGCCCCTTTGCTGCCCTCAGTGGCCCCGCTGTCGCCCTTTGTGGCCCCATAGAAGAATGCCCTTCGTTTTGTTTTCAAGGGTTTCACCAACCACACGTGGCAGGGAATGAATATACCCTCCAAAGGGGGTACGATCGAAGACGAAGAGGGCGGGTATCCGGGGTTTGGGATTTGCATATTGAATGACACGCGAGCAGATAAGAGCGAACAGTCTTAAAATGATTGTTGTTTTTGTTGTTTTTGTTGTTTTTGTTGTTGTTGTTGCTGTTGTTGCTGTTGTTGAACTCTCACTCCTGAGGAATATTATTGTTAATCCCCCCCGTCCGGTGCACATTGTTTTTTTCCGATTGAAGTGCCCTTCCCGGGCTCGCACCTTGTTTTTTATCAGGGAAAGTCTGGAGGGTCAAACTGTGTCGTTGGCCCACGGTTTACAACAACAACGGCTCCCGCCTGAGACCTCCTCACAATTGAGCCAGGACCCCTGCTCCTGCCCGAGACTTCCTTGCGTTTTATTCAGGAATCGCGCTCTCGCTTGGGACTTCCTTAGAATTTATTCTACCGGCGCTCTGGAGTCGCGCTCTCGCTGGAGACTTGCTTGCAATTTACTGAAGAATAGCCTTGCGTTGGAATTTCCTGCAATTTGCCCAAGCGCCGCGCTCCCGACACCCAGGCACCCAGGAGTCGCGCCCGTTGTGGCTCCATGTGCATGCCCTTCGTGGCCCCGCTGTCGCCATTTGTGTCCCCCTCATTGTCCTACGTGGCCCAGTTGCTACCCTCAGTGGCCCCATAGTTGCCTTCTGTGGCCCCGCAGTATCTGCACTTCGTGGCCCCCGCTCGTTCGCACTCTTCGTGGCCCCATACGCATTCCCTTCGTGTCCCCGCTGTCGCCCTTTGTGGCCTACTTCGTGCCCTTCGTAGCCCTGCTGTCGTTCTCTCTCGCTCTCGCTTTCGCTCGTCGTCGTCGTCGTCGCCGTCGTCTTCGACGTCGTCGTCGTCGTCGTCGTCGTCGTCGTCGTGGTCGTCGTCGTCGTCGTCGTCGTCGTCGTCGTCGTGGTCGGTCCCCTGTCCGTCCCTCTTGGGGTCGGGTCGACTGTCCGCGGCCGCCCCGCCGATCAGCGCTGGCGCTGGCCAGGCCGACGGTCCGCGGCCGCCCCGCCGCTTGCCGGGGCCCGTCCTGCAGGGAAGACAGGTATAACCCCCAAAGGGGGTTCGATCGAAGACGAAGAGGGCGGGTATCGAGGGTTTGGGAAATACGCGTTATTTGTCACTCGAGCATATAAAGGCGAACAGTCTTAAAATGATTATTGTTTTTGTTGTTGTTTTTGTTGTTGTTGTTGGTGTTTATGTTTATGTTTAGGTTGTTGTTGTTGTTGTTGTTGTTGTTGTTGTTGCTGCTGCTGCTGCTGTTGTTGTTGTTGTTGTTGTTGTTGTTGTTGTTGTGATTGTTGTTGTTGTTGTTGTTGTTGTTGTTGTTGTTGTTGTTGTTGTTGTTGTTGTTGTTGTTGTTGTTGTTGAACATTATTACTTCTAAAGAATAATTATTGTTGGGGCCCCTGGTGCACGACCCCCCCGCCGCGCCTAGGCCGCAGCCTCGTTTTCATCATTTTCGTGAGGAAGTCTCAGGCAAAACGGGTTGGTCCGGATCCGGTTGTGTTGTTACGATCGGTTTTCCCTTGCAAAAAATAAGCTAAAGTGGACATTTCTTGTTCTAACATACCAAACTTCAAGATCCCTTGCAAAAAACATGAGGGACCCACAACCCGGAAAGACATAAAGACATTTTTTTGTTTTGCAGCATGGGGGCGATGTAAATTCTACCCAACTTGGGCGACATTCTCACGAAACATCCACGAAGAAACCCCGCCAAACAATCCCCCCGAGACACCTCAAGACACATTCCACGAGACCACCTCACCGAACTCCACGAGACACCCCGCGAAACATTCCACGAGACACCCCACGAAACATTCCACGACGACAGGCAACCACTCAACCAAGGCGGTGTGGTCGTGCTGGGGAGTGGTCGTGCTGGGGTGTGGTCGTGCTGGGGGGTGGTCGTGCTGGGGGGTGGGCGTGCTGGGGGGGTGGTCGTGCTGGGGGGTGGTCGTGCTGGGGCGTGGTCGTGCTGGGGCGTGGTCGTGCTGGGGCGTGGTCGTGCTGGGGTGTGGTCGTGCTGTGGTGAGGTCGTGCTGGGGTGTGGTCGTGCTGGGGTGTGGTCTTGCTGGGGCGTGCTCGTGCTGCGGTCGGGTCGTGCTGGGGTGTGGTCGTGCTGGGGTATGGTCGTGCTGGGGTGGGGTCGTGCTGGGGTGGGGTCGTGCTGGGGTCTGGTCGTGCTGGGGTGTGGTCGTGCTGGGGGTATGGTCGTGCTAGGGTGGGGTCGTGCATTTCGCTCGAGACATCCTGCCAAAATTCCAGGAAATCGTACAAAAACAAAGGAATTAGTCGAGACATCATCGAAATTCCTTCGCGCGGGGCGCTTTTCCGCGTCGCGGTCGGCTCTGCAAAACCAGCGTTTCGCTTGAGACATCCTCAACAAATTCTGAAAACAAGCGTTTCGCTCGAGACATCCCCAACTCTGCAAAACCAGCGTTTCGCTCGAGACATCCTCAACAAATTCTGAAAAACAAGCGTTTCGCTCGAGACATCCTCAAATTTTAATCTGCCGGCCTCCTTCGACCTCGATATTTATCAGGGAAAAAATCCGCCGGCCTCCTTCAAGTTGGCACCGGGGGACAGGTTTACCCACTAAAAGAGAACCCTGGGCCGGCGCCCTTTCCGGGAATAAGGTAAAGTGGACATTCGCGCGCGCAAGACGAAATCCTTCCAAAACCTTAGTTTTCGTAGCGATTTTAACATACAAACATCAAAAAACCAATGGTTTGTCAAAACAATTGTCAAAATTTCATCCCGCGCGCTCTTGCGGATTCGTAGGAAACCCAACACTTTTTAATCATTTCTGTCAAACGGGCTTTTGCGAGCAACTTTTTCGAACTTCTGCAACAACGGTTGCGCACCTGCCAGGGCCATCATCCCTGTCAAATAATACCATGCGGGACACATTCGTTTTTTCTTCGCGCGCGCACGCCGTCGTCGTCGGCCGCGGGGCCCTGAATAGTAGCCACGGTCGTCCGCATGCCACGAAGTGAAGTGTCCGAACGTCATAGGGCGGGAAGCTGGGTGTGGGTGGTGGCGAAGAGTCGTTTGGAAATTTGGTAGAGCTTGAACCGGCCCCCCCACAAAGTGGGGGTATTGCCCGCCTCCTATGAAAACCCTGGCACTGGTGAGAACGGTGTGTCCCCACGTGCTAGTAATTGTTGTTGTTGTTGTTGTTGTTGTTGTTGTTGTTGTTGTTGTTGTTGTTGTTGTTGTTGTTGTTGTTGTTGTTGAATTCTCATGTCTGAAGAATAATAATTGTTGATCCCCCCCGTCCGGTGCACATTGTTTTTTCGATTAAAGTGCCCCTCCTGGGGCTCGCACCTCTTTTTTGTTCAGGGAAAGTTTTGAGGGTCAAACTGTGTCGTTGGCCCCCGGTTTACAACAACAACGGCTCCCGCCTGAAACTTCCTCACAATTTATTGAAGAATCGCGCTCTCGCTTTGGACTTCCTTCCGATTTACCATAGGATCGCGGCTCCCGCTTGATATTTCCTCACAATTTACTGAAGAATCGCGCTCTCGCTTGGGACTTCCTCGCAACTTACCACCGAATCGCGGCTCCCGCCTGATACTTCCTTGCAATTTATTCAGATGCCGCTCCTCGACACTCAGGAATGGCGCTCCCGCTACATATTGCTTGGCGGTTCAGCCAGAATTTACGCTTCAACGACCCGCCCGCTCGACCCGCCCGTCTGGGCCTGCCCGCCCGACCAGCCCGTTGGGGATTGCAGTCGCCGCTCGCTGTCCTTCGCTGCCTTCGATGCCCCTCGCTGCTGGTACTGGTTCCGCGGTCGCCTTCGTTCGCTGCCCTTCGTGGCCCTGTTGCTGCCCGCAGTGGCCCCGTCGCTGCCCATTGTGGCCCCGCATTATATGCCCTTCGTGGCCCCCGCTCGCAGTCGCCCGTCGTGGCCCCATACGCATTCCCTTCGTAGCCCCGCTGTCGCCCTTCGTGGCCCCTTTGCTGCCCTCAGTGGCCCCGCTGTCGCCCTTTGTGGCCCCATAGAATAATGTCCTTCGTTTTGTTTTCAAGGGTTTCACCAACCACACCAAAGGGGGTACGATCGAAGACGAAGAGGGCGGGTATCCGGGGTTTGGGATATGCATATTGAATGACACGCGAGCAGATAAGAGCGAACAGTCTTAAAATGATTGTTGTTTTTGTTTTGTTGTTGTTGTTGTTGTTGTTGTTGCTGTTGTTGAACTCTCATTCCTGAAGGATATTATTGTTAATCCCCCCCGTCCGGTGCACATTGTGTTTTTCCGATTGAAGTGCCCTTCCCAGGCTCGCACCTTGTTTTTTATCAGGGAAAGTCTGGAGGGTCAAACTGTGTCGTTGGCCCACGGTTTACAACAACAACGGCTCCCGCCTGAGACTTCCTCACAATTGAGCCAGGACCCCCGCTCCTGCCCGAGACTTCCTCGCGTTTTATTCAGGAGTCGCGCTCTCGCTTGGGACTTCCTTAGAATTTATTCTACCGGCGCTCTGGAGTCGCGCTCTCGCTGGAGACTTGCTTGCAATTTACTGAAGAATAGCGCCCTTGCGTTGAACTTTCTTGCAATTTACTTAAGCGCCGCGCTCCCGACACCCAGGCACCCAGGAGTCGCGCTCACGCTTAGGACTCCCTCGCAGATTACATAGGAATCGGGATCTCGCTGCCCTTCGTGGCCCCGTTGCAGCCCTTCGTGGCCCCCTCGCTTTGTTTCGTGGCCCCGTTGCAGCCCTTCGTGGCCCCCTCGCTGCCCCTCGTGGCCCCGTTGCAGCCCTTCGTGGCCTCCTCGCTGCCCTTCGTTTCGTGGCCCCCTCGCTTTGTCTCGTGGTCCCGTTGCAGCCCTTCGTGGCCCCCTCGCTGCCCCTCGTGGCCCCGTCGCAGCCCTTCGTGGCCCCGTTGCAGCATTTCGTGGCCCCCTCGCTGCCCTTCGTGGCCCCGTTGCATCCCTTCTTGGCCCCTTCGCTGCCCTTCGTGGCTCCATATCTGTATGCCCTTCGTGGCCCCTGCTCGTTCGCGCCCGTGGTGGCCTCATATGCATGTGTCCCACGTGGCCCAGTTGCTACCCTCAGTGGCCCCATCGTTGCCTTCTGTGGCCCCGCATCATCTGCCTTTCGCGGCCCCCGCTCGTTCGCGCTCTTCGTGGCCCCATACGCATTCCCTTCGTGTCCCCGCTGTTGCCCTTCGTGGCCTACTTCGTGTCCTTGTGGCCCTGCTGTCGTTTTCTTTCGCTCTCGCTTTCGCTCGTCGCCATCATCGTCGACGTCGTCGTCGTCGCCGTCGTCGTCGACGTCGTCGTCGTCGTGGTCGGTCCCCTGTCTGTCCCTCTTGGGGTCGGGTCGACGGTCCGCTGCCGCCCTGCCGATCAGCGCTGCTGCTGGCCAGGCCGACGGTCTGCGGCCGCCCCGCCGCTTGCCGGGGCCCGGCCTGCAGGGAAGGAAGGTATACCCCCCAAAAGGGGTTCGATCGAAGACGAAGAGGGCGGGTATCGAGGGTTTGGGAAATAGGCGTTATTGGACACTCGAGCAGATAAGGGCGAACAGTCTTAAACTGATTGTTGTTGCTGTTGTTGTTGTTGTTGTTGTTGTTGTTGTTGGTGTTGTTGTTGTTGCTGCTCCTGCTGCTGTTGTTGTTGTTGTTGTTGTTGTTGTTGTTGTTGTGGTTGTTGTTGCTGTTGTTGGTGTTGGTGTTGTTGTTGGTGTTGTTGTTGTCGTCGTCGTCGTCGTCGTTGCTGTTGCTGCTGCTGTTGTTGTTGTTTTGCTGGTGGTTGTTGTTGTTG
>CAUYUJ010018104.1:248732-258732 GCA_963575745.1 Prorocentrum cordatum | reverse complement strand
CGCGACCCGCCCGTGACCCACCCGCGACCCACCCGCGACCAACCCGCGACTCGGCCCGCGACCCACCCGCGACCCACCCGCGACCCATCTGCGGCCCACCCCGCGACTCACCCACATCGCTTTATCGAAAAAATCGTCGCCTGCGCCGGGCCCGTTGTATCATTTGTAAAAGTTTAGGCCCTGCGGCGGGCTTCTTCAGAGCCTCGCAGACTGCCGACGTCCCCGCTGCCCCCGCACACTCTTATCCGCAACTGCGGGGTGCTAATATTCGCACGTGCGGTTGCTGTGCAGCGTGCGAGGAATCCAGCAATAATTTCATCGTACGAGGGTAAAAAACCTGGCTTTCCACCCACCCTGCCCGTGACGATTTAGTATGCTTGTGCGACACCATGAGCATGTTTCTGCGGAATCCCAACACGTTCTTTGGAATCCCCATCCCCGTATTTGGGCATTTTTCCCGGAAAGGGCATATGCCCAGGGTTCTCTTTTAGTATGTAAACTTGTCCCCAGTGCCTCAACTGAGGTGGGCCGGCGGATTCTTTCCCAGATGAATATCGAGGTCGAGGTGGGCCGGCGTATTAAAATTTGAGGATGTCTCAGGCGAAACGCTGGTGTTTGAAATCCCGATCAATAAATCAGAGTGCGGGCCACTCTTTCGTGTGTTGAGGATGTCTCGAGCGAAACGCTTGCTCCGCAGAGTTACCGAGGATGTCTCGAGCGAATCGCTTGTTGTGTAGAACTTGAGGGATCTGGGCGCCCCAGAGATTTGCCTTCTCCAGGTGCCTTCTCAAGCACGATCACACCCCAGCATTACCTCACCCCAGCACGACCCCACCCCAGCAAGACCATCACTCAGCACGACCACACTCCAGCACGACCTCACCACAACACGACCACACCCCAGCACGACCACGCCCCAGCACGACCACGCCCCAGCACGACCACGCCCCAGCACGACTACCCCCCCAGCACGACCACCCCCCAGCACGACCACCCCCCAGCACGACCACACCCCAGCACGAACACTCCCCAGCACGACCACACCGCCTTGGTTGAGTGGTTGCCTGTCGTCGTGGAATGTTTCGTGGGGTGTTTCGTGGACTGTTTTGCGGGGTGTCTCGTGGAATGTTTCCAGGAGAACGTTGAAAACGGTCGCCCGTGTCTCGTGGAATGTTTCGCGGGGTGTCTCGCGGAAGTGCCCGTCGCCCAATACGGTGTCGTGAAAACGTTTCCATGCATGCGGTTCTATATCCCTTTCCGGGTTCGTGGGTCCATCATGTTTTGTGCTGCTTCCGCGCAGTCTGTCTATCTGTTTGTTTGTTCCACCCATCTGATACGCCATGGTGGAAATTCGTCTAAGCGTGTCCCAGCTTCGCGTTTCTCAACGGTGTCGTCACCTCGCCGCTGGAGGAGAAAAGTCTGTCTGTTGTCCGTCTGTCTGTTTGTCTCCGAGGACGCCTGGTGGCAGTGCGCCGGAAAGTGCGGCAAGAGCTGGCTCCGCCGCGAGCACGTCGACCGCTTCTCGAGCAGAGGCAGGAAACCGTGGTGTAAGGATGAATCGGCCCCCGCGCCCGCCACATGCCAGGAGGAGGGAAGATTGTCGGAGGTAAGAAGAGGATCGGATTACGAAAGACGGCATAAACGTACATTTCCGAGCTTCGCGCGAATTTCCTGGGACGGCGCTGGGCCTTCCCCTAGCGGCGCCTCCGGTGCCGTCTTTGGCGCGCCCCGCGCGCCAGGCATGGAGTTCACCGCAGGTCCAAGAAATCTTCGCGGTCCTCGGGGAATTTACGTTTATGAAATTCAGTATCGGTTAACCGACCCCCATCCCCATCCTCATCGAGACCCAGGCAGTCCACGCCGCGAAAAACACGATGTCCTGGACGTCTGGGGAGGAAGCGACCAGGAGGAAACACATGAGCGCAATTAAACTTCGGACGTCCGTGGATATCCTCCTTGCGCCAGGATGGGGTGTTGGGCGAGGGTCCGGCGCTGGCACGTGTCCAATTGTGCTGTGCCGTCGCCCTCCAGAGATGCAAGGGGAGGCAGGAGCGCGGAGCGAGAATGGAGGACGGATAGAGCGAAGTGCGAGGAGCGGCGGACGAGGAGGGAGGGTGCGCGTGTGTGTGTGTGTGTATTGTGTGTGTAATTTGTCGTGCCTCTGCACGCCTCTGCACGCGTCAGGCCTCGCCTGCCCATCCACCTGTTGGGTGCTTCTCCCTGCATGCCGGTCTCCTTGCGCAACTCAAAACCTGCAACGCGCGTTACAGTTGGTTGCAAACATAAGGGACACGAGCCACCGCATGACTTCCACCCGGCATTGCAACGCCAGGTGGAGTTCGCGCGGTAGCTCGTGCCCCTTGCTTTCACTTGCTATGTTGACATCGCCTTGCTGGCGGAGGAAAAAAGTGTGCACATGTATTTGTATGTGCATGGTCATGTACATGTATATGTCTACGTTTCGTCGTTTTGTTGTATATGCGTATGCACGCATGTATACATTCTTACTATTATTATTATTATTATATATATATATATATCTATATTCATGTTTTGTGTACCTGCATTTACGCATGTACATATATACATACATGCATGTCTGTACGTATATATGTATGTCCATGTGTATGTATATGCCGATGCATATATCTGTATTTGCAGATGTATATGCACATGCATTTATATACGTCAAATTATGTGTATTTGCATGGGCACATGTACGTGTATATATATGTATCTATATGTATATATATATATGTATGTGCATGCGTATGCATGTTTATATGAAGATGTGTCTTCCTATATGTATATGTTCATACGTACACATATATACGCATGTATATGTATACATATATATACCGATGCATGTGCATAAGTCTACGCATATGTATATGTATATGTATATGCACAGGTAAATGCATGTGTGCATGCATGTGTACGTGTTACTGTCTTTGCGCATGCCGATGCATTTATACATATGTATGTGTATAGTTTGTGCACATGCGTATGTGCGTATGTTTGCACATCTATAACTAAGCATATGTGCATACATATATATATATATATATGTATGTAAGTATTTGTACTTATAGATGCATAGGTCTGTGCTTATGTGTTTACCATTGCATACAGAAATGCACAGCCGCATGTACATACACATGTCTATGTCTGTGTATATGTATATGGGTATGCACATGTCTGTGCATACGTACATGTTCATGCACATATAGCTGTATATGTATAAATAGACATAGGTGTGTGTAGAAGTATATCTATACACACACGCATCTGTACATGCATACGTATATGTATATGCATGTGTATATGTATATGTACATGTCTATGTATTTGTATATGTATATGTACATGTATATGTATATGTATCTGTATCTGTATATGTATATGTATGTGTATATGTATATGTATAGGTACAGGTATATGTATATGTATATGTATATGTATGTGTAAATGTGCATGTATATGCATATGTATATGTATATGTATATGTATATAGATATGTATAGGTATATGTATATGTGTATGTATATGTATATGCATATGCATATGCATATGTATACGTTTACGTACATGTACATGTACATATAGATGAATATGTAGATGTATATGCGTCTGCCGAGGTATACACATATATACAGACATCTGTATACTTCCTTTGCATTCTGGCTCTTCGCGACCCCCGTAACACTTCGTTTTTGGATATAGTTTCGCCGATCGGCGCGTGCCCTGCCCCCGCCATTTCCCGCCTAGACCAGACCTTACCTGATATTGGCGGCTGCCTCGCTCAGGTGAAGTAAGCACCGGACGTGCGAGTCGCTGACGTGCACAATTGAGCGCCACGTGCACAACTGAGTGTTTCTTTGTTGGGAGCGCCCCCCTGAAATAACAATGGGGCGCTCCAGTAGTGGCCTCGCCTTCGAGGGTCGAAGGAGTTGGCATCTCTCCCTCGGTGCAAGCTGGCAGACGGCCGGGGGAAGCCGGCGGAAGTAAGTCGGGTGCCGCTCCGCCGGCGGCAGATGGCGGCAATTCGGCGGAATCAGAAGCAGCCCCCCCAAGAGATGTCAACATTTTTTGGTTAAGCGTTTCCTCGGCCAAATAGCTCAAGGGCGCCAGATGCCTCTGGGTTTGCAGTCCACCTCGCGCAGGGGGAGGGGGGAAGGCTTCTTAGAAGCACCCCTGCTTCTTGGAAGGCGCGGGCCTTGTCTGTAGACGTAGGGCCAGCGCCTTCTAAGAAGCAGCCTCCTTCTTCCGTCCTCCCCCTCCCCCTCCTCCTCCTCCTCCTCCTCCTCCTCCTCCTCCTCCTCCTCCTCCTCCTCCCTCGTGCGCGCCGCCAAAGCAAGCAAACGACTCACAATAGACCCGCGAGGGCGGCCCCGAAGCGATATTCGCGGTCCTCCGCGCGAGTGCCAGAGGCCGCGGCGGCGCGGGACACGCAGCCCAACTGGCGAGCCAGAACGCGTGATCTGGAAGGAGGGAAGTTCCCTACCTAGGCTCTGCCTAGAAGGGTTCTTACTCTCTAGCTTGAAGGGGCCGGGCAGTGGAAAGCGCCCCGGGCGGTTCCCCCAGTCCCCGCCCCGCGGTTCCCCCCAGTCCCCTGGAAGGAGGGAAGTTTTTTGTTGAAAGCTCATTATAACAAACATCATGCGCTGCTTTCCACTTCTGTAGAAGCTACAAACGGTCGCTGAAGGCCACTATAGGCTGGTAGAGGCCGCTAGAGGCCACTCAAGGCTGCTAAAAGGCGACTGAGGCCACTAGGAGCCGCTATTAATACACTGAAGGCTGCTAAAGGCCTCTAGAGGCTACTAAGCCGAGGCGGTACATGGTAGAATGAGCTTCCAAACATATTCACCTGAGAAGGGGGAAGAGGAGGAGGAGGAGGAGGAGGAGGAGGAGGAGGAGGAGGAGGAGGATGAGGATGAGATGGAGGACGGGAGGAGGAGGAGGAGGATGGAGAGGGGGAAGGGCATGTGCACGTCGGAACGTCGCCGCCGCCGCGGAGCCTCTGTGTGTCTTGCTGCCCTGCTCCTTCATGTCTCTTGCACTGGACACCGCGGACACATCGTCTTTCAGGGAAGTGCGCAGCAGGGGCAGGATTGCGGGCATGAAGATGCACGGGGCGGAGGGGGGAGCGGGATGGGGAGCCGAAACCAGGGGGGATGAGGAATGTGAAGGACGCCCCAGAGTGACTTTCCAAGGCGTAGGCAGCGGATGCAAACGCTGTGACACACGACGCGCTGGGGGAAATGCTTGACGTTTCGCGTATCCCCGCCAGTAAGCCGGTCGCGGCCCGACCTACTTCGCCCGCCGCTGGCGCGTTCGCCTGCGGCCGTGAAAAAAAAAGTATCCCCGCCAGCCCACCCAGCAACGATGCCCAGGGGAGTTGCCTCGATCAGTGAAGTATGGGAGCAGAGCAGTGGAACTCAGCGGGGGGATAGGGGGCAGATCGAAGTTCGGGATCAGCGGGAGCAGACCCAGGAGTCAACCATGAATGCCTTCGCGGATTTTTCGATCTGGGAGCCTCGTGGACCTTTGTTTGGGCCATCTTAGGGGCCATCTCGGGCCATTTTGGAGACCTCTGGGGCTTTCTTGCGGACCTCTCGGGCTCTCTTGGGGCTCCTTGGGGACCTTAGGATCAGCCCTCGTGGGGCCATCTCGGATGACATTGTTGAACACAGGGCGTGGCACTGCTTTGCCCACTTCCGTCGTAGTCCGGAACATCGTTTCTTAGAGCCCTCTTGGGGTGCTCTTGGGGCGCTCTTGGGCGCGCTCGGGGCTGTCCTGGAGCTTTTCTGGGCCTTTCTTAGGGCTCTCTAGGACGATTTGCACTGATCCAAAGTTCTTCGAAACCCATCGGAAGCGAAACGGCGAGAAGGCTCTCATTGAAACAACTAGTAGGTAATTGAATCTAGCCTCTCGGGCGTCTCTTTGGGGGGCTCCGAGGCCCCTTGGAGCAGTCTCCTCTTAGATGCATGTTTGAGGCCACATTGAGTCAACTTTGACCATCTAGGAGGCCATCTTAAGGCGTCTGGGGCCTCGGGCCATCTTGGAGCCATCCTTGCCCGAATCCTTCCAAGGATCCCCCGAGATCCCGAACTCTTTCAACATATTAAGTTTTGGAGTGATTTTGGCTTTGAGCGAAGGGGAGGGGTTCTTAATTCTACACGCGACCAGCCCGTTCAGAAACGTTTCCCAGGGGAGCTGACGGGAAAAGGGACGGAAAGACACATATAGTGAAACAAAGTGGACAAACCAGGATGAACAGAGAGATCTCTGAGAGCAAGGGGGTGGCCTTGGAGGGCTTTTTCGGGCCGTCCCTGGGGCCCGCAGGGGGGCGAGGGGAGGAGGAGGAGGAGGGGAGGAGGAGGAGGGAGGTGGTAGGAGGAGGAGGAGGAGGAGGAGGAGTGAGGAGGAGGAGGAGGAGGAGGAGGAGGAGGCAAACCAACCGCCTCTTGGGGCCCTCGTGGGACGCTCTAGGGGCGCTCTTGGGCGCTCTCGGGGCTGTCTTGGGGCCGTCTTCGGGCCCTCTTGGGGCCCTCTTGGGGCTCTCTTGAGGCCCTCCTGGGAGCCCTGGAGTGCCTCTTGGGGCCATCTTGGAGAGTATCGATCCAAAGGGGTGTGTGTCCCAGATGTTCGTCCCAGCCCTGGGGCCATTCAAATCGCCTCTTGCAGCGCTCTTTGGGGCGTCGCTCTTGGGGCGCTTTTGTGGCGCTCTTGGGGCCGTCTGGGGGGCTTCTTGGGCCCCTCTTGGGCCTCTCTTGAGCCATCTTGGGGCCATCCTGAGACCTCAAAGGCGCATGGGAAGCGAAGAGGTGAGAAGTAAACATCATCGATTCATCAGGTTTTCAAGGATTTTTCCCAATTTCAGCGGCGAGCGAGGGGGGGAAATGAGAAGGAGAAGGCCTTCTCAGAAGGCGCCGGGACTTCTCAGAAGACTTCCAGCCTTCTGAGAAGTGCTTTGCGTCTTCGGGGAAGGCTCAGTCTTCTTTTCAGAAGGCCGGGGAACTTTCGAGCCTTCTGAGACGGCCCGCCCCTTCTTACTCCCCCGCGCGCGCCGCCTGCAATTAGGCTTGCCTCAAGGGTTCTTACTGGGATCCTCGGGTTCCTCGGGTTCCCTGCCCCCGGTGCCTCCGGTTGTTACGTTGCCTGTTTCCCAGAGGTTCTCGGGTTCCCCGGGTTCCACGGGTTCCCCGCCCCAGGTGTCTCCTATCGTTACGGTGCCCGTTCCTCGGAGGTTTCTCGGGTTCCCCACCGCCCCCCGTTGCCCCAAGCAATGCCAAGCAATGCCAAGCAACGCCAAGCAACGCCAAGCAATGCCAAGCAATGCCAAGCAATGCCAAGCAATTCCAAGCAATTCCAAGCAATGCCAAGCAATGCCAAGCAATGCGCCCAGCGATGCGCCTATGCAGTTTGCTTCCCCCTAATTGGGGTCGCGCCAGGGTCATTGGCCTCTCGGGGGGGGGTCCTGAGGGGGCTCCGAGAGCACTTGGAACAGTCTTGTGGCCCTCGTCGGACCTCTTGGAGGTACGTCGGAAGCTTTTTTAAACCATCGCCGGCCATCTTGCGCCATCTTGGAGGCCATCTTGGAGCATCGGAGGCCCTCTTGTATCCATCTTGGGCGAAAAGGAGCCTCTAGCCCATCGCGGCCCGCCCCAAAAAATCTCAAAGAGGGGAGGGGGCGGGAACCCCTCCCCGAAGGGATGAGGATTCTGGGAACAGGGA
The DNA here is from genome assembly GCA_963575745.1 of Prorocentrum cordatum. Taxonomy (NCBI): domain Eukaryota; class Dinophyceae; order Prorocentrales; family Prorocentraceae; genus Prorocentrum; species Prorocentrum cordatum. Next base: position 250,995 of record CAUYUJ010018104.1, on the reverse strand, counting down.
AGAACTGACTCGCTAGACCACCTCAGCCCAACGGACTGGTGGGATTAGCGCTCTCCCTGTCAGAGCCCGAGACATCGCCTCGAGGAGTTCTCTTGGATGGCCGTCGGGGCGCTCTTTGGCGCGCTTGGTGCTGTCTCGGAGCCTTTAAGGGCCCTTTTTGGGTCTCTCTTTGGCGACCCGGGGGCCATCCCGAGACCTCAAGAGCCATCCCGATTCGAGAAGCCGAGAAGGCACAACATGTTTGAACAATAAACCATGGGTGTCTGATCAATTTTGACCCCTCGGTGGATACTAAATCCCGTTACTTCTTGCTTATGGGCGGAACATACCGAAACGTAGAACAGCAGGACTGTTAGAAATTCAAACCAGAGATTCGGTTGGACTGTGTGGAAAAGGCAATTTTAGAAATTCAAACTCGAGATTTGGCAGTATCGAAGTAAAACGATTGATTTCGAAATTCAAACCAGACATTCGGCGATAACCCCGAAGGGGAGATGATAAAGGTGCCCCTCCCTTTCCCCCCTCTATGTTTTATCCCCGCCCACGCCCACGCCCACAGGGATTTATCTGTGGGGAAGGCGCGGGGGTCGAACTTCATAATCACCTGGAACATTGCGGGGATCAAAAACGCACCAGTTTCCGCAAACGCGAGCGTGTGGCAGGGCTGTGGGATTCTCACCAGTCCAGTTGTTCAGTTTGCTCACCATACGACCGTGCGGCAGGGCCAGCCATAAGATGCACTAGTTACGAACATGGAGTAAACGTCAGAACGACGTTTGGGTAGGGATCAGCACTCGCCGAGTGCTGAGGCTGATCCCTACCAACATGGCCAATCCTCCGCCTCCTGCTCCTTCTCCTTTTCCTCCTTCTCCTCCTCCTGCGCCTGGTTAAACCTCCTCCTCCTCCATCACCATCACCATCATCATCATCATCATCCTCATCCTCCTCATCATCATCATTATCATAACGGACCTGTCCCAGGAAAATCCTTTAGTATCATCACCGCGGGGACCGAGAACTTTATTATTTCAGGGGGGGGGGGTTATCGCCCATTCTCGGTTATCCGGTGAGTTCTGCCAGATTCTGAATCTTGTCACCGTCCCGACTGTCCCTCTCCTCTTCTCTCCTCCCACCGACTCCCTTCCCCCGCCAGATTCAAAATCCTGTCCGTCCTCCCTCCTCCCTCCCCTCCCCCCTCCCTGGGCCCCTGCCCCTCCTCCTCCTCCTCCTGGGGACTCCTCCTCCTCCTCCTCCTCCTCCTCGCCTGCTCCTCCTCCTCCTCCTCCTCCATCCTCCTCCTTCTCCTCCACTCCTTCTCCTCCTGGACTCCTCCTCCTTCTCCTCCTCCTCCTCCTCCTCTCCTCCTCCCCTCCTCCTCCTCCTCCTCCTCCTCCGACTCCTCCGACTCCTCCAACTCCTCCGGCTCCTCCGACTCGGACTCCTCCCCTTCACCTTCCTCCGAGGAACTTCCTCCTTCCTCCTTCTCATCCTCCTCCTCCTAACTCCTAATATGTTTCCTCCTCTTTTTCCTCCTCCTCCTCCTCCTGGTGGACTCCTCCTCCTCCTCCTCCTCGACTCCTCCTCCTCCTCCGACTCCGACTCCGACTCCGACTCCGACTCCGACTCCGACTCGGACTCCTCCAGTGGTCCTCCAGGAGCCTCCAGACTCCTCCTCTCCTCTCCTCCTCCTCCTCCTCCTCCTCCTCTCTCTCCTCCTCCTCCTCTCCTCTGGATTCTTCCCTTCCTTCCTCCTCCTCATCCTCCCTCTGGGCTTCTCCTCTCCCTCCTCCTCCTCCTCCTCCTCCTCCTCCTCTCCTCATCTCCTCCCTCCTGGTCCTCCCTCTCTCCCCTGGTCCTCCCAGGCCTACTGGGCATCACTCCTCATCAGCTCCTGCTCACGCCTCTTTTCTCCCTTCCTCCTCTCCCTCGGGACTGCGGGGAACTCCCTCCTCCTATGACTTCCTCTCGTGGTGAAGACTCACTGCAGGAGGGCCCTCTCCTCCCTTTTCCCCCTCTCCTCCGGTCCTCCTCCTCCCTCCTCCTCCTCCTCTCCTTTTCTCAGCCTCCCCTCCTGCCCCTCCTCCGCCTCCTCCTCCTCCTTCTCGTCCTCCTCCTCCTGTATCCTGGACTGTCCCTCCTCCTCCTCCTCCCCCCTCCGCCGCGGCCGCCTCCTCCTCCTCCTCCGACTCCGACTCCTCCTCCACCTTTACTCTCCTCCTCCTGCCTCCTGCCTGTCCACTCCCGACTCCCCACTGCACTGACA
>CAUYUJ010018104.1:193732-243732 GCA_963575745.1 Prorocentrum cordatum | reverse complement strand
GCTTCTCATAGGCATTGCCCACTGGGACGATGTGACGGCTCGCAAGTGCGCCGCCGAATGTCTCCAACTCTTCGCAGGCAGCAGCCGGGACGTGTTTCAGCATCACCGACTATCGGTTCTATTATGTCAGCCAGGGGGGCAGGGCCACGATCAGATGGCGTTGTTTGCATCGGGGGAGCGCAGCATGGCGGACCTTCCTTTCCTGGCGCGCTTCGCCGCCCGCTTCCGCTTCATACAAGTCAGCGAACGGTGGATCGAGGGGCGCCACCACTTAGCAGCGCAAGTCTTTAGGACAGCTCCTCGGGGGGGGCCCGTGCACTTAGCGTTTTCAACTGTTCTACCCTTGATCATCAAAGCTATTGAGGACGACCCGTCGTTCTTCACCACCTTAGGCTCCAAGATGGAAGAGGTGCGCAATCATATCAGGGCAGTGCAATCGTTGGGGTTCAAGATGCACCCGGCAGTGCAGGCGGCAATCCACGATTGGAATGGTAGGCGAGGCGATAAGTTACGAAAGCATCTGGTCAAAATACTTTATCACGTCGACCCCGCCACCTTGCGCGGTGAGTTATCCTGGCCAGGAGTTGCGTTGGGCGGGGCGGCACGGCGGGGGCGTGGGGGGCGTTGCAAGCGTCAGCGTCATCATCATCGACAGCACCATCATCGTCAGCATCATCATCACCAACAGCATCATCACCATCATCACCATCGTCATCACCATCAACATCATCATCACCATCATCACCGTCATCAGCATCGCCATTACCACCATCACCATCGTCGCCATCATCCTCAGCATCATTAGCATCATCACCGCCACCTATGGAGGGAAGACTTGAAGGGAGGTGGCCCCGGGTCCGTGGCCCTCCCCTCCCTCGGATCCGCCCCTGCGCCCCTGAGGCCCCCCTCCTCTGACTCCTCTTCTTTCCCATTCACTCCCTGGCCCCTGGTCCACTCCGCCTCCTTATCCACTCGCCCCCTGCTCACCCCCCTCCTCCTCCGTCTCCTCCCCGTCGGTCGGACTCCCCGTTTCCTTCTCCTCCATCCTCCGACTCTCCTCCGAGTCTCCTCCCCCCCCCTCCCTTTCCCTCCTCCTCCTCCGCCGTCTCCTTCTCCTCTCCTCCACCCCTCCTCCGCCACCTCCATCTCTTCCTCTACTGTACTTCCCTTGCTCTGCCCTCGTTCCGGCCTGGGGCCCAGCCCCATTATTCCCCCTGCCCGTCGACGGTCGACGCTCCCAGGATGGGATGGGGCCGTCGCGTTCGCGCCCCCCTTCGCCTCGGCGTCGGCGTCGGCGCCCTAGTCAACTTGGTTCGGCCTGGTGCCCAGTGCCCAGTGCCCAGTGCCCGTCGGTGCCTAACGCTTTGGCCCTCCGCCCTGGCCCACCCTGGCCTCGAGCTATCCCTGCCCCCCCGGCCCGGCCCCGCCCTCGCCTCTCGCCGTTCGCCTCTACCTACCCGCGGCCGGGAGGGCCCGGAGCCGCCGGAGGCGGCCCCCCTGGGCCGCCGCCCGCCGCGGCAGCGCCGCTCACGGCGGTCGCAGGCGCGGCTCGTCCTGCCCAGCGCCCAGCGCCGCCAGAGGAGGAGGTGAGGGCGAGGGGCGAGGGGCGAGAGGATGATGATGATAATGAATGATGATGGCGCTGAGGATCAGTGAGGAGGTGACGCGAGGAGGACATGAGGAGGCCGCGCCGTGCCGCCGCGCCGTTGCGCCGCGCCGGGGCCGGGCCAGAGGGTCGGGGTCGGGGAAGCGAAGGCTGCTCTGGAGCTGGAGCCCTGGAGGCTCCCTGGAGGCCCCCGAGTCTGAGGAGGCGGCGCCGCGGCGGCGGCAGAGGGTTCGCACGAGGGCGAGGGGCGATGAGAGCGGGGAGGGGGGAGGGGTGGAAGAGGAGTCTCTGAGAGGAGGGGGGCCTCAGGCCTCGCACAGACGGTATCAGAATCAGACGAGAGAAAGATTAGGGATGAGGATTCCAGGATGAGGAGGGAGGAGGGACAAGGGACGAGGAGACAAGGAGGAGGAGTAGGAAGTCGGAAGGGGGGAGGCAGAAGAGGGAGGAGGCAGGAGGCAGTCGAAGGGGTGGAAAGCGGCGCAACAGAAGGGCAGCAGCGGGATGATGATGGAGCGGGTGGGGCAGGCAGGGGAGGCAGGGGGCCTGGTCTGAACTGAATAGGGGCACCCTGAACCCGCGGTCAGCAAGTCTAGAATAAAGAAGGCAAGGGGAGAGGGGAGAGGAGGAGAGGACAAGGGGGGCAGCTTAGCTTCCCGCCGCGCCACCCCATGCCCCGCGCGTCCCGCAGGCGCCGACGCCCTGGCGCCCGACGCGGCGGAGGCGCCGCCGTCGCCGCCGATAGAAGGCCTGGTGGCGGTGGAAGACCAGGGCGCGCCAGGGGCCAGGGGTGCGGGAGGCGGGAGGCGGGGGGCGGCGGCGGCGATAGCGCTCATTGCGGCCTATAGCCTATACTATACCGAACTACATATAGCACACCCTACGCGCAATCGAATACGTCACATCACAATCCGCAATGCAATGCGTGCAAACGAATGCCCGATCTAAACGCCCAAGCCCTATCTACATTCAGTGTTATTGTGCAGCGCAAGATGTTGGTGGGAACGCGCAACGCGCATGTGCATATTCTACTTCATTGAATACGTGTGTGCATATATATGTGTGTATACATACATATATAACTACTATATTATTACACACATACATATACATACGTGTATATATACATAAATATATGTATCTATTTCATACGTTGCTGTTCATGCATGTGAACAGGATGGTTTGAGTTTGCGTGCATTCATATGCCACGTATACGTAGACATGCACATCATGAACGACTGTGCGCGACACATTACCAATGATTGTTTCAAGGAACAAACCTTGTAAAAGGCCTCAGACTCTGGACACGCAGCCGCCCTGGCGTGTTTGTTCCCTACCTAGGCTCTGAGGCTCTGCCTAGAGGGTTCTTACTCTCTTTCTTACAGGGGCCGGGCAGTGCACGCCGCCCCTGGCGGTTCCCCCAGTATCCGCCCCGCGGTTCCCCCAGCTACGTCCCCTTAGCTTAGCGCTGCTTATCTCATCTTAGCTTAGCTTATTTCATCTTAGCTTAGCCTTAGCTTAGTTTCATCTTAGCTCAGGTTTATCTTAGCTTAGGCTACCTTCATCTTAGCTTCGCTGAGCTTTAGCAAACCAGAGCACAGCATAGCATAGCGTAGCAAAGCATAGCGCAACACATCATATCATAGCATAGCCCAGCATAACATAGCATAGCGCAGCATAGCATCGCATAACATAGCATATCATAGTGCAGCAGAGAACAACACAGCATAGCACAGCGCAGCATATCATACCATAGCATAGCCGAGCATATCATATCAGCAAAGCAAAGGCAAACCAGCAGCGACAGCAAAACAAATCACAAGCAACGCAAAGCAAAGCAAAGCACCAGCATTCGCATGGGTGTAATTCCCTACCTAGCCTAGGCTCCTAGGCTCTGCGTAGAGGGTTCGCTTAACTGAACATAGCTTAGCTTAGCATAGCGCAGCGCTGCATTAACATATCATCGCATAGCAAAACATAGCCACTCATATCATATCATAGCATAGCATAGCGCAGCATAGTATAACATCGCATCATACCATATCATAGCATATCATATCATAGTATAGCGCAGCTTAGCATATCATAGCATCGCATATCATAGCTTAGCATCGTACAGCACAACATGACATGACATACCATAGATTCGTATGGTTCGTATCGCATATCATAGCATAGCGCAGCATAGCACAGCATAGCATAGCGCAGCATTGCATGGCATAGCATAGCATAGCATGGCAACTACTGTTGCTTTCCTAGGGGGCTCCAACATCTAGGTGGGGCCGCACTGGGGTAGTATATTTACACCGACGCGAAGACAACCAGATCAGTTTCGATCTGCGTTGCATGTGGCGCCGCTACCCCGCCCCAACCCTAAACCGCCACCTGCCCCGCCGCGCCCTGCCGCGCTGCCTTCTGCCCAGCCACTCTATCGCGATTTGGTTTCTTTATGTTGCTCTGCCCAGCACCCAGCCTAATACGTAAAACTGCACGGGGCGTGCGCGGCGTGCTGGCGTGCTCGGCCGTGCCTTCCATTCGTTGTTCCAAATCGGTTCGCAATCCTGTGATTTCACGCCCCGCGACGCTACGCCGTTAAGTCTAAGTTAGTCGCTAAGCAATTATGCGCCGCAGGCAACTACGCGCCGCTCTCCACAGAGTTCTACCCGCCCGCCTGCAATGCCGTGATACGCTGCAGCTGGAGGTTCGTGGGCGCGCGGGTGAGCGAGACGGCTTGCGGCTTGCGGATGGCGCGGAGCGCCCCCCTGCCCCCGCCCCCGCCCCGCCCCCGCGGCAACGGCGCGGCCAGCGCCGCGCGCTTGCGGCCGACTCAATCCCGAGGGCTGGCGGCGCCGCGGCGAACGGTGCTTGGAGCAAGTCCAACGGCATCATCGAGCCGCGCGCGGCCGCGGTTGCGGCGCGCGCGCCGCGACCCTTCGCCCTTCCCACCCATTGTCGCGGCCAAAAGCAAAGGTAGGAAGCTTCGCGTTTTCATGTTCCGTGCAGCCTGCCCCCGCGCACCGATTCGCGCCATCGGCCCCGTCGGTCCCGTGCCCGCGCTAAGCGCTTACCCCCGCTCGCCCTGTTGGCCTGTTGGCAGTTGCCCTGCGCTCGTGCCCCAATTCTCCAATCGCCCTGGAACCGCCCCCTCTCGTTTTCATGTCCCGCGCGTGCCAGCTGCGCTCTCGCGCGCCGATGTTCTGCCCCGTCTCATTGGCCTCGCGAGGGTAGATGTCCAGCGCGTCGCGGCCGCTTTGTTTGCGCCGAGCAATCGCAGCGTCGGGCAGACATTGCAGAGCGCGCGCTCGCCGAGTGGAAGCGCCGCGGGCAGGCCGCAACGGCCGTCGGCGGCTTTGCTTCGGGCGGCAGCGGCAGCGCCCGAAGAGATCACGCCGCCCGCGAAGTGCGCCGTTGATGGCAAGCGGTGGCCCACAAGTGGCCCACAAGCGAAGACGTTGAGAAGGGTTTGCCCTGCGCCTTGCGAAGTGAGCGTCGGCGAAAGGCGCGCAGCGCCCTGGCTGCGATTGCGCTGGGCGGGCCCCGCGGGCGTGCAGCCCGCGCGCGGCGAGTGTTTCGCCGATGCATGTTGTTGCCCTGCCAACGCAACGGGGCGATTGTGCGGCACCGTATTTGCGTGGGCCAGCCAATTCATCGGGCGCCGTAGGAAATCCAAGTGTTTTTTTTGTTTGAAACTGCGCAGGCACCTGGCACTTCCTTGGGACTTCCAGAGGGTTCATTGGAACAACACGTTGGATTCTTTCCAAGTTCCATTGGGTTCCTTGAGGGGGGGCGCATCGGGTCCCTCAGGATATGCGTAGGATTCCCTGGGCACTCTATAGGACCCGTAGGAGATCCATCGCTTCCATGGGAAATCCATAGGATTCATTCGGGGTTCCATCGGGACGCACCAGGGCATTCAAAGAATTCCCAGGGACAGCCATGCGATCCCCGAGAAAGTCCATAGGACCACTCAGGAAATCAATCGGGCCCCGTAGGAAATCCACAGGGGCTCCTTGGGACTTGGGACATCCACCAGGCCCCACTTGAAACGCATGGAATTCCGAGGACGCCCATGAGATTGCGAATGGCTTCCATCGGACTCCTTAGGACATCTATGCTGCGCTTTAGGAATTCCTCGTGGGGAGGGGAAGGAGAAGGGCCCAAGCCCAAGTCTTCCAAACAAGCGTCTATCGTGGATGTTCGGTTGACTTCGCGCGCGTCCGCGCGCGTGCGGTTGAGTGATCCACGCGCGGGCGTGTCGCCCGACAGTGCCGTTGGTCACCGTCATGGATTCATTTTCGCCTGCAGGCCAACATGCGATCTATTCTATGTTTTGATGTGTTAGCAAACCGCATGCTAACTTCAGCATCACATCGGTCACCGCGAAGTGAAGGTTGACTTTGCTTTCCATGCTACATGGGGGCTTCCCCACTTTATGGGCAACGCAGATATCGCCACGCGCGCGGCCGCGCGCGCGCGCGCGAACGGGACCTGGCGACACGCTTGCGCATGCGTCACCCGATCGCGCGCGCGGACGCGCGCGCGGCGAGTTTTGCGCGGTCCAATGGGGAAGTCGTCATGTTTGCACGTTGGCATAGAAACTAACGTGAACTCTAAACTGTGACCAACGGGATTTCTGGTGACACGCTTGCGCGTGCGTCGCCTGACCGCTCGCGCGCGCGGGCGCGCGCGCGGCGAGTTGTGCGTTGCCCACGATGGAAAAAGTCGCCATGGTAGCTTTGGGGCGAAAGTGTGCCCTTATGGGTGGCCAGCGGGATCTCGGGTGACCCACTTGCATGCGGGTCACTTGGTCGCGCACGCGGCGAGTTTTGCATTGTCAGCATTGGAAAAGTAGCCAGGTTGGTGTGGGAACCAAAGTGGATCCTCATGGGTGACCAACGTGATCTCGGGCGACCCGCCCGCGCGCAGCGCGTGGGTCACCCGATCGCGCGCGCGCGCGGACGCGCACGTTGCGAATGTTGTATTGTCCACAATGTAAAAGTTGCCATGTTGGTCTGGAAACTAAAGTGGAACCTTAGCGGCGACCGATTGGATTTTGAAGTTAACATGCGTTTTTTGCACGTTATCGGAAGAGTACAGGTGGCTCTTTTGGAATGACCATCTAGATCCCGAACGGGAACACGTGCAGTTCTTAAGGGGCCCGATGCATGTACATAGGCACCATAGTGATGTTCTAATGCGTCCCATCTGTGTCCCAAGAAGCCATATAGATTTCAGGAGGAACCCCGCGGGTGCCCGAAGGAAGCCTGTGGGTGTCCTAGTGGATCCTATTGGTGTCCTCAGGGGCCTTGCGGGTTTACTCCTGGTTTCGGCGGTTGTTTCCTTTTTTTTCCACAAGTAGCCCGATGGATTTCCTAAGCGCCCACTTGGGTAGCCAACGGAATCACATGTATTTCCTAAGGTGTCCGACGGATTTCCAAATGGGGCCGGTGGGTTTCCATAAGGCATCGTGGATCGCGTGCGCGTCATAAGGAACCCTGTGGGTTTCATAAGAAATCCACTTGGGGCCTCTTGGGGTCTCTCGGGGCATCTCTCGGGCAGTGGGAAGTGAGTGTTTGGGGCCCTCTCAAAACAAACAACACGCTAGTTGTTCAGCTTTCTTGGGCAATAATGGTGTTTCGGCGATGCTTTGGGGCCCTTTTGGGGCGCTCTTGGCGAGGCTCTTGGGGGCCTTGGGGGCGCTCATGGGGCCATCTGGGAGGACATCGATCACACACTATTGGCTCTTTAATTAGCGTTGTGCTTGTCGGCTATCGGGAGCTCCCACAATAGCTCCGTGGGGCGTTGCTGTGCGCTCTTTGGGCCGTCTTGGGGCTCTCTTGGGCCTCTCTCTGGCCCTCGGGGCCCAGCCTCGGGGCCCTCGCGGGCTATCTCGAAGCCATCTTGGTGCCTCGGATGGCGCGTGGCCATCGGGAGCGAAAAGGCGAGAACGCGACGAATATGGAGTTTTCCTGAGGAGGTAATAGAAGTATGCTAGTCGCGTGGGGGGGGGGTTCGGGTGCCTCTTGGGCCCTTGGGGCACTCTTGGGGCGTGCGGCGTTCGTGAGGCCGATTGAGGCAGTTTGGGGGCCATCTCGAGGTCTGGAGGCATGTTGGGTTGTGGGTTGTCTTGCCTTGCGCCATCGTGGACGTCATCTTGGGCTTTCTGAGGCACTCTTGGAGCAGTCTTGGGCCACCGTGGGCGCTCTGACCGTTTGCCGCCGCCCCCCTCCCCCCCCGCCCAGGTCTAGGGCGGCAGGGGGTTGCGGGTTGGGGAGGGGGGGGGTCCCCGACGTGGAAGAAGGGCGTTGGAAGAGCGAGCTCCCCCGACCACCAGAGGGCTGGCCCGGGCTGGTGGGATCGCGGGATATGCGGGTAATGTTTCTCTTGAGGTTCCGTGGGGGCTCAAATGTTGTATGTTGTACTCGCATTTCTGTCAGTGCATGCATGCATGCATGCACGCATGTATGTATGTGTATATATGTATGTATGTATGTATGTATGTATGTATGTATGTATGTATGTATGTGTGTATCTATGCATGTATGTACAGATGCTGGATGCATGCGTGTATATATGTATGCATGGTTGTAGTATGCATGTATGCATGTATGTATGTACGTACATACGTATGTACGCATGCATACAACTACATGGATGCATGCATGCATACATGTATGTATACAGGCAATTAAGTATGTATATGTGGTGTATGTAATATCATATATGGTAGACTATATGTGTGTATGCATATACGTATGTATGTATTAATGCATGCGTATATGCATGGATTTATGTATACATATATATATATACACATGCACGAATGCATCAATGCATGTATGTATGTGTGTATGCATGTATGTAGGTATGCACGTACATGTATAAGTACATGTATACGTATATGTATATGTATATGTATGTGTAAACGTGTATGTATATGTATATATACATGTGTACAATAATACACAAACGTATATCTATATATGTTCAACTACTATTATACATATATATATATATATATATATATATATGTATATATATATATGTATAGACATATGTAATGTTCAGGCTTCAGGCTGCAATGCTGCGGAAGGGGGCTGAGGCAGGGGAGTGGAAAGGGGGGTGGCAGGTGGCAGGGGTGAAGGTGGACGGGAACGGCGGAGGACGGGGGACGGGGCCCATGGGCATGGATGGGGGAGTGGAGGATGGTGGGAGGTGACAGATGGGCGGGGGAAAACACAAGGGGCATTGCCCAGGGGCACGGCGCCCCTGCTATCCCGATCCCCCCTCTCCCCCTCGTTGCCCTCCCCATCGGGGGTGGGGGGGGTCGCTCTGCCGTCTGCCATTCCAGCGATGGCGGGTCGCAGTCCTGCTGGACGCGATTCGACTCTGGTGCCTCTCTGGGGGCGACAGGGGACATGACATGGATAGAGGAGGGGGAGGAGGAGGGGGGGGAGAAGGAGAAGGAGGAGGCGGAGGATGAGGAAGGAGGAGGATATCAGGAGAAGGGAGGGGGGAGGAGGAGGGGGGGGAGGAAGAGGGGGATGCACGATGAGCCAGTCAGCAAGTCGCGAGCGGTTTCGCATGCGTTCCATCTTCCATCTGCTGGTTCTCGTACTGGCCTTTGAACGGGGTAGGGTTGGGGCAGGGTTTTCTCCGCTGAGCTCCCCCATCGTGTGACAGTGGGTTAGGGCAGGGCAGGGCAGGGCCGAAGCGTGGAAATGATGGTTCAGTGTACGACAGACTATGGCGAACCGCGTTCTTTACCCACTGGTCTTCAGCTGCGACTGTCGTGTTTGATGGGATGGCTGGGTCGCAGCGGGTGTTCAGCCTCGGGCCGCGATTGTCGGCGTCTCCAGACATATTCCAAACGTCATTATCTGTTGTGCTGGCCCCAGAGGGCAGTGCTGCGTTCGACTTCGAACCCGATCGATGTTTGATGGACATTTCAGGCGGTGGCGATTGTCAGATGCTATCTGATCTGGGCGGTGATGATGACGACGGTGTTGTGCCACGTGTAAACGATTTGTTGTTTTTCACGGTGCAGCACATCAACGCTGCGCGGTCTAAACTACCAGCATTTGCATCAACTGTATCAGGTGACTCTGTGGCCATCCAGCCCCTGGCTCTTAGGATATTCGACCCTGTGCAGCAGCGAGTGGTGGTTCTTCTGGAGAGCCCAAAGATGCTGTCTTTAGAGAGTCTTCAGATGTTGTCTTACACCATGCTGGGATACACAGACATCCAGACAATGAGGTCTTGGACCATGTCTCCATCACTTGAGTATTCGATGGCCTGTGGCCCGCCCTGCCAATCCGTCGGTCTTCGTTCGGTTGTTTAGCTTGCGTCCAGGCCAGGCCCAGGCGTCCGCCCAGGGCGAACCTGTCGCACGCCGACGCCCAGTCTCATGTTCTATCTTGGGAAGGCGCTCTTAGGAAACCAACAAACAACACAGAAACCCACCGGCCCACCGTGGGAGGCAGCAGGGGGGAAAGGGAAGGCGAGAGGGGAGGCTGAAGCGGGAGGCCGGAGGAGGGCGGGGGTGGGGGAGGAAGGAGGCGGTGAAGGACGATGGGGCGATGAAGGAAGTAGAACGTTGTTTTGCAAGTGCACGGTGCACGACGCACGCTCGCAACCTGGCGTTGCCGATGGCGCAGTCGGGTTAGCAGATTTTGTCTCTGGCTTTCAAGTGCCAGGCGAACATTGCACCGCGTGGGGTCTCGTAATGTCGTCATTGTGCAGGGGTTCCGACGACCCTGGAGGTCAGAGTCGCGCGGTGGGTGGGCCAGTTGCATTTTCAGACGAGGATTTGGCGGATGGTCGCGTGCTCGCCCTGTTGAGTCTCTTGGTAGATGAGGGCCTGGCTGAGAAGTGCGGCCCAAGATCTTGGCGCCTGTCATCGACGGGGGCGTCTCGGCTTCAAGTTGGCGTTTCGCTGGTCTCCCCCAAGCCCGTCCTGGATGTGAATTTGGATAAGGACATTTGCGATATGGCAGATTTTGAGCTGGCCGAGATGCTCAAGCGATCGGGCTGGACATGCGTGTGCAGGGGCGGCGTGGATGAAGATGGCCTTAGCGCGAAGATTCCATGCAAGTCTGGTCAGGCAAAGAGGTGGTTCGTGCAAGAGCGCGATGCCAAGTTCAAGACGTGGTACATGCGAGCGTTGTTGATAATGCCAGGCAAGGGCAAGGATCGGGGAGGGGCGCGCGCATCCACTTAGACCCAGCACTCCGATGGTAGGAGGGGAATGATGATGGGGGGAGGGGCGCGAGCAGGGGGATAGCGACGGATGCAGGGGAGGGGTGATGGAGAAGGAGGAGAGGAAGGGGTGAGGGAGGCGGAAGGATTATGCGAACGATAGGCGATAGGCGATAGGCAGGGGCAGGGCAGAGAGGGCAGGATAATTGATAGGGATCGGCCTCTTGTTTTTGTTTCGAATGTCTAGGAAGTACCGCGCATGAAGACGGAGAAGTATTACAGATCGTTGGTATTGGACAAAGCTTTGCCGATTTCAGCTGCCAAGAAGTTGACATTCAGTTTCGCTTCGGACCCTGCGCCCGCCGCTGTAGTTACCAAGAGACCCCGAAAGAAGCGGCGGCGTCTTGAGCCGCTCGAGCCGCTGGCAATTGAGGGCGGAAGCCCCTCTGGAGACGGCAGTGGCAGCGGCGGCGGCGAGAGCAGCAACGAGGGCAGCAGCGAGGGCGGCAGCAGCAACAGAGAGAGAAGAGCAAGCTCCTCCTCTGAGGGCGAGTCGGGAAGGGCGCCCACTTCCTCGTCGTCGTCCTCATCTTCCTCGTCCGACTCTGGCGATAGCAAGGGTCCTGGGGGCCCAAGCCCAGACCCCGCCCCGCCCCCGCCGGGCGGGCCGCCCTTGCCGCCCCCTGAGCATCCCCCAGAACCTCCGCCCGTTCCGCCACCACCTCCGCCCGTCCCGCGACGCGGACCAGTGGCGCGAGGGCCAGTGGGTCCTTTGGGCCCGCGCTCCAGGGCATCGGACACGAAGTATTTCAAGCATTTTCGTTGGAATGCGATTGGCCCTCGTGGGGCCAGGACTGGGTGGTCAGTGCAGTGCTATCTTGATGGGCATACGGGCTGCAAGTGCACGCGTTCCCTGACATTCCGAGTGGCTGGCGGTGTTCAGCAATGCGAGCACATCTTAGCTATATGGTGTGTGCTGGGGTTTGGGGTGGAGGAGTCGGGCGGCAGAAGTTGCAGGGACATCCATATGGGATTAGACCGCCTGTATCACGTCCCTGACGACAGCCCATCCTTGGATGATCTCTTGGCGCAGATGGAGCCTATCGCTCATGATGACGAGGGCGGGGATGTTGAGGTTGAGGTTCCGGCTGCGGTTGAGGCTCCTGCTCCAAGTGAGGGATCTTCAAGCTCAGATTAACTACTGCGGCTGGTGGCCGCATGATTATGAAATTATGGCATTATTGCATGCAGTTTATGGCGCGTTGCCGGTGTGCGCGTACCAATACTGTCTGTAAGTTATGAGTGAGTTATGACTGCTGCGACTTGCCAGGGTTGGCACGGGCCACAGGGCAGGGCAGGGCAGGGGGGCAGCGAGCAGGGTAAGACCCATGGGCCCATGGACCATGGACGCGCAATTTCGCTCGCTTCAGTACTTGCCTCGTCGCAGAGTGGAAGTCGTAATGGTGCCTCCCTCCCTCCTCATCTTTCTCTTCCTCCCTCCTCGTCTTCCTCCTCTTCCCTTCATCCTCCTCCCTCTTATCCAGGACCCAGGGCCCAGGACTCCTGACTCCTGACTCCTGCTCCTCCTCACTGTCCTCTCGTCCTCCCCCTCTTCCTCCTCCTCCTCCTCCTCCTCCTCCTCGCCTCCCCTCCTCTTATATGTATATGCTCATTATCCTGCTAGGCTGGGGCCGTCGGCTCCCTCGTCCGCCCCCTCCTGCCAGACTCCTGCCCGCCCTCAGGCCATCCCCCCCCTACTCGCTCGCCCCTGGCTCTCGATGTTACTCCGTCTGCCAGGACTCCTGACTCAGGACTCATTGAAGTTGAAGCTTCGAGAGTCGAGGCCGCTCGAGGCCCTGCGTCGATCATCATTCTGACCACTTGTGACGGCTTGTGGCCCTGCGAGCGACGCAGGAGTTAGCCTCTCCCCCGGCCCCAGCCCCCTCCCCCCCTCCCTCCCTCCACCTATCCTAACTTCTGACTCCGCCTCCACGCAGGAGTTAGCCTCTCCCCCAACCCGCGGCCCCAGCCCCCGGCCCCCTCCCTCACCCCCAGCCTCCCTCCACCTATCCTGACTCCTAACTCCGCCTCCAGCCGCTGCTCCAGCCGTAGGGTTTACATTTCAGCGTCGTTCTGGGCGTTGGGAGTGGGGCTGGGGCACTGGGGTCCAGGGTTTAGTTATAATCGCACTTTCTCTCTAAGGCGTGGCCTCTCACCAGCTCGGCTAGTTTCCGCCCCGGCTTCTCCTCCGCGTCGTCCTCCTTGTCCTCCTCCTGTCCTGCCTCCAGCTCGGAAGAAGGGCAAGTTGGCAAGGGGAGGTTGCCTGGCTGCCTCGGCGCCGCTGGCCAGCGGCGGCGGCCAGGGCCGAGCGGCGGCAGCGCCAAAGGCCCGGGGCGGGCCGGGAGGCCCGCCCACCTCTTGGAGGGCGAGAGCGGCGAGAGCGCGAAGGAGGAGGGGAGGGAGGAGTAGGAGGGCGACAACGACGACTAGGATATAACAAAGACGAAGAGCGGGAGGTCGGAGGAGGAGGGGGAGGGAGGAAATCAAGGACTCCAAGATTCGGAGACGAGTCGAATCGAACATACGGAAACTTCAACAAGAGGCGCGCGAGCAAGAGGAGAGAAAGCCAGAGGATGATGGTCCTGAAGAGACCTGGGGGGGGGAGTCGCGTGGTGGCCCTGGGTGGAGGATGTTTCGGTGGTGTGGCGTGGCGCAGGGGGGGCCTCGTGAGATTGCTGGGGGGGGGGCATGGGGCGCCGCGCGCCCCCCAAACAAAAGGAAGCAACATGCACAAAAACATCGATCATATCAAGGACTCCACTTCACATCGTGGCATCATGGCAAATTTGTTTTTATGTGCGTGTGCCCTGACATCGATATGTTTGCATGCGTTCGACCGTGATTCAGTCGTTACTCGATGAGTTCATTGTGAACGCAGTGGCTCGTCCCCGTTATAGGTTCGACGCGTGCGTTGATAGCGGTTCATGAATTTCGCATCGCGTTTACTACAATTCGATTGCATTTCCTTATGGTTGCATACATTTTTTAACTTTCTGTCATAATCGCCGCCGTTAGTTGCGTTTCGAACAGTTATCGCGCTATTCGCTGTAGATCGTCTCATTTCCACTCAGTTGCGCCTGTTTTGTTGAAACGAGGTCGATTTGGTTCAGTTTGCGCCGATTTGCTCCGAATTGGTTTGATTTGGCACAAAACGATGGTTTTGACAAGAGTTGCGCTCGTTTTTTTTTTTTTTTTTTTTTTTTTTTTTTTTTTTTTTTTTTTTTTTTTTTTTTTTTTTTTTTTTTATATAAAAAAAAAAAACATAATTCTAATACTTTGGTAGATTTCGAGCGCCATATACATAGGAAAGGGTCTCCCCGCAGGTCCCCGCAGGTTCCCCGCAGGTTCCCCGCAGGTTCCCCGCAGGTTCCCCGCAGGTTCCCCGCAGGTCCCCGCAGGTTCCCCGCGGGTTCCCCGCGGGTCCCCCCGCAAGTGGCCCATTATCGCTCACCAATGGGTTCAAAAATGATAAATTGGTGTGGTTTGGGTATTTTTTTCAATATTTGTTTCATATTTTAACAATTTGTACCGATTTGGGGCGATTTGAACATTTTTGATGGTTTTGAAGCGTTTCGGAGCGTTTCGGAGTGATTTGGATGATTTTTGAGTGATTTAAAGTGTTTGGAGCGGTTTGGAGCGTTTTGGAGTGATTTGGATTAGTTGGAAGCGGTTTGGGCAGTGTTGAAGCTTATTGGAACCAGTTGGGGGGAGTTGGGCAGTTCGGGGTGTGTCTGGAGGGATTTATGTTAAAATATGTGACATCGCCATATCCATATCGGATTTCGCACAACTAATAGCATAACGTAGTCAATCGTTGCAGCCGTTAGCAGGTTGAGGCATTTACGTATGGTTGGCGTGCGATTCGGCGTAGTTTGCGCGATCCAGGGGGGGGGGGGCCGGAAACCACACAAGAGGTCACGTATGTGCGCGCGCCAGCTGTCAGGAGCTGACCCCCTGGGGAAGTGGATAGGTCGCCCAGAGTAGAGATGGGGGTGCATTGCCCCTTCTTCTTTAGTATCCTCCCCTACGCCTCCTCGAAACCTCAAGACCTAACTGCCGCCCCTCTCCTCCACTCTCCCTGAGATCCCCCCTTCCCCTCCTCGCCCTGTTCCCCCCTCCTCCTCTTCTCGCTCCCCTCATCTTCAATCTCTGGCAACGTAGATTCTAAGAGCCTGGAAGCCACTGGCCGCTGGTCGTTATCATCAGTAGCCCTAGGCTCGACGGCCTCGAGGAGCTTCGGCAGGCTGCCCCCCCATTCTAGTATTTCCCAGCATGGGGAGCGACGGCTTCCACGTGGAGCTGGAGGTCCCAGGGCTCCCTGCGGGCTTCAGAGTGACGGGCGCGCTCGCGCTCCGTGGGCCCGAAGCCTCGCAGGAGGCTCCAGCTGCGGCAGGCCAGCCGGCGGCTGGCGAGGTTGCCATGGCGCGAGTTGGCTCTGGCTCGGGCCCTGACCGTGGCCAGGGCCAGGCCCAGGGCAGCCAGGGCAGCCAGGGCCAGGGTGGCCCAGATCGCAAGAGGCGAAGGGAGGATGTGGAATCCGCATCTTCGTCTCCTGCGGCGGCCCGAGAGGGGGCAGCCGCCAGGCTCGGCGACCCCAGCGAGGTCGCGCCCGAGTTGTCAGGGCCAGGGGCCGCAGCGGCTGCAGCAGCACCAGACACTATGCCTGACTCCAGAGCCTCGGCAGCCTCGGAAGCAGATACAGCTACCATGCCAGAGCCAGAGCCACCTGGTGGCCCCGAGCTTCAGCCTCAGCGGCAGCCTCAGCCGATTCAACCCCCGGCGGCGACCATGGCGGCTGGATCAGAATTACTGGAGCGCTCGGCATCAGCAGCTGCGGCGGCCGCGCCAGCCAGCTCGCCCAGGCCAGCTGAGTTCGGGGGCTTCATCGATGTGCCAGATGATGATGAGTCGTGTCTGCCGCCCGAGTCTTGTCCCCCAGATCGACTGGACGAGTTTGAATATTTTAGGCAGCTTTGCGATCCTCCAGAGACGCTGCCAATGGACCAGGACCAGTCCTGCAAGAAGGGGTAGGCAGTGCCTTTGCATAGGCAATATGCCCAAACTAGGTAGGTAGCTATATAGCGTTGGGCAGATTCCTCTTTCTCTCCTTCTCTCCTCCCCCCTGATCCGATGATCCCGCCATCCCCCAATGCCAATGCACCATGCTTTTCCGCGTCAGTCCTCCGTCTACCCCCCTCCTCCATATTATCATCGTGGAGTTGGTTGCGCTCTGGGCGTTTGCCAGACTTGCCGATCTCAGGTTCGCGGCCGGCCAGCCAGCGCCAATCATCGGACCCGTCGGGCCGAGTCGGGGCCAGTCGAACTGTTGTTATGGATTGGTGGATTGGCCGCTTTCTCCCTCCCTCCTCCTTTCCTCCTCTGGACTGCGGCTGCGACGACGTCGACAGGGTAGGAGGAAGTATGAGGTGACATGCCAGCGCGCAGGAGGCAGGAGGCAGGACGATGTAGAAGGAGGTGCAGGGAGGCACGGGGAGGCCAGGAGGTAGGAGGGGGGAGGGGGCCAGGCATGGGCAGGCAGAGGGCAGGAGTGAGGAGGATGTAGGAGAAGGTGGGCAGCGGCATAGGGGAGGCCAGGGGGGATGGGAGTAGGTGGCAGTGGCAGTGGCAGGTGCGGTGGCAGGAGCAGGAGGAGGCAAGAGGTAGGAGGTAGGAGTAGGAGGAGCCAGGATGGAGGGGGGGCGGGACGGAGGACATCTATTGGATTTGGGCCTCTCTTGGCCATGTTGGAGCCTGATTCGGGCTTTCGCGAGGCCGTCTGAGACGGCCGCCGTTGGGCCCCTGAGCCTCTTGAGGCTTTCTTGGGGCAGCCCCAATCCGTCTTGGCCCCCCTGGGAGGCTGGGAGGTCCCCCAGATCACCCGACCCCCCAGGTCCCCAGGAGGTTCCTAAGAGGGCTTGAGGGGGGCCGACAAGTTATCGCGAACAGAAGGTAACAGAAGCCTCGGACACCAGCCGTGCCTCATGTAGCGAGCTACAGAGTGACAGAACAACTTGAGCGGGAATCCCGTGGCCGCCGTGGAAAACCTTGGAAGCCGTGGGCCTATCTCAGGCTGCCCAACTTGGGTTTATCTCAGCCGCGCGGCCCGAACCCGAGCTTCCGTTGGATTGGCCATTGGCCAATGCTCGAGCCCGAAGACGATGAAGCGGCCGCGGATGCGCGGCGCGAAAATGCTATTCACCAGGCAGATATGCAGGTTGCTATCCGTAACCTTGGGGCTTGCAGTAGGACGATCTATCGTTCGCTGCTCCAGCCCCTCTTGTTCCAGCAACTGTGCACCCCGAACATCGTCAGGGAGTGCTGGCAAGCGCGCTGCTTGCTCGGACTTGGGCACGGAGGGTATGCCAGGATGCGGGCCTGGCTTGTCCCGGCGCGCAGCTGCAGGATCCCTAGCGACCCAGGCGACGAGACCATGTCGCATTCAAACTGCAGCTCGTGCACGCGGTGGAAGCGACTGGGGTGACAAGGATCTCGGGGTGGGCGTTGAAGATTGGGTATTGGGTGGAGGTTTTGTCATCTTCAGAGTCCTGCAGGCCCCTTTGGGCCCAGGGTCCAGGGCGATTCTCGTTGATGCATCGTCCTCGGCCTCCAGGGGCCAGGATGCTGGGGGATCTCGGCGTTAGACCGTGCCGTACTTCTCCTGTCACTGTCTCCTCTCTTCTCTCCAACCCATACACTCCCTCCGCTCTCCCCCTTGTCACTGACGGCTCAAACTTCGGGCCTCCTGCGACAGCCTGCGACTCGCGACTCCTCGCGACCTCGTGACCCTTCCTCGGGACTTGGGCCATGTCCAAGGGCAAGTCTTCCGCCAAGCCGCTGTCGCGGCGGCTCTGGAGAGGATCGGGGCCGATCGACTCAGCCGCTTCGAGCTCGACCAAACTCAGGCCCAGGCCAGTGAAGAAGAGGCCCTCGGCCAAGCCTCTGCGCGCGCGGTCTGCCACTGCCACGCGCAAGCCCTTCGCCGGCGTCGGGTCCAAGGCTTGGGTGCTCAAGAAGATCTCCATGCTCGATGCCAGGTACGGCGGACCGAGGCATTTCACTGAGTTCTGCCAGTGGCCTGAGAACATCGTGGATCAGTTGTTCAAGCCCATCTTCGTCGACGGGGTCATCGAGGATTCGAAGTTGGCCCAGGCGCGGCTGGATCGGTTCAGAAACTTGCACGTGAAGGGCCACGTTGTCCACTCTTTCTTCTCGGGCAGGATGTCGGAGATGGCGGTGTTGCGAGGCATCGGGTGGGCTCTGGCCGAGAAGAACAAGATGCCGCCGGTGAAGGATTGGCTCGTGATGTGGTCCGCTTCAGATAAGAGCAAAGCGTGCCAGACACTCGGGCTGCGGTCAGGCGAGCTCGGGCACGACGTTGGGCCCATTCATTATTTCGGGAGCATCCAGTCCTTGTTGCCGAAGGCGGCGCAGGACGCGATCAGGAAGTTGAGGCCTTCCAAAGAGCACAGCTTGGAAGAGCGCGCCGCCTGCTTCAAGAAGCAGCGCTCGTACATCAGCCAGCATAAGAGAGGCTGGTTTGGCCGCGAGAAGACGGCTGGGGCCGGGGCTTGCCTGGCCCACCCCCATGGCGAGGGGTGCCACATGGCGTGGCAAGACACGGATGCCGATGAGCGGGAGCGCCCCATCACGTCGACGTTCGGGGGCTTCCTGTGCACCCCGTACGCTCCTTGCGGCTTGCGCACCAAGGAGGGGCACGACGCGACCGAGTCCTATCATGTGTTCTCAGCGTGGGACTCGCAGGTGAAGACCGACCTCATCCACCTGGAGAACAGCTTCCTGTTCGAGGCGCCGCAGGCGGAGCGCGACTTCGGAGGCGACAGGCGATGGCTGCGCTGGATCAAGCTGTCGCCCGAGGAGCTCCTGCATCACTTCCCGCCTCCTCCGACCTTGCTTTCCTCCTCCTCGTAGTGTCTCAGTCCTCTTCTAGCCCCTGGGCCCGCTGGGCCCTGGCCGCCATCTGGCCCCTGGCTGTCATCGCCTTGTCCTTGCTCTCAGTCGAAACCTTCTCCTGCCTACCTTCCTCCGACACTCCTCTCGGTCGTCCTCCCTCGCGCGTGCCCCATGCCCCCAGATCTCCCTGCCCTCCGGGGGCCCTCCGCCCTCCGACATCTCACCCAAACGTGTGCCACTGAGAGACATATAATTTTCAGCCTCCCTGAGATCTCCGCGGGGCCTGGGGCCTTCTCGGCCTTCGGGCAAGACGAGTCCGAGAGAGTTGAAAGAGCGTAAGATTTGAGGCGCGAGGGTAGGAGGCGGGGCACTGGACAGGCGGGGCAGGGAGAAGGGCGAGGGAGCAGGAGAAGAGAAAGAGAGGTCCTTGGCTTGCTGGGATCTTTTTGCCCGCCCCAACTCCCAGCCCATAGGAGGTCGGGTACCCAGAGCATCGGCCTCGGATCTTCATCTCGGGGGGCCTGCACGAGACGACCGCTTCCTTGCTGCCCGAGAGCCCCGACCTGGTCAAGAAGATGTTCCTGCAGTTCTTCGGCGGCGTCCCCCGCTCGGAGAGGGCTTGGGCAAATCGGCAAATCATTGTGTTTTAATATTCGGAGTGCAGCTTGGAGCCCAACCCCAACTACGCTAACTACGTCTTGATTGCACTCGCATGGATGTGTAACCGTATCCAAACCACATAATGCATCAGCATTCGCGCCCACGGTCCCACGGTCCACGGCGCGGTGGTGCATGCATGCTGAAGCATGGGTTAGTTTCCTGGCATATGCAACCACCTAGCCGAAAACGCATGCATATCGAATACGGCTGGTCTGGCTGGTGGCCCGGTGGCACTTCTTCCCGGGACCCGAGAACCCCAGGGCCCAGGACCCAGGACTCAGGACCAGGGGATTCCCCGACCGATCTGAACACCCCGTCAGGTCTGACTGTCAGATGGGCCCCAGGGCCTACCAGGGCCCGCCCAGGGAAAGGGCGGCGGCGGCGGAAAGGAGGAGGGCTCGGCAGGAGCGGAAGGGAGGGGGAAGGAGGAGGTTCGAGAGGAGGAGGGGAGGAGGGAGGAGAAGAGATAGAAGGGAAAGGAGCGTGGTTTTCGCTCACCGGGAGGACTGCGGCGTCTTCTGCAAGAGAGACAGCGCGGCGAGGGCCTTGGAGGTCAGGAAGAAATTCTGCGGCCATGATGACGTCACTCTTGATGGCGACCTTGCGGCCAGCACCAAAGGCATCAAGAAGTTGCGGATCAAGGACTACCTGAAGTCGGTCGACGAACGGGCTGGGCACTTCAGCTCGGCCGTCTGCTGCGACTTGGGCCAGAACTGGGGGGCGAAGCGCGGGGCCGCCTCGGCGTATTTGCCATCGGCCGTGCGGAACGCCGAGCAGGTCGTCTCCCATGGATCCGAGGATGTGGCGGGCCATGTGCTGACGCCGAGTGAGTTGGATTACTCGCGCGGGTGGCCAGCGATTCTCCATCGCATGAACCGCGATTGGGCCGCCGACTTGCAGATCCCCTTCCAGTGCAACCACCTCGGCGGCGAGCACCGTTCGCTGCATGGCAACGGCATCCACCTGCCGGCCTACGCCATGTGGTACGCCTTCTTCATGGCCTACACCGTTCGCAGGGACGCCGTGCTCGAGTACATGCCGGACTCTGGCAAGCACTGGCAGCTGTTGATGGCCACCGCCGTTTCACAGGAGGAGCCGGAGCTCACCGAGGCCGCAGCGGCCGCTGAGCGCTTCGGCGGTGAGGCCGCTGCGGGCTCCGCCGCCGACAGCAGGTGAACTGCTGGCTGGCCAGCGTTTGCACGGTGCGTTGTGCGTTCAGCAGGCTGCTGCAGGTGAGCAACATCGTGACAGTATAAGCTTTTTTAGCTGTCTCGGAGTCTCGGGTCACCCCGACTCGGGTCACCAGCTCGCAGTGGCCCCGCAGTGCCGCAGGCCGCAGGATGCCTCAGGTTCAGCCTGAGTCAGCGCTATCGGCGCGACGTTGCATATCTGTTTGTGTATATTTACCGATACATCTATCATCGATCTATGTATATATCTATGTATCGATATGTCTGTCTGTCTATATGTATCTATATATATGTACGTCTGTCTATCTATGTATATATATGATATATGTGTATATATACATATGTATATATATCTATATATATATACATATATATATGCATCAATATAGCTACGTATACACATTATATTATGCCTAGATGCATATGAGGCATATCAATGAACACTCATATTTACATGTATGACTATGCACAACCATACATATGTAAGCACTTACTTATGTGTGTATTCGTGTAGAACACTGACACATGCATACATGCACACACACGCAGCACGCAGCTACACATAGTAGGTGCAAGGTGCAAGTGTGGTTGTATGTGTAAGCTAAGCAAACTATAGGTGTATATACATGCACTCATGTATCTATACATATATATATATATATATATACATGTGTGCCTAACGTTTGGCTGCCCGCTCAGCCGCTCACCGCTCGCTTGCTCTCTTGCTCGCAGACGCGTCTCAGCAGCGCAGCAGCGCCGCTCAGCCGCTCAGTTCAGCCAGGGCCGCAGCCCTCAGCTGCTTGAAGCTCTGAGGCTGAGCGTTGATGTTTTTGCCAGCCCTGGCCGCCGGCCGCCCATGCCAGGGCCGGGCCTGGGCCCAGTGTAGGGCCGTAGGGGCCCTAGCCCCAGCAGGGCCCAGGGCCAGCCAGGGGCCCCCAGGGGCTGGGCCAGGGGCCAACGCACTGGGCGCCAGCGGCCCAGGCCCGGCCCAGTGGCCCACGTGGCCTGGGCGGCCCAGGCTGGCGGCCCAGGCCCAGAGAGTGAGGCAGGCTGCAGCAGCCTGCAGCCCCACTGCAGCCAGGCGCCGCGCTCGGGCGATTGGGCAAGTAGGAGTAGGAGGAGGATGATGAGGATCAGCCCAGCACTAAGGATGGATGAGGCGGAGAGAGGGTTAAGGATGAGAAAAGCGAGGCTGAAAAGGAAGAGGGAGAAGGAGGAGGAGGAGGAGGAGGAGAAGGAGGAGGAGGAGGAGGAGGAGGAGGAGGGGGAGGAGGGGTCCAGGAGGAGGAGGAGTAGGAGGAGGAGGAGGAGGACGACGAGGGGGAGTAATCCCGTAATCCCAAGTCCCAAGCTCAATCGCAAATGCGCAAACCGCAAGCAACCGCACCGCGCCCGCGCACTGGGGGAGGAGGGGGGCGACTGGGGAGGAGGAGGAGGAGGATGAGGAGAAGGAGGAGGAGGAGGAGGAGGAGGAGGAGGAGGAGGAAGAGGAGGGGGAGGGGAGAGGGGAAGATGTGCTCCGCCGCCGGCCCACGTGCATCGCGCCTCGCACATGCAGATTCGCCTGGGCCACCAGGGCCACCAGGCCACCAGCCACCAGCGTGAGTAATTACCCTCCTCCTCCGAAGCTCCCCCTCCCTCCTCGACTCCTCCTCCCTCTCCTCCTCCCCCCGGCTCCCCCCTCGCCTAACTCCTCCTCGCCTTCTCCCCTCCTCCTCGTGCTGTTCTGAGGCGCCCTGGGCCCCTGGCCCCTGGCCCCTGGCCCGCCCCTCTGCGCTCCCCGATGCGGACTCGAGCCGTCTTGGGCCTATTCTGGATTTCCTGGGGGCCCCCAGGGGCCTTTGGAAGCTCGGAGGGCCCTTGGAGGGCCGCGGGAGCGCGAGAGGGACAGCCCTCGCGGCTCGCGGGGTCCGCCACCCATCCCCCCTCTTCTCCTCTCCCGCGGCGCTGCCTCGCAGGCCGCAGGCGGCGCCGGCTGGCGGCGGCGCCGGCGACCAGCGGCGCCGCTGCTGCCCAGGGCGCCTGGCGCCGGGCGCGGAGCGGCGAGTGCCGCGCGAGGCCCTCCCCTCCTGGACCTTCCCTTGCGAAGAGAGGAGGAGTCGAGGAGGAGGAGGAGGAGTCGAGGAGGGGTCGAGGAGGAGGAGGAGGGGGGTAATTTAATCCCCGCCGCAGTGAACCCACGACTATTGCTTAGCCGACGTCGGGGGCTTCTGAGCTTCTACCACTACTACTGCTGCTACTGTTGCTACCACTGAACCGCTAACTAAGGGGCGATAGTAAAGATGCACACCCCGCCCGGCCCCCTTTCCGCCCTTTATTTTTGTTTGTATCCCCGCGGCGGGGATTCAATTGCCTCAGTGCGACCCTACCTACAAGTTGGAGCCCCTATGCTATGCTATGCCATGCTATGTTGCGCTATGCTATGCTATGCTAGGCTATGCTATGCTATCCAATGCTATGCTGCGCTGCGCTATGCTATGGTATGACATGCTATGTTATGCTAAGATATGATATGTCATGCTGCGCTGTGCTATGCTAAGCTATGATATGCGATGCTAAACTGCGCTGTGCTATGCTATGTTATACTATGATATGCTATGTATGCTTGGCTATGGTCTGCAGCATAACATAGCATAGCATACATATCATAGCATATCATAGCAGCAAAGCAAAGGCACATCAACAGCAACGACAGCAAAGCAAAGCGCAAGCAACGCAAAGCAACACAAAGCAAACAGCATGAGCATGGGTGTAATTCCCTACCTAGGCTCTGCCTAGAGGGTTCGCTTAGCTTAGCTTAGCTTCGCAGAGCGCAGCGCTGCATTAGCATAGCATAGCATGCGCTGCGTTTCGGGAATTCACCAACAATCAACTTTGAACAATAACTTGTCTGGATGTCCGGTTGTCCGTAGCCATTTTGGCTGTTTCAAGCATCCTGCAATCGCCCCACGGGGCCCCCGACTGCACCGCCGCCATCCCATGATGGGATCATCCATGGCGCGGGCCCCGGCCCCTGCGACGCCTCGGACGGTGACGGCGTACGCGTACTTCAACGGGGAGGTCACCCACGTATTTCAGCGCGGCGTCCTCTATTTGGACGAGTCGACTGGCGCCGTGCAGTGGCAGTGCGGCAGCAACATCACGGTGTGGCACGGGTCGTGGGAGTTCAGCGACGGCGCCTTCAAGATATATTTCGACAGCAGGGCCGGCCTTCGCCGCGACCAGAACGCCATTTTCTTGAAGGCCTCGTTCCTCTTCGAGACTGGTGGCAGTGGCGGCGGCGGCGCCGCCGGCAGCAGATCATCTAACTTCGAGGGTTTCGACTATCGTGGGCGCAAGATCTTCATCAGGCCGATGACGAAGTTCACTCTAGATGACAACACGGGGATCTGGACGCGCACGGCTGAGTGGTCGACTGATTCGCAGGAGTGGTTCAACATTGCATAGTGCATAGCTCGGACCAGCTCGGCTCGGGACTCGGAATCGCACGGGACGCACGAGGCTCGCCCGACGGGCCGCCCGTCGCCGATGTTATTCGAGGCGAGGCGCCTCCTTTCCTTGCGCCTGCCTGTAGGACCCCACCATCTCATCTCGGTGGGCGAGTTTTTTCCCGAGTTAATGACAACAGCATTGTAGCGTCAGCATGTTGCGTTGCACTCCGGACTCCGGAGACCGTCGACGACGAAACAATGCACCCGTCTAATAGTCCCGCGAAGGCCCCCCCGAAGGCCCGCGCCCAAGGCCGACAAGGAGCACTGGGAGGACCAGGAGCAGGAGGAGGAGGAGCCTGGCAGGAGGAGCAGGAGGACCAGGAGGGAGGAGGAGGGAGGAGGACCAGCAGCAGGAGGGGCAGGAGGAGGAGGAGGAGGAGGAGGAGGATTCTACGGACCAAACGGACAAGGCAGCTGCGGCGCCAGGGGGCTCTCAGTCTCTCAGGCTCTCAGGTGATAAATCCCCCCGTGGGCGCCCCCCCCTTTTCCGCCTCAATTTCTTCCCCATCTAGGCTCTGCCATGCCTAGAGGATTCTTACTCTCTTTCTTAAAAGGGGCTGGGCAGGGCAGTGCACGCCGCCCCAAGCGGCTCCCCGAGTATCCGCCCCGCGGTCCCCCAGTTACGTCCCCGAAGCTTAGCGTTGCTTATCTCATCTTAGCTTAGCTTATTTCATCTTAGCTTATAGCTTAGATTAGCTTCATCTTAGCCATCTTAGCTCAGGTTCATCTTAGCATTGCTGACCTTCATCTTAGCTTCGCTGAGCTTTAGCGTAGCAGAGCACAGCATAGCATAGCATAGCATAACGTAGCATAGCATAGCATGGCGCAGCACAGCATATCATAGCATAGCCCAGCATAGCATAGCATAGCATAGCGCAGCACAGCACAGCATAGCACTGGACTCCCTGGACTCCTGGACCCTGGGCCCTGGGCCCATTCATATGGCTCTCTTGGGCCGCCCGTATTGGAATCAGTTCTAAACGCCCTCGGTGCCCTTTTGGGCCCCTCTTGGGTTCTGCTCGGGGCTTCTTTGTGACCTTTTGCCCGGGCCCCCCCCCTCCCGATTCTCAGAAGCCTCGCACCCTGCTCGGGCCCCGCTCGGCTCCGCCTCCATCCGTCTCGCCCGCCCCCTCCACCCCACCCTGCCGCCTGCTCCCTGCCCCCGGCCGTTTTGGCCCGCCGAGCGCCAGGCGTTTGCCAGGGCGAGCGCCTGGCAGACCTGGCCGAGCGCCTGTCCGCCCAGCCCAGCTGACGCAGCTACTGCAGCCGCCGCTGCCACCTCCTACCAGAGAGCCGCGCAGCAATGGCGGAGATGGAGTTTGACTTTTTCGCTGCCGAGAACCCCCTGTCGGAGTCGGACGTGGCCGCGAGCGAGGCTCAGGCGAGAACGGTCGGAGGAGGCCAGGGAGAGGCGGCGACGAGCGCCGCGAGGAAGCGGCCACTGGCGCTTGCTTTGGAGGCAAACCTGGCGAGGACCCCGACCAAAGGTCAGACGCCAGCAACTCCAACGACGCCGCCGCCGATGCCGTCACCCTCCCCGACCGAGGTCCCCCAGGCCCTGACAGAGGATGTTGTTGAGTCCAGCGTTCATTCGTCTTCGAAGAAAGCAAAAAAAGTTGGCGGTGGGACGTGCTCGCTGGACGGCAAGCCTCTCAAGCCAGGGAAGCGGTATTGCGACGAGCATAACCAGTGCCACGAGAACGTGAGGCGCAGGGCAATCAAGGGACTTGATGTGAAGAAGGGGGACACAAACCCGCAGTGGGAGGCCTACAAGGAGATTTTTGGATGCAGGAAGTGCCCAGCACAATGCCCTGGAGATGCTGCGGCTGCCGACCGAGTCATCAGCGAGTACGCGTCGAAGTGCCCGCCGCTTGAGGGCGGGCAAGAAGCAGGTAGAGCCCGCGGGGGGCTGGACCTCACGCAGTTTGTGTCGACGAAAGGCGCGACCAAGTTCAGGACTGACCAGAGTGACCGTCCGAAGTGGGACAAGGAGTTCTTCTGCTGTCAATTGCAGTCCTTGCGCCGCTGGCTGCCGACGAGGTGCGAAGCTAAGTGGGAAGAGTTGGCAGCAGATCCAGCCAATTTCGCTGACAACGGCGGCCCTGATCCGAAGAACCCAATGCGGCTTTACATCCCGGCGAACTTGGTCGGGGCAGACAAGGATTCTTCAGGCGCCACGCAGTTCGAGACGAAGGAGGTGAAAGAGAGCAGCAGGGCTGCAAAACAGATGGCCGACGACGTGAAGGAGGCGCTGCTCGAGAACACCATCAAGGGTTTCGGCGCGCTCGCTGGGGTGACCGCCCAGCAGCTGAGCGCGCCCTCGACTATGTCCACTGGATCTGCGTCTGCAGCCGAAGTGGAGGACCTGCTGCTCACCGCCGCGGGCAGGGGGAAGGACTCCAAGGACTCCGGCGCATCGGATGGCGGCGCGGCCGCGGCGGCCTCCAGGGGCGGGCAGCCGGCGTCGGGGCAGGCCGAGGTCGGAGCTGGCGGAGGCCATCCGCCGAAGCCTGTCGCCGACCTCAGGATTGCCAAGAATACGATGACCAGGAAGATCAAGCAGCAGGAGTACGGCTAGAAGGAGGCTGCAATGATGAAGAACATCAACGCCTGTGCCGAGGACCTCTCGAGGAACGCGAATCGCTCCGGGTCGGAGGAGTTCAAAGTGCTGCTGGATCGGATGGACTTGATGCTCGCCTTCTTCGGCAAGCAGCGCGTGGTCGACAAGAGCGCTGCCGGCGTGGGCGACGTCAAGTCGTGGGTCGACGTTCAGGCAGCGTGGGCGCCTTGACCAGCGGAGATCAGGCCGCTTGCAAGGCAAGCGCTGGCGCAATTCGTTGGGTCACGCACTTGGCTCTCGTCTGACATTTCCCTGGCCCTCCCCTCCCCCCTCCCCCCCCACTCCTTGATCTCAGTAGGTTTCGCTCGAGAGCCTGATCGGGGGGCGGCGGTGGCGAGGCGGGCAGGGGTGGGAGGAGAGGGCCGAAGGGGGAAGGAGGAGGGAGGAGGTTGAGAGAGAGGACTGCGCGTGCCCACGAATCTGCGTCAGTGCAAGCCAAGCGCGGCCAGGGCCCTCAAGCTGGCCTGGTGCCCCACTAGGAAGCTCAGACACATCTGACGCGCTTGGCCGAGCTCAGCGGCCTGCCCATCACCGGGCTGAAAGAGAGTGCGAAGCTGGTCAGCTACAAGGACGAGCTCGTCAGGAAAGTCTTGGAGGCTGCCTCGGCCGACGACCTGGACGAGATCGCCAAGGAGGCCGACTGGCAGATGTCGCTCTACACTAGTGTGCAGAACTACTGCAAGCAGACATTGACGGACTTCAAGAAAGCGATGAAGTTGATGGAGAGAGAGGACGAGCAGAGGAAGCACGCCATCGAGCAGGAGCGGAAGGAGAAGATGGAGAGGCAGAGCGCAGACGCACAGGCGGCTGCAGCAGCGGAGAGGTTTTTAATATCAGCTCGCGCGTTCCACGGCCCGTACGAGGAGTGCGGGCACAAGATGATCAACGTGTACCCTACTTTCGACGTTGTGCAGCAGGTCTTGCAGTCATCCAAGGGCGTGGTCGAGCCTTTCATCGTCGACTGTAAGTTTATGTTCGACGGCTTCGCCAAGACCAAGATCACGCTGCAGCAGTTTGAGACCGCCGTCAAGGCGAAGTGCACCAAGAGTGGCAGCGTCTACGAGGAGGCCCCCATGAGCGTGAGGATGGGCGTGGACGAGGTGCGGCCTGCGCTCGAGGTGTTCCCCCCCAGCACGCTGGCCCAGGCCTCCGAGTTCCCTGAGAACCTGCAGGCTTTCTTCGGCGGTGGACCGCTGGCAGCAACCCCCCCCTTTCTTCCTTGTCCTTGTCGCCGTCATCTAGCCCTCCCGCCCGCGCCCTCGCCGCTCCCCCCCTGACCTCGCTCGGAGCTTTGAATTATGTCAGTTCCTATCTCAATCTCTCCCTCCCCTGACTCGCTCTCCGAACCCCCAGCCACTCGCGGTCTCTGCGCCTGCGCCTCTGTGTCCTCCTTCTCCTTCGACTCCTCCTCCTCCTCCTCCTCCTCCTCCTCCTTGTCCTCGTCCTCGTCCTCCTCCTCCTCCTCCTCCTCCTCCTGAAGCCCCCTTTCTCCTTCTCTGTGGCCCATTGCCCTATGCTTGGAGCCCTTCGACGTTCGACGTGTGCCCTGTGACCAGTGGTGCCGTGTGGTTGGCGCAGCGTCCATCGCCCATGGCTAGAGGCTAGAGCTTTAAGATTGGCAGATTGGTTGCCAGTGACCACAAGGTTACGCCCCATGTCGGTGCTCAGTGGTGGCGGGTGCCCTATGAGCGAATGTTGGTTCTTAGTGCAGTAGCGCAAGAAATGTTACGCGCTGCGCGTATCCCCACCAGCATCATCTTGCTTGTCGCCCCAAGCTTGATTGACCCGCCCTCTGGAGCCGCCCTTGGGGCCGCAGATCAAAACAAGTATCCCCACCAACCACCAGCCACCGCTCAGCCGCTCAGCCACCAGCCACCAGCCCATCCAGAAAGAGTGTCCAGGCGAGTTGAGGTGATCAAGGAAGAGTTCCAGGAGAAGGAGGAGGAGGCTGGATGGATGGATGAGGATGCGGGAAGAAGGAATAATGATAGGTTGAGGAGGAGGTGGAAGGATGGGGGAGTTAGAGAAGGAGTAAGAGTAGGAGGAGGAGGGGGGGGGGCCGTGGGGGGGGCAGGAGGGGGAGAAGGGCGAGCATAAGGGCCAGTGATCAGTGGTCAGTCTCTTGGATGCCTCTCGGAGCCTCTTGGGAGATCTCTGGCGCTTCTTGGAGACCCCTTGGGACGTCTTGGGGGTCTCTTGGCGGTCCTGGGGGGCTCTTGGGTGTCTCGGGTGCCTTGGGGGGGCCTCTTGGGGTTGCATGGGGTCCTATCGGGGGCCTCGTGCTTCCTGGGGGCCTTTTGAAGGCCTCTATTGGCGCCATCTTGGGGCCATATTGGGGCCTCCTGGGCCTCCTGGGGCCGCGGCCCCTCTCGCGGCATATATTGGGCATCCGTGGGAAATGTTTCCTGGGGGTTCTCTCAAACGCACTTGCTGGCCAGCTTTCCCGGGCCGTCTTGGGGCGCTCTTGGGGGCGTCGGGGACGGTCTTGGAGCCATCTTGGAGGGCGTCGATCGAGTCGAGTCGTGGAGCCTCGCAAATTGTCTCTCTGAACTTTGGGCGGGGCGCCCTTGGAGCGCTCTTGGGCGCTTCGAGGGTCGTCGTGGGGCTCTCTCGGGCTTCTCTCGGGGCCCTTCTACGCTACCTGGCTGACCTGGCTACCCAGAAATCATACTGACGCCTCGGATGGCCATCGGAAGCGAGGAAGCGATACATCAAAACATATTGTTCTATAGGTTCTGGCAGGATTTTAGCCTCTTGGGGGCATCCTTGGAGGGCTCAGACACCTCTTGGAGCGCCTTTGGGGCTTCGTGGGGCATATTGGAAGCCATCTTGAGGTATCTTGGGCTGCCTTGAGCCTTGGGCCATCTTAAAGTCATATTGGGCTCTCTGAGGCCCTCTTGGAGCCGCCTTGAGCCATCTTGGACGCTTCGGCCGCTCGTCGCCCCCCCGCCCAGGTCCAGGGGCGGAGGAGGCAAGGGGTAAACCCCTCCCCGAAGGGGAAGAAGGGCATTGGAAGTTAGAACAGGCACCTTTCTAGATCACCTACGCCCAGAGGGCTGGTGGGCTGGTGGGACTACAGTGTTTGCCATCGCCTCGCCAGGATCTCTGTTCGGGCACGTGCCAAATTCGATCTCCGTCTCCTACACCGAGAAACACATGGGCGCCATGAAGGTAGCATGCGCTGGCAACGCCATGATCCTGATGTGCAAGGCGTCCGAGCTCCTCTCGCACAGCCAGCGTGGCAAGGGCACGGGGGCAGGCGATGAGGCCACGCTGGCCAGCGTCAAGGCCGCGCTGGTCGAGTTCGTCTCGGACGAGAGGCACGCGTCGCAGGAGCCAGGCGTGCAGGAGGCGTTGATTCGCGCCTTCGTCCCCAGCCTCTGGACGGGCTTCGTCGACGCGAGGCAAGCCGTCGTGGTGCCCCCAGGTTGGGTCGTCGCAGTCGCTGCGCCGAAGGCTTCGTGTTTCTTAGGCGTCTCTGTGCCTTTCTGTGATTCGCCAGCTTTCCGCTGACCTCCGCCGCCCTCGGGGTCAAGAACATCCCTGATAGGGCATTGCTCGGGCCTAACTATGGCGTAGATAAGGCGCGCGATCGTATAGTGTTTCTTACTTTTGGGCCCCCTCGCAGCTCGCAGGGCCCTGGGTCCCCTAGGTCTCGGGCTTGGGGTGAGCATTCGGCAAGGACTTCGAACGTTTCAGTCGCCCCTATCGCGGCCTCGCCCGAGCGCTTGCGCCCGCCCTCGAAGCGTCGAAGCGTTGAATATGCATGCGCGTGCGTGTGCATATTTACATATTTACATTGATATTTCGATGCATGAAAGTTCATACATGATATGTGCAGCGCATAGATCACATAGAATCACATACATCTATATTTAATGTGTGTATATATATACACATCACGATAAGTACATGACCGTATGCATATATTTATACATATGTATGTAACTGACTCTATATATATATATAGCACGACAAGCATAGGCGTGTCCGTGTGTCTGCATGCAAGTCTATCGACGCACATGGCACATGCACAACATGTATTGTATCGGGTCTCAACCGAAGGGCTAGTGGGCTGGCAGTTGTCAGGTTGCCGCCGTGAGAAGTCGAGTAGCCCCACTCATTGCAGGGCTGACCCGTCAAGCGATGGGGGCGGATTTGTCTTATGAGAGCCGTTCCGAGCTTCGTGCCGTTGCCAGTTTCTGCGGCGGAGCCGCCAAAGTCAACCTCCAGAGTATCTTGGACAGTACAGCCGACAAGGTCTTGTCGGGAATTGATCTGAGCTTCGACGACCCCACGGGCCCGCCCGGCCAGCAGGGCGATCCCGGGGCCCCGACGCCGACGGGGAGTCCAGAGGCCCAGGCGGCGGCTCCCGCGGCGCTGGGCAATCCCCAGCAGCAGGCGGAGCAGGCGGCGGCCCCAGCGGGTCAGGGCCAGGGCCAGGGCGTTCCCGTGCCCAAGGCGGCCCTGGCGGCTCCGGCGGCGCAGGAGCCGCAGGGCGCTCCTCAGCCCGACGCGGCGGCGGCGGCGGCTCCAGCGGCTCCATCGGCGCAGGCGGCGCAGGACGTTCCCCAGCAGCTCGAGGCGGCAGCTCCAGGGGCGGCCGCGGCGCAGGCGGCTCCGCAGGCGGCGCCGGCGGCGGCGAAGCCTGAGCCTCAGTCCGAGCCCGCGGCGGCCCCAACGGCGCAGGCCGCGGCGCACCCAGCCGAGGTGGGTCATGCGGCGCAGGAGGCTCCAGAGGCCAAGCCCGCGGCCGCGGCCGCGGCCGCTGAGGCTCCAGCGGCCTCGGCGACGCAGCAGGCTGAGGCTGAGGCTGAGGCTGAGGCTCCAGCGGCTGAGGCCTCGGGGTTTGCGCCAGCGGCGCCAGCGCCAGCGCCGCCAGCGCCAGGGGCTCCGAAGGGCGATGGCGCGGCGGCGGCCGCTGCGGATGCCCGGGCCGGAGCGGCTGCGGCTGCGGGAGAGGCGGCGACGGCAGGAGGAGAGGCAGTGCCAGAGGCGGCGGAGGCGGAGGAGGAGGAGGCGGCGGCGGCGAAAGCCAAGGAGGACGAGGACAAGCACATGGAGGAGCAGGTTGGCGGCCAGAGCGCGGAAGGGCCCGAGTCGGCCGAGGCCGAGGCGGACGGGCCTCAGCCTCAGGCGGTCTCGGCCTCGGCGGCGTCGTTGAAGGAGTTGATGGCGGCCAAGGCCGCCGCCGCCGCGGCCAAGGCGAAGGGCAAGAGCAAGGCCAAGAGCAAGGCCGCGGCGGCGGCCGAGGGCGGCGGCGCGCAGAAGAAGCAGAAGATTGACTAGGCGGCTGGCGGCGGCTGAGGGGGCCGGCGGCGGGCTGCGCCAGCCGCGGCCACGTGGGCCACCGTGGGCGACGCGCCGCCGGCGCCGCCATGGGCGCGGCCCAGGCCCAGGCGGCCCGCGGCTGCCGGCCCGCGGCCCACACTCCCCCAGGGCCCCAGGGCCCAGAGGCCCAGGCGGCCCAGGGCCCAGGGCCGGCAGGGCCGCAGGGCCCGGCACGGTGCATTACAGCGGCCAGACAGCCAGACAGACAAGCAGCCCGACAGTCGGGCCTGAACGTGAACGCATGCTGTGATAAGTGATATGCAAACAAACATATAATATTATAATCATAGTGATGTCATGGATATGAGGGCGGGCCTCGATGATCGATGGCCTCGATGATCGATGG
The DNA here is from genome assembly GCA_963575745.1 of Prorocentrum cordatum. NCBI lineage: Eukaryota > Dinophyceae > Prorocentrales > Prorocentraceae > Prorocentrum > Prorocentrum cordatum. The sequence goes on along the minus strand of CAUYUJ010018104.1, from coordinate 211,319 downwards.
TCCATGGGTTGAGTCAGTGAGTCAGTAAGTCACAGCTGTATTCATGATTCATGCCTAACGTCGTAACGTCATGCCTCTTTCACCCTCGCCCTCCCTGTCCCCCTCTCCCAGGACGCCCGACTCTGCCTCGCACCTGCCCCCCTCTCCCTGTTCGCCCCGTTGCGTGTTTTCCAAATTTCCTATCGTCATCCTTCCCTCTGAGCCTCTCCCTCCTCTCTCCTCCTCCTCGCCTCCTCCTCCTCCTCCTCCTCCTCCTTCTCCTCCTTCTCCTCCTCGCTCCTCGCCCCTCGCCCTCCAACTCCTCCTCCGCCTCCTCCTCGTCCTCCTCCTACTCCTACTCCTCCTCCTCCGAGCCTCCTCCTCCTCCTCCTCGTCCTCCTCCTCTCTCCTCCTTCTCCTCCTCCTCCTCCTCCTCCTCCTCCTGACTCCTCCTCCTCCTCCTCCTCCTCCACCTCCTCCTCCTCCTCCTCCTCCTCCTCCTCCTCGTACTCCAACTCCTATTGCTACTCCTTCTCCTCCTCCTCCTCCTCCTCGCCCTCGTCGTCCATGCCGTTTGCCGTGCCTCCCCGCTTCCCGCTCCTCGTTCCCTGCCAAGGCCGCTGGGCCTGGTCTCAGCCTTCGCCCTTGCCCTCCTTGTCATCGTTATCCCCGCCTGAGCCTGAGCCTCCTCCGCCTCTTCCTCCTTCAGTTCCCTCGCCCCTCCCTCCTGGACTGGACTCCCCGCCGCGCTCCGCGCTCCGATGTGCACATGTACACTTCGAGCCTCGAGAGCCGAGAGCTTTCAGCTCAGCTCCGAGCTCGAACACTTCCCCCCTCCGCGTCCGCCTCGGCCTCCGCCGCCGCCTCCTCCTGCTCCTCATCCTCCTGCCTGTGCCTGTGCCGCGCCTGGTTATCCTGCGCCGCCTCCTCCTCCTCGCCTCCTCCTCCTCCCCCTCGTCCTTCTCCTCCTCTCTTTCGGACTTCGCCCCCGCCCTCCTCCCCCCCCCCGCTTCCCGCCTTTTCCTCCTCGGCCTGATTGCTCCTGGGTCTTCTTCCTCCCGCCGCGGCCGCCCGCGGCCTCTTCCTCCTCTTGGGTCCTGACTCGCTCCTCCTCCTCCTCCTCCTCATCGTCCTGACCGTCCTCCGTCTTCCTCCTCCTCCTCCTCCTCGTCCTCCTCCTCCTCCTCCTCCTCCTCTTAGACTCCTCTTCCTCCTCCTCCTCCTCCCGACTCCTCCCCCTCCTCCTCCGAGCCTCGTCCTCCTCCTCTCCTCCTCTCCTCCTCCTCCTCCTCCTCCTCCTCCTCCTTCTCCTCCTCCTCCTCGTCCCTCCTCCTCCTTCTCCTCTTCCTCCTCCTCCTCTCGTCCTCCTCCTCCTCCTCCTTCTCCTCTTCCTCTCCACCCCAGCCTCCTCCTCGTCCTCCGTCCTCCGTCCTTCCGTCCTCCTCCTGCTCCGTCCCTTCCGTCCTCCTCCTCCTCCTCTTCCCTTCTTCCCTGTCTCCTGTTCATCCACTTGGGGCGAGGCAGAGGGGCGGCCGCCCTCCCGGCCGCTCCGCCCAGGACGCCTGCGGCTGCGGCGCCGGCGCCGGCGGCGGGCGGGCGCCGGCGGCGCCGGCGGTGGCGGTGGCCGGCGGCGGCGGCCGGCGCAGCACCAGCCGCCGCGCCAGCGCAGCAGCGCGCGCGCGCTCCGCCCGCCCGCCGCCCGCCGCCCCGCCCTCGCCCCCCGCCCCCCGCCGGACTCCCGCCTCCCGCCTCGCGTTCCCCGCTCGCACCGCACCGACCATCGGCCTCGCACCTCGCACCTCGCCGCCTCGCTCCTAAGCCTCCTCCCGCCTCCCCCTTCCCGCCTCGTTTACTCTACCGGCGCCGCGCCCTCCCTTGGGACCTCCTGCCTCGGGCCTCGGGCCGCTCGGGCCAGGCGGCCCGACTCCTCTGCACTCCCCTGGGAGACTCCGGAGGCCCTTCCCGTCCCTACCCTACTTCCTTCGCTACGCCTCGCTCCTTCCGAGCTTCTCCCAGTGGGCATCCCAATCCACCGGAGTCCACCGTCATCCTCATCCTGGTCGTCCTACCGACCGTAGTACCCCTCCCTGCCGGGCCCTTCCTCCTCCTCCTCCGCCCTGGGGTCCGCCCCCCCCTCTCCTCCTCCTCCTTCTCGTCCGCCTCTCGTCCTCCTCCTCCTCCTCCTCATCCTCCTCGACTCCTCCTCCTCCTCCTCCTCCTCCTCCTCCGCCTCCCCCTCCTCCTCCTCCTCCTCCTCCTCCTCCTCCTCCTCCTCCTCCTCCTCCTCCTCCTTCTCTTACTCTTCCTCATCCTCCGCCTCCTCCTCTTCCTCCTTTTCCTGCTCCTGCTCCTCCTCCTCCTCCCGCCTGGTCCTGCGTCCTGCCTCCTCCTCCTCGAGCCTCCTCTTCCTCCTCCTCCTCGTCTTCCTGGACCGGACCCTCCCTCCCCCCTCCCTCCCTCCCTCCCTCCCCTCCTCCCTCCTCCTCCTCCTCCTCCTCCCCTCCTCCTCCTCCTCCTCCTCCTCCTCCTCCTTCCTCCTCCTCCTCCTCCTCCTCCTCCTCTCCTCCTCCTCCTCCTCCTCCTCAGGTCCTCCTCCTCCTCCTCCCCTCAGGTCCCCCTCCCTCTCCTGGTCCTCCTCCTCCTCTCCTCCTCCTCCTCCTCCTCCTCCTCTCCTCCTCCGCCTCTTCTCCTCCTCAGAGGCAGCCTAAGCCGTGAGCCTCCTCCTCGTCCTCCTCTCCTCCAGGCTCCTCCTGCTCCTCCTCCTCCTCTCCGATCCTCCTCCTCCTCCCTCCTCCTCCTCCTCCTCCTCCTCCTCCTCCTCCTCCTCCTCCTGCCTCCTCGTCTCCTCCTCCTCCTCCTCCTCTCTCCTCCTCCTCCTCCTCCTCCTCCTCCTCCTCTCCTCCTCCTCCTCCTCCTCCTCCTCCTCCTCCTCCTCCTCCTCCTCTCTGACTCCTCCTCCTCCTCCTCCTCCTCCTCCTCCTCCTCCTCCTCCTCCTCCTCCTCCTCCTCCTCCTCCTCCTCCTCCTCCTCTCCTCCTCCTCCTCTCCTCCTGGGTCCTCCTCCTCTCCTCTGGACCCTCCTCCTCCTCCTCCTCCTCCTCCTCCTCCTCCTCCTCCTCCTCCTACTCCTCTCCTTCTCCTCCCTCGTCCGTCCTCCGCCTCCTCCTTCCGCTCTTTCGCTGAGGAGGTCTTGGGAGCTCAGCGATTCGGGCCGACTCGAGCTCTCGGCGCCGCTTCAGACTGTGGGTGTTGCTTTTGGATGGTTTGATATTTGTTTTGGCTCTCGGCGGCTCTCGGCGTTATTTCTTGATGTTTTGGTTGTTTTCAGAGCTGTCAGCCCTATTTCAGGTGAGTGGTTGCCGAAAAGCGCGCAGATCCTCGGCCGTGTCCAAGTCGGCCCGAGTCCCCTAAGTAACGGGATTTAGTATCGGTGGACATCTTGGAGCCGTCTTGTGACGGTTTTATATGCCTCTTGGAGGCATGTTGGAGGCCAGCTCGAGCCATTTCGAGTCATGTTGTGCCGTCTTGGGGGCCATCCTGGGCTGCTACCTGGGACCCTCCTGGAGCCGTCTTGGGCTGAACAGGACCCTGCGACACTTCGCGAAACACTCCTTCCGGACCCCAAGGGGGAGAGTTCAAGCTACCAATTAGCCGCAAGCCGTCTCGCTCACTCCCACCCGCCCTCCTAACACAGAGTAGCACCCGAGTCTCCGCATTGGCAGTGGCGCCAAGCGACAACCATCGGGAACCGACGCAGACGCGAGCCAGGTGCGCGAGGCCGGCGAGGCGCGTGCCAGGGCACGCCCGTTGTCCGTGTCAAGTGGTTCTGCGCTTTGCATGGGCTTTTGGCTGATCTGTTGGGCCTGCGCACGCGGGTAATATGACACCACCTTCGCCCTCTTCACAAGCACAGCAAGTGTATCGCGGGGCGCCCGAACATGGTCCACGGTGTGCCGCGGCGTGCATGTTGCACGGTCTTTTGACAGGGATGGTGGGGGAATGTCAGCATGGACCTGGGTTAGGGGCCGGTAGAGTGTGGGAGGGGGTGTGCAGTCATAGTGAGCAGTGGCAGACCCCTCCCCCGAATTTGAAGAGGGGGTTTGAAAGGACGAATTCCTTAAACCATCGACATCCAGGGCTGGTGGGGTTCGCGGTTGCTGAGAGGGTGGTGGTGGTGGTCGACGAAGCTGCCCACGACGGCGCAGCGTGTGAAGCATGACAAGCAGAACGCTCAGGATTGCAAGTTCTTTGAGTGTACGTTGAATTTTTCCCAACCATCCTGTGGTGTTGGGTCCTCGTTTTGAAGAGACAGCGCCCCGCGTCTCCTTCCTCTCCTCTCCTCTCCTCCTCCCCCTCCTCCCTCCTCCCCCTCCGTGCCTCTGCCCCGCATGTCCACTTTGGCACACCCCTCACACGGTTCTTGGCTCCATAGGGAGCTCCACCAGAGGCCCCAGTGGCCGCGTCCGCATGCGTCCCCTGGCCCATTTCGGCACACCCCTCACACGGTTCGTGGCCCCATAGGGAGCTCCTCCGAAGGCCCCAGTGGCCGCGTCCGCGTGCATCCCCCGGCCCATTTCGGCACACCCCGTACAGCGTTTCGTGGCCCCAAAGGGAGCTCCACCGAAGGCCCCAGCGGCCGCGTCTGCATGCGTCCCTTGGCCCATTTCGGCACACCCCGTACAGCGTTTCGTGGCCCCAAAGGGAGCTCCACCGAAGGCCCCAGTGGCCGCATCTGCATGCGTCCTTCCGCCCATTTTGGCACACCCCTCACAAGATTCGTGGCCCCATAGGGAGCTTCACCGAAGGCCCCAGTGGCCGCGTCCGCATGCGTCCTCCCCGCCCGCCGCATGCCCATGTCGGGACACCCCTCACACGTTTCGTGGCCTTATAGGGAGCTCCACCGAAGGCCCTAGTGGGCGCGTCCGCATGCGTCCTCCCCGCCCGCCGCATGCCCATTTCGGCACGCTCCTCATACGGTTCGTGGCCCTATAGGGAGCTCCACCGAAGGCCCCAGTGGCCGCGTCCGCATGCGCCCTCCCAGCCCACCGCATGCCCATTTCGGCACACCCCTCATACGTTTCGTGGCCCCATAGGGAGCTCTACCGAAGGCCCCAGTGGCCGCGTCCGCATGCGTCCTCCCCGCCCACCGCATGCCCATTTCGGCACACCCCTCACACGGTTCGTGGCCCCGTAGGGGGCTCCTCCAAAGGCTCCAGTGGCCGCGTCCGCATGCGGCCTCCCCGCCCACCACATGCCCATTTCGGCGGCCCCGTAGGGGGCTCCTCCAAAGGCCCCAGTGGCCGCTTCCGCATGCGCCCTCCCCGCCCACCACATGCCCATTTCGGCACACCCCTCACACGTTTCGTGCCCCAGAGGGAGCTCCACGGAAGGCCCCAGTGGCCGCGTCCACATGCGGCTCCCTGCCCGCCGCACGCCCAGTGTGGCACACCCTTCACACGGATCGTGCCCCCATAGGGAGCTCCACCGAAGACCCCAGTGGGCGGTGGAGCCAAACTGAGCGTTCCTGGAGGTCCCGTTTCCTCTTCTCGCCCCCTACGGTAACAACTAGCGCACCCGCTAGGGCGCGAAGGTAACTGCGCTTTAAGCTTCGCGCTTCGCACTCTTCCTCCCTCCTCCCTTCCCTCCCTCCCTCCCGCCCTCCTCCTCCTCCTCCTCCTCCTCGTCGTCCTCCTCCTCATTCCGTTGCCATTTTGGCTCAATAGGGATCAGGTCTCATTCGAGCGGGCAGCTTTGAGCAGAGGGCTATGCTGGGTGTCGTGCCCAGATGGGCACCATCCGTTCCTCCGCTGCAGGTGCCAGGTGATTTTGACATGTCGAGTGACGAAAGCCGTCATTTGCGCCCGAAGGTCTCCGACGACAGAGAGTGCGCTAGTTTCATCATGGCAATGCTGCAGCGCATGGAGTCCAACATGGCCACCAAGTCATACCTCGATGGGATTCGGTCTGCGGCCAACACGTGCGAAAATAACTAAAGCGTTCTCGACGATAGGATGTCCACGCCTGAGGCTCAGATCATCAGAGGGCTTGACGCAGCCCAGGAAACATCCCTACCCGCCATTTTGGAGGCCAACGTTCTCTAGAGCTGAGTCAGCCTAGATGCAGCCAGCACTCGCTCAGGTTCGGCCCTGTCTTCCAGTGCTTCAGCTGTCTCCTTTCCTCGATGGCAGCGCGGTCCGTCCGCGGGGACTCGTACTTCGACGTTCACTGGTTCGGGCAGCAATGACCAGGACTCCGACCCCAAGAAGATCTGGATCGGCGGGTTCCAGTCTCCCATGCTCGCGCGAGTCATGTTCGCTTTCATGAGTTAGAAGGTTATTCCGCACCCTCCGTCGCACATCAAGCGCTCTACCCTCCTTCACCGCTCACAATCTCAACCAAGCCTCCAGCGTTTCCTTTCAGTCAGCCAGTTATGCGAACGCATTGTGGAGCATGTCAGGCATAACGGCCTGACGTTCGAGAACGCCAAGGGCGTTGCACAATTCTATGCTCGTTGCGATGTCAATTCTGATGTCCGTCGTCGTAACATGATTCTAGGCAGAGTCTTGCAGGGCGTCTCGCAGCATTTTGCTAGCAAGAAGATCGGCAATGGCATTGTCCTGAGAGTGAACGGGCATTAAAGGGTTTTTTCGCCAAGGACCAGGAGGTTCACATCTTGCGCGCTATGACCGGCAACGCCGACACGTCCGCCAATCTGGAGCTCGACCTTGAGATGTCCAAGATCCTCTGGGTGAGCAAGGACCAGGTCCCGTCAATGGTTTGGAGTGTCATCGAATAAGGGGTTCAACATGTTCATTACCTCCGTCCTCGCGTTTGACCCGCGTGGGTGCCAAGCTACTCCAACTGCGCGGGCTTCAGTTGCGCCAGCCAGGCAGCGGACAGCATCAGTGTCGAGTTCCAGTTCTGCATGTTCGGTTTCCTCTTCTTCTTCGGCCTCTTCTTCTGCCAGTTCCAGCTCGTCTTCGTCGCCTTCGTTGCCTGGAGCAAGGCCTCCGTTCCTCCTCCTCCTCCTCGTCCTCCTCCTGCTCCTCTTCCTCCTCTTCCTCCTCCCCCTCTCTCCTGTTCAGCAGGCAGTTGTTCCAGTTCAGTCTACCCAGACATTACCAAAGGACCTCCCCCTCCTCTCCCTCCTCCTCCTCCTTCTCCTCTTCCTCCTCCTCCTCCTCCTGCTCCTGAAGCAACGAAGCAATAACGGCGCTGCACCGCGCGGGCTGCGGCGTGGGGGTCGGTGTTCACGTGCCGCGTCTCTGGGCGGGGTACCAGTGGCAGGGGACGGGCACGCCAGATCCTGAGACCACGCGTGCGCTGACTTGCGCTTTGCGGGAGGATTCGCAGTTACCCGCGGCCGCCGACCTCGCCAGCGACCTGATGCTTGAAGCCTCCGCACTGGCGGCGCTGGACGCCGCTGCGCCGCTGCGCCTGGCGGCAGTCCTGCATGCCGATGATCCTGTCCTGCTGTCTTCCACCAGGGGAGGAGCGCAAATCGCGCAGAACACGCTAGCGGAATGGGCCTTCACCTACAAGGCCTCTCCTCACACCAAGCCCTCCAAACACGCAGTGGTTGTCCATGGATCACCTTCTGCCAGGAGGGCGGGGGCAGCCGCCGTGCCCCTCACCCTGCCCCTCAAGGGAGGAGCTCCTGTCAGGCTGGGTTTCAAAAGCGCACACCAGTAGCTCGGACTGATGTGGCCAGGAGACCTCGACCTCGAACGGATCATGGACGCCCGGCTGGGCGCGGCGTCTGCGCAGTGTGCATCTCTGGTAGGGCACGTCACCGCGGGGGTCGTACCGCTCGCCGTCGCAGCCCACATCTTCGAGTCCCAGGTCGAGTGTGCGCTCCGATTCGGCCGGTGGTTCTGGGCGGTGGCTGAGGGGGCGCCGGGCAAACTGCAACAAAACTACAGTGCCTGGGCGCGCGCTCTCCTGGGCGCCCCGCCCTGGCGTCGTCCGGGTTTGGCTCTCTCGGAATTGGGATGGTCGCTCTCTGGACCAGCCAGGGCCGTGTGCGAGGTCGCCACCAGGCGCGCTGGCCTCTGGAGGCTTCAAGAAGATGATTTATACAGGCGCATTTTCCTGCGAGCTCACGGCACGGGGGGGCGATCCTGGGCACAGCGGTCGCTCGCTCTACTCGAGCACTGGTCCATTCCTGATTGGCCTGCATGGGAGGCCGCGCGCAGCGGTCAGTCCCTGCCCCAGTACAAAACATTCGTGCGAGCTCACTTGGTTGAACGCTGCGAGGCGGAGCTGAGGCAGACGCTGAGCCTCCAAACGAGGCCGCTCCCGGTCCTCAGACTTGGGCCGGTCCCCAGGCAGGATCTTGCGCGGGCTCTGAAACAAGAACTACCATTTGATGTGCTTTTGGGTCAGCGCTCGCTGAGCAGACTACGAGGGCGGCTTGTGGCCTTCAGCCACTGTTCTGGCAATGTTTCTACGGCGCGAAGGCAGTCCTGCGTCATGTGCGGCATGCAGACCCTGAGCCTCACGTTCCACGTCCTCGGGCTGTGCTCTCGCGCGGAGCTCCCCCGTCGCACTTTCTGGGAGGCCCGTGGAGGCCCAGCCCCCTCCTCAGAGGAGGCGGCGGCTGCAGCGATCCTCTCTGCAGGCCCGACGGATGCAGGGTATGCGCAGGCGGCCCTGCTGGCGCTCTTTGTCGACAGGGAGACGGATCGCTTTTGGGCGGCCGCAGGGAACAGCTACACCCGCCCTCCCGACCTCCTGCCTGGTGCCAGGTGGGAGGGTCGGGTCGGGCAGGGTCCTCCCACTTTCTGTTTTTCTCCTCCTCTCCTTTGGGGTGGCTTCCTCTCCCCCTTCCTGTCGCCATCCCGCACCTGCGCCGTGCGTCGACCAGGCAGGGCAGGAGGGATCGGACGAGCCCCGGGCAGGAGCTCCCTGCCCGGCCTCCCCCCGCCCTGCGGGGAGCCCCTGAGTTGTCCCTCTCACCCCACACCTGGTAGGGGATGGAGATTGTGATTCTGTCGGAGCGGTCTCCTCGGCTTGGTTTTTGGGTTCGCCCTTTTCTCTTGGGGGCGGGCCCTCTGGGGCCCTGTGTTCCCTGTCTCTCTGGGCGGAAAGCTTCGACAGATCCTGTCTCGTCCCCTCTAGTGCTGGTGGATTGACCTCCAGGGCCGTCGCTGCACGGACACTTCCGAGCCTGCCCCCGGGGCCGTGGTGCCATGCTAAAAGGGAGTCACGTCCGAAGCTCCCGCACCAGCTCCATGGGAGCACCACCTACCTACCTACCCCTCCTCCTCCTCCTCCTCCTCCTCCTCCTCCTCCTCCTCCTCCTCTTCCTCCCCCTGCTGCTCCTCCTCCTCCTCCTCCTCCTCCTCCTCCTCCTCCTCCTCTTCCTCCTCCTCCTCCTCCTCCTCCTCCTCCTCCTCCCTCTTTTTGCCAACGATCCTGTGGTGTTTGGTCCTCGTTTTGAAGAGACAGTGCCCCGCGTTCTCACTCCTCCTCCTCCTTCTCCCCCTCTTCCCCCTGTTCTCCTTCCCCTCCTCCTTCCCTCCCTCCTCGCATGCCCATGCTGGCACACCCCTCACACGGTTCGTGGCCCCATAGAGAGCTCCACCGAAGGCCCCAGTGGCCGCGTCCGCATGCGTCCTCCCCGCCCACCGCATGCCTATGTCGGCACACCCATCACGCGGTTCGTGGCCCAAAGGGACCTCCACCGAAGGTCCCGGTGGCCGCGCCTGCATGCACCTTCCCCGCCCGCCGCGTGTACACCCCTCACACGTTTCGTAGCTCGATTGGGAGTTCCACCGAAGGCCCCAGCGGCCGCGTCCGCATGCGTCCTCCCACCCACCGCATGCCCATTTCGGCACACCTTTCACACGTTTCGTGACCTCGTAGGGAACACCACCGAATGTCCCAATGGCCGCGTTCGCAAGCGTCCGCCCCGCCCACTGTATGCCCATGTCGGCACACCCCTCACACATTTCGTGGCCCCATAGGCAGCTCTACCGAAGGCCCCGGTGGCCGCGTCCGCATGCGTCCTCCCCGCCCGCCGCATGCCCATTTCGGTACACCCTCACACGTTTCGTGGCCCCAAAGGGAATTCCACTGAAGGCCCCAGCGGCCGCGTCCGCATGCGTCCTCTTGCCCACCGCATGCCCATTTCGGCACGCCCTTCATACGTTTCGTGACTCCGTGGGGAGTTCCACCGAAGGTCCCAGTGCGCAGTTCGCATGTGCCTCCTCCATCCAGTACAAAGTTTCGTGGCCCCAACGGCAGCTCCACCGAAGGTCCCAGCGGCGCAGTCCGCATGCGTCCTCCCCACCCATTACACCGTTTAGTGGCCCCAATGGCAGCTCCACCAAAGGTCCCAGTGGCGCAGTTCGCATGCGTTTGCCCCACCCATTACAGGGTTTCGTGGCCCCAGAAGGGGGCTCCACCGAAGGTGCCAGTGGCGCATTTCGGATGCGTTTCCCCACCCAGTACAGCGTTTCGTGGCCCCAATGGCAGCTCCACCGAATGCCGCAATGGCCACGTCCGCATGCGTCTCCACCGCCCAGTACAGCCTTTCCTGGCCCCATAGGGTGCTCCACCGGAGGCCCTAGTGGCGCAGTTCGCATGCGTCTCTTCCACCCAATACAGCGTTTCGTGGCCCCATAGGGAGCTCCACTGAAGGCCCCAGTGGCGCAGTTCGCATGCGATTTTCCCACCCAGTACAGCGTTTCGTGGCCCAACAGGGAGCTCCACCGAAGGCCCCAGTGGCGCAGTTCGCATGCGTCCGCCCCATCCATTACAGCGTTTCGTGGTCCTAGAGGGAGCTCCACTGAAGGCGATACACACACTTGCGGTATTCACAACTGCACATGGTTGGGTCCTTCGCCAGGCTAATTTTTCGAGGGGGGCTGCGCGAGGGCCCGAAATTTGTTTTTCTTCTTGCTTCCCCCAGCGCCAAACGCGAACTTAGGAGGCCCTGTAATAGCAGTGCTTCCGCTTGCAGTGGTCCGGGGCAGGACTCTGTCTTTAACCAGCGCCCGGGGGACTGATGTTCGGGGACTTCGGCAAGCGGTGGATATGGATATATTGGGGCCAGGTACACGCACATCCACCGCCAGCCGGGGGTCCCAGGACGACGGTTTTGCGGGGGGCTGGCTAGGGATACGTCCCCGCCTCGCATGTGGCCAGCAGGAGTGCTGGAGCTGGGTCAGCCACGACGCCCGCTGACGCGCCGCCGCGGAGGGCCGCGGGGCTGGCGCCCGCCCGCGCCTCGCGCTCGCCACGTCGGCCCCGCTCCGAAGGGCAGGGCCTCCGCTCTCCCGGGGCGGGGCCGTCGGCCGCGGCGCGCTGCGGCCCCGTGCGCGGGATCTCGCACGCGAGCCTGCGTGGGCGGGCTGATCGCGCCGCATCGCGGATGCGCCGACGATGTGTTTTTTTCAAGCGAGGTGTTTTTCCCGTGGTTTTCGGAGGCTATCGCTGGTTCCTGGAGGCCGTCTCGCCTCCGGATGCTCTCCAGCAGTTGCGCCTCGCCGAGGGCGTTCGTGGGGTGCCAGAGTCGCCCCAAAAGTTTGCTGGAGGACTGAAGTATACCCTGAAAGTCAATTCAGACGATATGATTCACGACGATGTGGCGCGATCCAGCGCCCGATCTCCTCCATCCCGACGTCGGCGGTGCCTCGCCGATGTATCGTCGGCGCGGCACGATCCCTCGAACCCGCTTGCTCTTGCCCTGGCCCTATTTGAGCGACGACAAGAGACGGGAGCGACTGCGTGGACATTCGCGCGTCAGTGCCGGCGCAAGGTCGCGCGAACAGCGCTTTCTTCTCCACGCGGTGTGCCAGGTTGGCGGCCCGCACAAGCCACCTTGGAAGGCCGCCTCGGTGTGGTCAGGCCGCCGCGGCCGCCGCGGTGTCGTAAGCGACCGCGCAAGGCCGCCGCGCAAGGCCGCCGCGTGAGGCCGCCGCGGTGTCGTGCGCGGGATCCCCTCTCCTTGTCGCCCAGCTGCGGCGCGCGGGGATGCCGCGAGGGTGCCGCCGCGGCAGCTCGCCGCCCCGCGGCTGCGGGGAGATGGTGGGCGCCGGGCGCTGGGGGGAAAAAGGCCGTGCGGGGGGGGGCTGAGTCGGAGACGGCGAGGGGGGCAAATATCAAAGGAGGGACAACCACCACGACCCCCATAACTGGCGTCTGCAAAACGGCCCCAGACACTCTCTAAACAGCCCTGCCCTGTTCGATTACTTCCTTGGGTGCGTTTGCTAGCTGGCTTTGCTTGTCGGGGTGCTCGTTCTGAGGGAGGGGGAAACAACACTTGTACGTCCCCGCCGAGGAAAAGGCGGAAGATGGGAAGGAGGGGGGGGCGAGATTGGAGCTCCACTCCTCCTTCTCCTTCTCCTCCTCCTCCGCCTCCTCCTCCTCTTTCCCCTCCTCACCCCTCTCCTCTGCCTCCGCCTCCTCCTCCTCGTCCTCCTCCTCGTAGTCGTCGTCGTCGTCCTCCTCCTCCTCCTCCTCCTCGCGGAAGATGGGAAGGAGGGGGGGGGGCGAGATTGGAGCTCCACGAGGCAAGAGGTCTCTTGCCCACGGTTCGCCACCAGCTCCTGCGGTAGGAGCCAAGCCATGCCCCGCGCCCATGCTTTTGGTCACGCGGCCAGAGAGGGGGGGCCGAGGAGGAGGAGGAGGAGGCGGAGGAGGAGGAAGAGGAGGAGGAGGGGGAGGAGGAGGAGGAGGAGGTGGAGGAGGAGGAGGAAGAACGGGCGCTTCTGTTGCATCACTGTGGTGACTGGGGGCTCCATTGAGTAAGTAGGGCACACATGTAGCTTGGAAAAGTCGTGCTAGCACTCGGGCGCGAGCAGCCAGAGACTTCAGAACTTCCTTGGGTCCGTACTTGAAGCCAGCTCGCCTGCAATCATGAGTCTCACACGTATCGACATGGCACAACACCATGCTGTGTGAATCACTGGAGCTCCTGACTTCCGAACTCCAGCAACACGACTTGGCGGCGATCGAGGGCGAGATAGGAGGACGGCAGAGAACGGACGAGGGACGTCCACACCCTCTGACTGCTTCGATCTCTTCGCGCTCTAAACTTAGAACTTGAGCACCGCTCGGGCTGGGCGGCGGCTGCAAGCTGGCGGCCCAGCCTCTTCACGCGGCCGCGCGCGCGATTGGGTCGGTCGTAGACAGGTCCTGGAGTCACTGCCCGGCCCCGCCGTCCAGTCTCCAAGGCCTCACCCTCTGCATCTGGACCCCAGGGCGGTGCGCCGTACGGCTCTTCCCGTGCGGCCCGCACCGCCTTGGGTTGTTTTTGGCACTGGCTGCCCTGCTAGAGGGGGCCGATGGGACCCGCTGAAGGCTCTTTGCGGCGCGAGACCCTCCAATGTTTGGCAGTGTTTTTCCTCGAGGGGGCTCCTCGGGTAGGGGTGTTAGGGGCTGACGCCGTTGCCCCGCGGACCAATGAAGGCTCCACTGTGCTCACGGAGCCATGGACGTCTTCTCCGAAGTATCCGCACAATCCCCTTGCGGCTGCAAGCCTAGACCACAATTCAGAATTATGTCACGCGCGAGCCAGAGGACAACACTGCCTGCCTCAAGCTTGGATGGCGGACAGGGTTTAAGGAGAACTTCTGCGACAAAGAATTGATCCTCGCAGAACACATGTATAACCCTTGTATGTAATGATCGAGCGATAGCAGGTACAGGCATGAACTTGGCACCAGATCATTACCAAACGCTGGAATCGGCATGATCGACGTTCCACCTTCGATCCCCCTTTCCTGGTGCACGTTGTGGCTTTTCAATGAAAGTGGTTTTCCCGGGGCTCACACCAAGTTTTTTTGTTTTTATTAACAAAAAAGGGCAAGTCTTGGTCCTCAGATGGTGTTGTTGGCCTACAACAGGAGCAACAACAACCACAACAGCAACAAAGACAACATCAACATCATCAACAACACCAAGAGCGGTTCTTTTCTAATGCTTCCTCGCACTTTTTTCAATGTTGCGCTCTCGCGCGGGACGTTATCATAATTTATTCATGGATCGCGCTTTCGAGTGAGACGTGCTCACATTTTTTTGCGGCGCCGTGTCCTCTAGACTCAGGAATCACGTTCTCGCTTTGGATTTCTTTACGATCTACTTGGGAATCACGGTATCATTTGAAACTTCCTTGCGATTCATGTTGGATTGACGCTTCAGCGACCCGCCCGCTCGACCTGGCCGCCTGGGCCCGCTTTTCCAACCCGCCGGTTAGGGTTTATCCGCCCGTTCTGCAACGTTTTCTGCTCCTAGCCCCCTCCTGCTAAGTTAAGTTTTCTCGTGCTCTATCTTTCTCCCTCCCCCTTCCATCCGTCCTCTCTTCCCCTCTTTTAGGGGCTGCGCCAATTACACGTGGCCTGTAAGGAAGATATGCCCCCAAGGGGGCACGATCGAAGACAAAGAGGGCGGGTATCGATTGTTTGAGACATACGTGTTGAATGGCACGCGAGCAGGTAAGAGCGAGCAATCTTGAATTTATTGTTGTTGCTGTCGGTGCCGTCGGCGTCGGTGTCGGCGTCGACGGCGCCTGGGCGCTGGCGACGCCGCGGCAGCTGAGGCCACCCGGCTCCGTGGCCGAGGGCGGCGAGGGTTGCGCGGACTGCATCGCGCCCTCGCCGACGAGGTCGGATTTGCGCAGGCGCCCCTCTCGGCGCGGCCGCCGCGTATCGCCGCCGCCGCCGCCGCTGCCGCTCGCCGCTCGCCGCCGCTTGCCGCTCGCCGCTCGCCGCTCGCCGCTCGCAGCCGCCGCCGTCGTCGTTCGAGGAGCCAGGGTCGAGGTTTGAGTTTATGTCTCCCTTCCCGGGTCTCTGGGGGCGCCCTTGTCGTCGCGGCCGTTTCCGCCTCGGCGTTGCGGCGTTCTGGCCAGAACGCGCCCCAGGACATGCCTGGTTATCGCAGTCGCCGCCGCCGCCGCCGCCGCCGTCGTCGTCGGCGTCGTCGTTGTCGTCGTCGTCGTCGTCGTCGTCGTCGTCGTCGTCGTCGTCGTCGTCGTCGTCGTCGTCGTCGTCGTCGTCCGCTTCCTCCTGGTCCTTCTCGTGCTCCTGCAGATTCTGCCGCTCCTGCTCCTCCCGCTCCTCCTGCTCCCGCTGATCACGCGCCTCCTCCTCCTGCCGCTGCTGCTCTGGCCCCTCCTGCCCCTCCAGCTGCCGCCACCCCTGCTTCCTAGCCAGCTTGGCCCTGCCGCGCGGCCCGCGGCCGCCGCGGGGCCGCCGGGCCCCTGCGGCCAGCAGCGCTGCAGGGGGTCGGCGCTGGGTCGGGCCACCGAGCTGGGCCGCTGGGGTGCTGGGCGCTGGGGCGCTGGGGCGCTGGGGCGCTGGGGCGCTGGGTCGGGCGATGGCCGCCAAGTACCAGCCCCCGAGCTGGTGCAAGCCTCCCAGGAACCCCGACGATGCGCGGCAGGAGCTGCGCTTCCTCCCCGGGGAGGCCTCGGCCGCCGCCCCGCCGAGGGCGCTCGAGCTCTCCGACAGGGCGGTCTACACCATCGGCCGCAGCGAGGGCTCGGACGTGCAGCTGAAGGGCGAGCTGGCCTCTAGGATGCACGCGGCGGTGCTGCAGGACGCCGACGGCGGCAAGTTCCTGGTGGACCTCAAGAGTGCCAACGGCACCTTCCTGGCCTCGAGGCGCCTGGCCCCGCACGCGCCCGAACCCTGGCCCGCCGGCGCCGTGGCGTCCTTCGGCTACGGCCCGAAGGCCGAGCTGGTCGAGCTGAGCCCGCCGGTTGGCAGGGCCGTCCCGGCGGCCGGCGGCGGCGGCGCCTCGCCCTCGGCGAAGCGGAGGCGGGCGGGCGAGGAGGCCCCGGCGGCCGCGCCCGCGGCTGCGTTCTCGCTCTATGACGACCTGCCTGAGGCTCGGCGGCTGCAAAGGGGGTGGTTCGCCGGGGTGGTATGTGATCGGCAGCGTTGGGGCCTGGGGGCCGCGGCATTGTCCTCGTCGGGTCTCTTCGGGCGCGGCGGAGAACTCAGTCGAGCTCCTCGCCCGCGCTCCAGGGTGCCCCCTGGGGTGCCGGTTGCAGGCCACACCCTTTGCAAACCATACCCTTCGGAGTCGCCGAGAGGCGGAGGTCACCGTGGTGCCCGTGGCGAAGGTCCAGGCAAGAACAACGGCACATTCATGAGCTTTCGACGGTCCGCGCGGACCGTCGAAGGTTCGTATTTATGCCGTGTCGTGTTGCCCCTGGAAGGAGGAGGCGAGGATGGAGCCCGCGATGCCGGTCGAGAGGGACCCCACCAAGATCATCTTCCTTGACATCGACGGGTGCCTGCGGCCGCTGCACTCCAGGCAGGACGCCTTCAAGAACGCCAAGACGATGGAGATCAACGGGATCCGGGTGCCGCTGCTCGGGAGCGGCGAGGCGAAGGCGGGTATCGACTTCTGGCCCTCCGCCCTGCGCGCGCTGAAGCAGGTGTCGGCGGCGAAATCCGATACCTGCCCTCACCGATCAACGATTCAGGCCTCCCATCGATTCAGGAGAATCGATGGTTGTTGGGGGTAGGGCTCGGATGTCGCCACCTAAGGTGGTCCAGAAGACGGGGGCCCGGATCGTGCTGTCGTCGGACTGGCGCAAGGATCGGCTGGGGGTGGCGCAAGACACCAGCTTACCCGGCGTCCACTGACAAGCCCCCGCGGGTCCACTGACAAGCCTCCGGGAGTCTTCTGACAAGCCTCCGGGGGTCGCACTGACAAGCCCCCAGGGGTCCTACTGGCAAGCCCCCGGGGGGTCCACTGACAAGCCCCCGTGGGTCCACCGACAAGCCCCAGCGGCGTCCATTAGCAAGCGCCTGAGGGTCCCCTGACGAGCCCTGGGGGATCCTACTGACAAGCCCACGGGGGTCGCACTGACCAGCCCCCGGGGTCCACTTTCAAGCCCCAGCGGCAGCCGTAGTCGTAGTAGTAGCCGTAGTAGTAGTAGCCGTAGTAGTAGTAGTAGTAGTAGTAGTAGTAGTAGTCGTCGTCGTCGTCGTCGTCGTCGTCGTCGTCGTCGTCGTCGTCGTCGTCGTCGTCGTAGTAGTAGTAGTAGTAGTAGTAGTAGTAGTAACAACAGCAGTAGTAGTAGTAGTAGTAGTACTAGTAGTAGTAGTCGTAGTAGCAGTAATAGTTCCAGTAGTGGTAGTAGAAGTATTATTATTAGAAGTAGTAGTAGTAGTAGTAGTAGTAGTAGTAGTAGTAGTAGTAGTAGTAGTAGTAGTAGTAGTAGTAGTAGTGTAGTAGTGGTAGTAGTAGTAGTAGTACTAATAGTAGTCGTCGCAGTAGTAGTCGCAGCAGTCGTAGTAGTAGTCGTAGCAGTCGTACTCGTAGTAGTAGTAGTAGTAGTAGTAGTAGTAGTAGTAGTAGTAGTAGTAGTAGTAGTCGTAGAAGCAGTAGTAGTACTAGTGGTAGTAGTAGTCGAAGGAGTAGTAGTAGTACTTTGTAGTGGCCGTTGTCGTAGTCGTAGTAGCAGTAGTAATTGTTATCGTAGTTGTAGTAGTAGTAGCCGTAGTGGTAGTAGTAGTAGTAGTAGTAGTAGTAGTAGTAGTAGTAGTAGTAGTAGTAGTAGTAGTAGTAGTAGTAGTCGTTGTAGTAGTAGGAGTAGTAGTAGTAGTAGTAGTAGTAGTAGTAGTAGTAGTAGTAGTAGTAGTAGTAGT
>CAUYUJ010018104.1:163978-193632 GCA_963575745.1 Prorocentrum cordatum | reverse complement strand
TCTGCACAAGGCTCTTCAGTTGCTGTCTCACTTTTCGTGAGAATTTCAAGGGAAGCACAGGTTCTACTGGGGAGCGAGCCCTTTCGTCAGAGAGCGAAGCTCCGCTTTGGAACTGGCCACCAGAGAACGAACCGTTCAACCAGGGAACGAACCCTTCTGCCGGGCAGCGACTTTTTCTCCTTGGCCCCGTGGGTGCCTGTCAGTCGGACAAACGTACCCGCGGGGGCTTGTCAGTAGGACCCAAGGGGCTTGTCAGTAGGACTCCCGGGGACTTGTCAGTAGAATCCCCAGGAGCTTGTCAGTAGGACGCGCGTGCCCGCGGGGGCTTGTCAGTTGACCCCTGGGGGCTTGTTAGTGGACCCCCCCGGTGGATTGTCAGTGGACCCCCACGTGTTTGTCAGTAGGATCCGCGGGGGCTTGTCAGTGGACCCCTGGGGGCTTGTCATTGGACCCCCCCGGGGGCTTGTCAGTGGACCCCTGGGGGCTTATTTGTGGACCCCCCCGGGGGATTGTCAGTGGACCCCCACGTGTTTGTCAGTAGGACCCGCGTGGGCTTGTCAGTGGACCCGCGGGGGCTTGTCATTGGACCCCCCGGGGGCTTGTCAGTGGACCCGCGGGGGCTTGTCATTGGACCCCCCCAAGGGGGCTTGTCAGTGAGTCCGCCAGGGCTTGTCAGTGGGCCCGCGGGGGCTTCTCAGGGCGGGCTTGTCAGTGACGTTTACGCCGGGTCAAAAATCAGGGAATCGCGCCACCCCCAGAGGATCGGATGTTGCAAGAGGTCATGAAGTACTGGTAATCTCCAGGATTTTTTCTTAGGTCTCCAGGATCTCCCAGCTTCCCCAACGTTCGGCACAGGGTGCAGAAGTGAGCGCCGCCAGTGATTCTGGAACTCCTTGTCCTGAACGAGTCGTATCATGACACCACTCTCTTCCTATAGGAGGAAGTGCTCAGGGACGGCATCGCGGCGCAGTTTGAGGAGCACAGGATCCCCCCGCTCTTCGGGCAGACGCCCGACCTGGACGCGGTGGGCGTGGGCGTGCTGAAGGCCATCCACACCTCCTTCCGCGAGAAGCGCTGCAAGGAGATCCGGAAGTGGCTGAAGGCGCACCCGAAGGTGACGAGGTGGGTCGCCATAGATCGAGGGACAAAAAGCGGCACGAGCACGACCTTTCGGAGGCCCCCGCGGACTTCTCGGATCGGCGCTGGGCCGCTCTGGCGGAGCCTCTGAGCGCCACCCCTGCCGCGCTCTGGGCGCCACCCCCCAGCGCGCTCCGCGCGCCAGGGATGGGGCTCCTCCTCCTCCTCCTCCTCCTCCTCCTCCTCCTCCTCCTCCTCCTCCTCCTCTCCTCCTCCTCCTCCTCCTCCTCCTCCTCCTCCTCCTGAAACGAGCGCGGACCTCCGACAGTCTGTGCTCATGTGCAGTGTTTGTTCGTCGAACAGACGACATCGACCTTAGTCAGCCGGACAAGGAGCAGCTGCTGGCCGAGAGCAGCGGGAGCGCCAAGGTCAGCGTCTTCCTCGACCCAGGCAGGGAGTTCGTGCGGTGTAACCCCACGACGGGGCTGACGGGCGAGCTGGCCAGGATCGCCACGTGTTTCCTCAACGGCGTGGAGGTCACGGACGAGATGTTGGAGGCCGCCTACGGCGCCAAGGAGGCTTAGCTTCCCCGGACCTCCGACGCCGTGGCTTTGGCCACGCAGACCTCGGAGCCTCTCGACCCCCCGTCCCCAGATCCCCCTTGGGGTCCTGCCTCTGATGGCCCTGGGGCGCTCGGAGACGGTTACAGGGGCACCGAGGAGGAGGAGGAGGAGGACGAGGAGGAGGAGGAGGAAGAGGAGGAGGAGGAGGAGGAGGACGAGGAGAGGAGGAGGAGGAGGAGGAGGAGGAGGAGGAGGAAGGAGGAGGGGGAAGGGTAGGGGAGGTGGAGGAGGGAAGATGAGGAGGAGGTGTAGGAGGGGGAGGGCGGGAGGAGGAGGAGGAGGAGGAGGAGGAGGAGGAGGAGGAGGAGGAGGAGTATGGAGGAGGAGGAGGAGGAGGAGGAGGAGGAGGAGGAGAGGAGTGCGGAGGAGGAGGAGGAGGAGGGAGGAGGAGGAGGAGGAGGAGGAGGAGGAGGGGGAGGAGGGGGAGGAGGGGAGGAGGATGAGGAGGAGGAGGAGGAGGAGGAGGAGGAGGAGGAGGAGGAGGAGGAGGAGGAGGAGCGAGGTCTAGGGGGAGGGGAGGAGGAGGAGGAGGAGGAGGAGGAGGAGGAGGAGGAGGAGGAGAAGGGGAGGAGGAGGAGGAGGAGAAGGAGGAGGAAGAGGAGGAGTGCACCCGCGCGTCCCGGGGGCAAGAGAACTCCGCTGCTCCTCAGGGGAGCTGTCGGTCAGTGCCGGCCGAGTAGACGTCATCAAGAGGGGTGCCGCGCACGCACAGGATCCCCCCAGATGCCTCCTGCGTGCCGAGCAGGAAGGCACGGCGCACGGAGGAGGCGGCTCACGGGGAGCCGCTCTCGCGAGACAGGAGGCACGCCCGCGCCCCCGAAGACCCGACGTCGCGAAACAGTCGGGAGCCTTGAGACGGGGGTCAATGCAAAGGGGGTCAGCCAGAGCGCCGAATCTTGCAGGATCCTGCAGGGCCAGGGTCGCATTGACCCGGGTTTGGGTGTAGGATCCTGCAGGATCTTGCAGGATTTTGCAGGATCTTGCAGGATCCTTCGCATTGACCAGGGTTTGGGTGCCGGATTTTGTAGGATCTTGCAGGATTCTGTAAGGCCTGACTGATCTGGGTCTGGATTGACCCAGGTCCGAAGATCCCCGAAACAGGTGCAGCATCCAGAACAATCAAGACCGCAGCCCTCGACCCCGCCGTTTTGATGCACCGACCGTCCACCGCGAGGATCTGCTCATGCATGCGAGGCGTTCACGAGGGGGCCTCGTCTTCGCGGGGCTCAGGAGCTGCCCTCTCGTCCTCGGCAGAAGGCGGCGGAAGGTCGGCGGAGCCCGGCGGCAGGCCTGCGGAAGCCGTGGCACGTCAGCCGGGGCGGGCAGATATATCCACGTCCACACCCACACTGCTCCCCGAGCCTCCAGTCTGGACGCCCGAAATGGGTACGGAAAGGATGGGTACAATGCCCAACAGCAGTTCCTGTTCATTCTGAACAGGACCCGCTGTCCGCGCCGCCGCGGCCTGTGTCCATTCGAGACAGGAGGCCGCCCGCCCAACAGCGGCCGCTGTTGGTTTGGGACAACATTTGCTGTTGGGCATTGCACCCATTTTTTCGGCACCCATTTCGGGCGTCCAAATCCAGTGGGGCAGGCTCCCGCGGCAGCGCACGTGGACGTGCTCTGGCGGCGCACCCCAGGCCAGCACGACCAGTGGGGGGCCCTGCGGCCCCGAGCGCCTGCGAGCAAGAAGCGCCGGGCGCGAGGCATCGGCTTCGCCCGAGCTGGTCCTGCGTCTGCGCCGCCCCCCCGCCGATGCACGGTGGTTTGGTTGGGCCTTCTTCCCCCTTCCTCCTCCGCTGTCGCTCTCTGCTTTCCCCCCCGCTCCGCGCGCGCCCCGCGCTCGGCACGCCTCGCTGGACTTCCCCCCCCCCGCCCACGACCGCTTGCGCTGCCGATTTCAACAAGGTGCGTGTCGGCCCCAAGGGGGCGGCGCGCGCGGAAGAAACGCCTGCGAGGCAAGTACTCGGTGGCGGCCGCTCTCCGCTGGGGCAGCGATAGACTATTGGATGGTTGTGCCGTATGATCTGGTCGGGCGCACGCCTGCAAGGAGGTCACATCGTACTACTTCGGGCACCGCGAAGGTTGCTGAGGGGATCGGGGGCTTACGAGCGGATGCTGATGCGGATATGGAACTGGCCTAGAAGTGGAATGTTATTGATGCCCAAACATTGCTTCGAAATGATTCGTAACTCTGCTAAGTGGGCTCCGCCCACGTAGCCCAGATCTTTGCCCCCCGTAAACCGCTCAGGGCACTCGCATCCCGCTTATGAGCTAGGTTCGACCAGATACGATCCACCTTGGCATCCACCTCGGACCTCTATCCTCTTAGCAACCCCCGCTGTGATCCAAGTAGTACGTCCTTCTACGTCCCGAGGCAGGCCAAAAAAGGAGAGGCCACGGCGGCCTGGAGGTCCGGGCCAGAGCCCGCTCGGGCGGCGCCCGCTGCTGAGCTGGCGGAGCCCGGCAGTGCGCTCGCGCGGGGGGCGAGCCCGACAGGGGCCGGCGCAAGAAAAAAGAGGTACGATGACCATGAGCAAGACATTGGGAATTCAGTCGACGCCGATCTTGGTCATGGTCCATGCCGGCTGTCGCCGATTCGCGAGGAATCTTCGCAGGGACGCCATCAATACACCACCACCAGCCCTGGCCATGCCCATCTTGGGCCCTGAACTAGTGTACAGGCCCTCCTGGCCCAGGTGGTGTACGGTGGTGGTGTATTGTTTGGAGCTTTCCGAATTCTCGAGGAACAAAAGATAAGCATAAACACCGACTTTTGGAGATCCGCGTGGATAGGTGCTGGGCCCCCTCCCTGGCGCGCGGAGCGCGCTAGGGGCGGCGCCGGAGGCGCCGACAGGGGGCTCCCGCGCCGAACTGAGAAACTCGCGCGGACCTCCGACAGTTTATGTTCCTGCAGTGATCTGTGCCCCGAGAGTGATCCACGAGTGTCAGGAGAGGAAAAAACACACACAGACACAATTAATCGTCGATTCCGAGGATAATATGGGAAAATATGGGAAGTGGGGGGGAAGACAACAAACCCAGAAGATATGGGGAAATATGGGAATGTTTTTATTTGTGTGTATTTATTTGTGTGTCCTGGGGCCCCTTCAGAGTGGACGGGTGGACCGAGGTCGGTCTCTCCCCGCCCGGGTGCCCCGCGCCCGCCCCCGCGCCGGGGGGCCCCTCGGGAGAGGTCCCGTGCCCGACAGTGCGCCCCTCGGCGCGGAGGCCCTCCGCGCACGGGGCGCGGGGAAAAAGTCGGGGGCGGAAAAGAGGGGTGTGAGGACTAGGGGGGGGTGGATATCATGGCGGGGGCCATGATATCTCCCCAGATCTCGTGGCGCCTCTTCTTGTTTTATTGAATCGCTTCGCTCATTCCGCCGGCCCATAGTGTAGCGTCGCTGGCACTTGCTTGCGTGCTCGGGGGGGCATTTGGGTGGCCTCCTGGGGCCGCTTGGGGGCCTCTTGGGGGCCTCCTGAGGGCCTGTTGGGGGCCTCTTGGGGCCTCTTAGGGGCCTCTTGGGGCCTCCTGGGGACTTCTGAGGGCCGAGGGCTCGAAATATTGTTTCGTGTTCCCCCCCTGGGGTCCCTCTTGGGGCGTTCTTGGGGCCCTCTTGGGCCGTCTTGGAGGCCTCTTGGGCCGTCTTGGAGCCCTCTTGGGCCGTCTTGGGGCCCTCTTGGGGGCCTCTTGGGCCCTCTTGGGGCGGTCTTGGGGGCCTCTTGGGCCGTCTTGGGGTGTCGTGAAGCCGAAAAGGTGGAAACGCCAAAATCTCTCCAAAACCTAAGGAAAAGCAGTGAATTTTGCCTCTTGGGGCCCTCTCGGGAGTGCTCTTGGAGGCCTCTTGGGGCGTCTGGGGGCCATCGTGGGCGTCTTGGAGCGATCTTGTGGCATCTCGGACCCCTCATGTAGCATCTTGGGGGCCTCTTGGAGGCCTCTTGGCCCTTCTTGGGGCTCTCGGGGACGTCTCGTAGCCGCGTTGGTGCGCTGCTGGAGCGCCCTGGTGACTCCTCCCGGGACTCTCTCGGGACCTTGCCGGGGTACTTTCCGCCCGGGGGCCCCCAGGGGCCGCCCCGCGCGCGCGAAGTAGAAAGATTGTAAAGCAGTCACAGGAGATCTTAGCACGCCTCTGGCCCGTTGGGCCGGCGAATTACATCCCTGGCCCCCCCGCTGGGCCGCACACATGCCGCCGGTCATGATTTGCACCCCCCCCTCTTGGACACCCCCCTCTTGGCCGCTCCCGAGCACAGGGCGCGGGGAAAAAGGAAAGGGAGTCGGGCACCAGAAGCTGCACGAACATGATTTCTCGGAGGTCCGCGCGGAGTTCTGTGGTCGGCGGTGGAGCCCTCCTTCCCTGGCGCGCGGGCCGCGCGGATCTCCGAGGAATAATTATGGGTCGTGCCATCTTTCTTCAAGAGAGGCCGCGCGCGTCGGTTATACGTGGATGCTAATATGGGTATATCTGGCCCAAGCTAGCTTATAAGTGGGTTACAGATGCCCAGATTGACTCAAAGGAGTTAGGTAATTCTGGCAAATGGGCTCCGCCCACTTGGCCCACATCCTGGCCCCCCGTGGGCCGCTCAGGGCACTTGCAGCCCACTTGTAAGCCAGGCCGGGCCAGACATACGGTGGGGGCGTTGGTTAAGGAACGTGCACAGGAGGCTTCAGACCCTGGATGGTTCCTCATCTGATGAGGGCGGCGGTGATATCCATGCCAATCCACGATGGGAGTCCGGTCGGATTCCAGACCCTGACTTCCTTGTACATGTATTCAACGCTTTCACCGTCACCCACCTTGGCATCCGCTTGGAACCGCCCTGCCCCCCTTGATAGATGGGAGGGGGGAATGGTGGGGATCAGCGAGGGCTGCAGAAAAGGGGCCCTCTGGGTTCCCTGAACTGGGCTTTTTCGGGCCCAGGCGCAGGGCTCCGGGGCCCGAAAGGTGCGCCTGTCTTTTTCTCTCCCCCCGTGAAGCGACCCTTTCCCCATTCCCCCGCCCCCTCGAATGGGGAGTGGGGAGGAGGAGGAGGGGGAGGAGGAGGAGGAAGAGGAGGAGGAGGAGGAGGAGGAGGAGGAGGAGGAGGAGGAAGGAGGAGGGAGGAGAGGAGGAGGGGGGAGGAGGAGGAGGAGGAGGAAGAGGAGGAGGAGGAAGGGGGAGGGTGATCCAAGGAAGAGAGGCCGCGCGCTCGGGCGGCGCCCTCCGAGGCTCCCGCGGGTGCCGCGCGATGGGCGCAGACGCGGCCCGACGCCCTGCTCCTCCCCCCTCCTCCTCCTCCTCCTCCTCCTCCTCCTCCTCCTCCTCCTCCTCCTCCTCCCCTCCCTCCTCCTCCCCCTCCTCCGTCCTCCTCCTCCTCCTCCCTCCCCTCTCCTCCTCCTCCCTCCTCCGTGGGCGGGGGGCGGGCGCCGCCGCGCCGGGCAGAGCGCGCCGCGCGCGCGCAGGAATCGGCGGGCGAGGAGCGGTGTTCAGGGCCTACATTTTGGGGGGGGGGGGCAGGCTGAGGGGGGGGGGGGGCGCCGGGTTCGTGGTTCGAGGCTTTCGGACGTTCGCGTCGCGTCCGAGACTTTTCCAGCCTCAGCCGCGGGATGCCTGCTAGCAGCTGCGCCTCTCTGGGGGCGTTCCAGGGGGGTGTATCGACCCCCAGTCGTCTATTGATCGCCGATCGCGGCCTAACAGCCCAACCCGCCCAGGAAGGTGTGGCTTCACTGTCGGAGGCCTGTCTCCGACCTATCGTCGATGCCTCGCTGATTTCAGCTCACTGCTAACCCCCTCTGAGCCAGTCTCCTCCCATCTTTCCCCCTCAGGTGTAGAATGATTACTTGCTTCCTGGCGTCGGGGGGCGCCTGTCGCGGAGGTTGATTGCACCCCCGCCCTGCAAGGGGGTGTGGCGGCCGTAATTTCTGCGGGCCTGCGCAAGCTGGGTCTGGTCTCGGGTCGTTTTCACCAGAGGGTTTTTCGCTACAGGAAGCTTTGTCAGCCCCCGGCACTGACCGAGGGCGGCTGGGAGAAGTTTATGCCCCCACGTGGCGAAACGTGGGGCTATGCAAGCTCCCCAGCCGCCCTGTGGCAGGCATCCCCCACAGGGAGGAGGGAGGAGGGAGGAGGGAGGGAGGAGGGAGGAGGGAGGAGGGAAGGAGGGAGGAGGGAGGAGGGAGGATGGAGGAGGGAGGAGAGGAGGGAGGAGGGAGGAGGGAGGGAGGGAGGAGTGACGACGACGACGACGACGACGACGACGACGACGACGACGACGACGGGGGACGACGACGACGGACGACGACGACGACGACGACGCGACGACGACGACGACGACGACGACGACGACGACGAACGACCGACGACGACGACGACGACGACGACGACGACGACGACGACGACGACGACGACGACGACGACGACGACGACGACGACGACGACGACGACGACGACGACGACGACGACGAGAACACACATTGCTCGGCGGCGCGCCGTGGCGCGCCGAGGGGGGAAGTGAGAAGGGTCGGAGGCCTAGAGGTTGGTACCAACACCAACATCGGCGCTGTGCCTCCTCCTCCTCCTCCTGCTCCTCCTCCACGAGCTTCGTGCCCTCCTGCTCCTCCTCCTCCTCCTCCTTCTCCTCCTTCTCCTCCCTCCTCCTCCTCCTCCTCCTCCTCCTCCTCCTCCTCCCCTTCCTCTCTTTCTCCTCCCCCTCCTCTCTTTCTCCTTCTCTTCCTCCTTTTCCTCCTCGGAAGATGATCCCGATCTCGGTGATAGTGGTACTATTCGGGCTTCGTGGGTGACCAGAAGATTGCCACCAGCACCAAGTTTAGAACCATGTTGCCCCGGTGGAGGCAGCCCCTTGTTTTGGTGTTGGTGTTCGTTTCCAAGCCTCCAACAGGGGCAGGCCTTCTCAGAAGGCGACGCGGGGCTCAGAAGCCCTCTGGCCTTCCGAGGAGCCCCCTGTGGCCTCGGCGAAGGCTCCGGAAGCTCCCCAGAGGGCCAGAGGCCTTCTGAGCCTTCTGCGAAGGTTCGCCCCCTCTCCACCACGTGGACCGTCGGAGGTCTCGACCCACTGCCCGAGACAGGGTTTTCTCTTCCCGAGGCGTCTTTGGACGGTCCCGGGGGCTTTCCGGCGAGGGCCCCCCGGAGGCCGAAGACCACAAGAAGCCTCTTGTGGTGATTGTTCCACACCGCGAGGGGGTCAGGGTCTGCCTTCCCTCCTCCCTCCTCCCTCCTCCCTCCTCCTCCCTCCTCCCTCCTCCCTCCTCCCTCCTCCCTCCTCCTCCTCCTCCTCCTCCTCCTCCTCCTCCTCCTCCTCCTCCTCCTCCTCCTGCCTTCCCCCCTGGGCTTGCCGCCGAATGCCGCTCCTTACGCCCGCTGGCCTTCTTCCTCTTCCAGGTGTTCGCCCATCCCTGTGAGCTCTTCCCTTGGCGGAGTCTCCTGCTTGGGAGGTCTCCAGAGGGCCTCTCGAAGGCCTATTGTGGGCTTCTTGGGACCTCCGGCGGCTTCAGGGGAGCCCTTCGGGAGCTTCTGGGGGCTTATCGGGGCCATCTTGCTGGCAAACGCGTTTCCCCTCAACGACCAGATCCCGACGTGGAGTGCAGAGTGCTTTTGGGCTTGGGGTCGGCGATCGACGTTCGATCCATACCCCTGCAGGGCATGGATGAGAAACCGTGGCCTCTGAGGCCAGGACCTTGCGTCCAGATCCCCGCTCTGGCTCCTCGCGGGGGGTCAGGGCGTGACCATGGGCGTGACCAGGAGGAGGAGGAGGAGGAGGAGGAGGAGGAGGAGGAGGAGGAGGAGGAGGAGGAGGAGGAGGAGGAGGAGGAGGAGGGAGGAAGGGAGGGAGGGAGGGAGGGAGGGAGGGAGGGAGGGAGGGAGGGAGGGAGGAGGAGGAGGAGGAGGGGGGGAGGAGGACAAGTCAGGTGCGCTCGCGTCATATCTGACGTGCTACCCTTCCCTCCCATCCCTTGCCATGGTGTAGATTTTTTATTCGCACGATCGGATGTCGTAGCATGGCATAGCATTACATGGCATATCATGGTGTCGAATATCAACGTGTAGCATCACATAACATGGCGTGGCGACGCCCGAAGGTGGTGGGGGGGCTTCTGCGGCCCAAACAATCAACGAATCGACACCGAATGTGTAATCACTTCCGATGGTTTCTTCGGGAGGCCATTTACTAGATTTGGGGGCCTATTTGGAAGGACCGAAAACCATGCCGGGGCATGGCATTCGATATAATGACGCCAGCGATGCAGCGGGAACACGATTCGGAACGAGCGGAAGCACGGAAATGTGGCCAGCGCTGCAGCGGGAGCACGATTCGGAACGAGCGGTAGCCCGAAATTGAGGCCAGCGCTTCAGCGAGAGCAGCATTTTGAAAAAAAACCAAGTGGAAACCCAACTCCCAGGAATCCTGTGCGTAAAAAAACAGACGCCACCAGGGGCGAGAGGAGAGTGGTATTCATACTGTGTGATTGTGGAGGAGGAGGAGGGGGAGGAGGAGGAGGAGGAGGAGGAGGAGGAGGAGGAGGAGGAGGAGGACGAGGAGGAGGAGGAGGAGGACGAGGAGGAGGAGGACGAGGAGGAGGAGTAGGAGGAGGAGGAGGAGGAGGACGAGGAGGAGGAGGAGGAGGAGGAGGAGAAGGAGGAGGAGGAGGAGGAGGACGAGGTTCTTCGAAGTCTTTTCGATCCTGGGGCCTCTACGGAAGGGATTGCTCGAGAAGGGAAGCCCCCGAAGGTCCCCGGAGGTCTCCAAAGGTCCCTGGAGGCCTCCGAAGGTGCCCCGGAGGCCTCAGGAAGCCTCGTGGCGGCCAGGTACAGACCAAAAGTGTCAAAATTCGGAATGGAAAAGAGACAACTGCATTTTACTGTATCTGAATTGGAAACAGTCGTACTGCAAGTCGTGGATTTGGACATCATGGATCTGGACATCATGGCACAATTTGGAATGGAATCAAAACTTGGAATGGAAAAGAGGAAGTGTCAAAATTTGGAATGTAATGTCAACTGTCTGAGCTCCCCGCGGATTTTTTAGATCGGCGCGGGACACCCCTTCAATGGCGCGCGGAGCGCGCAAGAGGCGCCGTGCGCGCGCCGCCAGGGGGTGCCCAGCGCCGATCCCAGAAATCCGCGCGGAACTCCGAAAGTTTCTGCTTATTCCCTACCTGGGCTCTGCCTAGAAGGGTTCTTACTCTGTAGCTTAAAGGGGCCGGGCAGTGCAACTCGCCCCGGGCGGTTCCCCCAGTCCCCTGGGAGCGGTTCCCCCAGTCCCCTGGGAGCTTTAGCTTTAGCTTAGCTTTAGCTTAGCTTTAGCTTAGCTTTAGCTTAGCTTTAGCTTAGCTAGCTTAGCTTAGCTTTAGCTTAGCTTTAGCTTAGCTTTACCTTAGCTTTAGCTTAGCTTTAGCTTAGCTTTACTGTTACTACTAATGCTGCTTTCCTAGGGGCTCCAACTCCTAGGTAAGGTCGCACTGGGATAATTTCTTTCTTTGCTCCTCTGGCAGAGGCCTCACCAACGGGGTCCAAGTAGGTGGTCGGAGGACCGCTACGCATCGCCGATGCATCGCCGACGCAGGCGTGGAGAAAGTCGGGCTCAACATCGAGCCGCATCCCCGATGCATCGGCGATGCGGCGCGATCGTCCGACACCGCCTGCCCAGACCCCATGTAAGAGGCCTGGATCTATGGAGCCCCCGATCCCCAAGACCTACCCCGGCCCCCCGATCCTGCACGGAGGGGGCGTCCAAGAGGGAGGGTTCGCAAAGCGTGGTCCGAGGTCCGTGCGCGGCCCGGGGGGGCGGGCCAAGGGAAGCATTGAGACAAGAAGAGGGGGCCATGAAACCTGGGGAGACACCATGGCCCCAGCCATGATGTCCCCGCACAGATCACGTAGACCACAGCGGAGGAGATGGCAGCCGTGGTGGCTCCTGCTTTGGCTGGCCGCCCTGAGCCTGATTGGCGGCGGCTCTGGCGGCATCTGTGGCGTACTACACCCACCGACACCGCGGGTAACCTCCGCGCCGTCTGCACCTCCCCGGCCTCCGGCGTGTGCGTCGGCTGCTGCTTCGGAGATCGCCGAATGTCGGACGGCAGTTTGGCGTCTTCGTCTTCTTCCATTTCCTCTTCTCCGTGTCCATCCTCACAAGCTGCTTCGTCTCCTTGCGTGGACTGGTTGGTCGGGGCGCCTCGCCTGAGGCTCGTAGGCTGGAGTGCGCAAGCCCTTCTGCAATGGCGTGGGGCTCGTAGTCGTCCGAAGCTCCGCTATCTTGAACAGCTTCAACCCCTGGGGTGCTGGTCTTGCTCTCCACGAAGTGCACAAATGTGCACGTCAACTGCGGAACTCTTACCGAAGGTCCTCTCCAATTTTGTAGTGCGTACGTCAGCGTGTGGGGGTGAAGGTGGCTTCGTTTGTGGTGGAGTGACTACCGTCGTCCCCGACAGGTGAACCAGGGTTGAGGTCAATCGGATTGTACGCGGTCGTGCCTTGTACACTGGTGTCCGGAGCGCGTATGGTGCCACCCATTTCCATCCCAACATCCATAACAGCAGACTGTCTCCCCCCTAGGTCTGGCTGATCTGCGTGATGATTGATGAGGACCAGGTCCGCGTGCGCGCGTCGCCTGACACGTCTGCAGTTTCCGTGATGGGAGATTTCAGCTTCTCAGCGGACTCGCAGCTCACCCTGAACGCCCGACGGTTGCTGAACGGCGTCATCATGGCTGCGCTTCGCTGTGGCTGCCGACTCTGGAGCGTTTGCTGGAGGTCGAGACTTCGGAGCTTACCCAGTTCCAGCGGGGCAGCACCGCTGTATCCAGCATCGGCAGATGTTGGTCCAGCTTACCTGGTTGGGTCGCGACGCAACTGTTCATTGAGGCGGGCGTCCAGAGCTCCCCTGAGGCGCTGGCCGACCAGCGCATCAGCGACCATGCGGCCTTGGTCGTCACTCTGCGCCCCCAGCTGTCCCGATCTCCACACCAAGCTATTTCCAAGGATGTCTTTCGCTCCCCGCTGTTCGCTCAAGAGCTGAACGTCGAACTCCCGCATGCAGATCTGGAGGCGATGTCATCGTCTGTGGCCCTCGATTTTCACGACATGCCGCTTGGCGAGGCGGCTCGTCTAGCACGGGATCGGCTCGCAATCGCGGAACCGGACTTCCCGCGCGCCCGTCTTCAGGTTGCCCGCGGCGTTGCGCTCGCTGTTTGGCGGCAGGGCGCCCGCTACGCGCTGCAGCTGGGTCGCTCTCACCCGGCTGTCTCCGGCCTTCTCGACGTGAGCGTTGAAGGAGTGGTGTCGCTCAGAGAGGTTTACTCGTTCACGTGCTGGTCGAGCAATGTTCAACTGGACTGCTGAGCATCGCCTCCGTGCTCTACGCATTGCTGCAGCGTCGGACCATGGCGCTCGCAAGAGCATTTTCGGCCAGATTCGTGCTGCGGAGCGTCGTGCTCGCTTGTGGGTTCCGATTGGGAGGAGGCTTACGCTAGTAACTGTTCGCTACGACGGCCAGATTATCGCTGATCCTGGGGCTCATGACGATGTGCTGCATTGATGTTGGCGGCCTGTTTTCTCTGGTCGGCAGGCAGCTGGCGCTGATTATGCGCGTCGTCGCTTTACCCTGACCGATTTCTCTAACATTCCAGGCTTCTCAGAGGGCACCATGCGCAAGATTCTCCTCCGTGTTCGGGCGTCTGCTCCAGGACCTGATGGAATCATACATGATGCATAGAGGGCAAGCCTTGCTTGAGTTGATACGCTGTGTCGCGCGCTCTTCAACACCTGCTTGCTGGCGGCCAGCTCGTCGATTCCTCGAATGACACGTTGCAGGTCGTGTTGCCGAAAAACGTTGCCGATGATGACTCTCCTTCTGGAGAGGTGGTCCGCCTGGGGCTGTCGGATCTTGAGCCTGCGCCACACCGACTGGAAGCTCCTGACCGCTACCGTCAACCATCCCTTGAAGCATTTGGCTAAGAATTGCGTCCCTCCCAACCAGCGGAGACTTTCACCTGGCCGCGACTTCTTGCCCAATGTGGTCGAGGTGGTCGTTACAGCCCGAGAGCTTTCGTCGCGACGAGAGGTGCCTCGTGACATACCATGCCTGTTCTCGGTGGATATTGCTCAATCTTCTCCTCTGGACCGAGTCTGGATGAAGCTTTGCCTGGAGACGCTCGGCTGCCCGCGGACCGTCAGGAATCTCACCGCGCATTCCGTACAATCTGGCAATGCTC
Source organism: Prorocentrum cordatum (assembly GCA_963575745.1). Lineage (NCBI taxonomy): Eukaryota > Dinophyceae > Prorocentrales > Prorocentraceae > Prorocentrum > Prorocentrum cordatum. The sequence goes on along the minus strand of CAUYUJ010018104.1, from coordinate 179,731 downwards.
AGGGATGCGCGACGTTGTTTGCATTGGCCGCTGCTGCTTTCGCGGAGGACTTGCTCAGGTGCATCGACGTCGCCAAGCGCGGGGTGACTCGTCTCTGTGCCGATGACGTGGGTGGCGCGGTCACTGGCGTTGCGCACCTTGCCCGTGTCGATCGCGTCCTTGGCGTAGCGCGCACGGCCGCCGCGTCTTGACCTCACTCTGACCAAGTGCATGCTTGCCCCAGTGCACGCCGCCAGAGCAGGCTCGTGCGGCGACTCGGCGGGTCTTGGAGGAATTCGTCCTGGATTTCATCGACTTCCAAAGTGTCGGCATGATCCGATATCTGGGCTTCTGGCTAGGCCATTTCGTGACGCTCTGGCGCCAGTGGGAGAGGCCACTTGACAAGGTCGGCCATCGCGTGCGAGAGGCTGGGTCTAGTGGTGCCCCGGCTTCAGCATTTGCCCTGGCGTACGTTTCAAACATTTCGCCGGACTTGTTTTGCTTCGCTCAGGTGCTTCCGTTGCCTCGCGGTACCCCTGGTCTGGGACGTCGGCTACTTGGCCCACTTGTTCAGGATTCCTATTGGCGTGTTTCGGTGAAAGAATTAACGATGACTATGGCCAATCCCAGAGGAAACCAAGCCAACGAGGTAGCTGAAGATGTGGATCAACAGCCCCTTGCCGAAGGAAATTGTGAAGATATACATATATATATATACATATATATGATATCTTACCAGAAAGTGAAGCCGAAGATGTACGGTGATCGTCAGCCTCTTGCCTATTGGCGTGTTTCAGCCTCGCCACTGGCCTCAGAGGAAGTCTCGGGGTGGCCCTCGGGTTCCCTCGTGCTGCTGCGCCGGCGCGGACTTCGCGGACCACGCTCGCCGGCTCGCATGCGGTGCTCTTTGCTTGGAAGTCGATGCCGCGTGATCGGCTGGTGGGCTCTGGCAAGTTCTCGCCGCAACACTGGCAGTGCACCTCTTCTCTCTCTCGCCGAGATCCTGGACCGTGCCGCGAACGTCTCTGACCTGGTTGCCGGCCACTCAACCCAGCTCCTCACGGTTGCGAACGCGGCGACCTCCGACTTTGTCGCCGGGGCAGAAAGTTGCCCAAGACTTTCCCCGAAGTCCAAGGTGCTGCCCGCGTGGCCATACGACGACCTCTTAGCCACTCGTGGTGGCCTCCGCAACCTGTTTGTTCAACGCCTTTCCAAGTGGTGGCGTGCGCACGGCAGTTCTAAAATGTTGGGGACTGGGACGCTGTGCAGGCTGTCGGGTCCAAGTGCCCTGTATCGTGGTCATGGCCTGACATCCAGACACTTTCCTTTGGTTAGTGCACGTATTACCGCATTTTCCGTGCTAGCGACCGCGAGCGATGTACATTCGGGCGTGCTGGGCCTGATCGTCTTCACCATCGCGCATTCTGCAGGCGCTTGAAAGCTACAGTGGAAGAGGCGCTTAACGTACGCGTGCCGCCCCGGCTACTCGTTAAATGGGGCCTGGGCAAGCCTTCGGTCGAGGCGGTCCATATCCATTATTTCCTACCGCGCTTACCACAGTTGTGTGCTCGCGAAGGCCAGCCTGTCCTTCATCATGTTGCCATCGCCCGTTTCCGCGCTGCGTATCGGGCCCTGACGCTTGCGAAGCCTCTGGTCCGTTCTCCTCTAGATGGTCCTTTGGACTAACCTGGCATCTTGCGTGTCGTGCTGATGGTCCTTCTACAGACACGCGTGGGCTTAACTCGGGACTCGCTGGTGGCGACTCTCATCCAGGAGTCCTGCCAGCGGCATCTGCGCCACAGTGCCCAAGCACACCGTGTCTGACCCTGCTTTGGTCACCGTGCACCAGTCCGAGGCTGACGCCGATGGTTCCTTCCTCTCCTGTCGCGAGCCCGTGCAATGTGACGCCGTCCACGTTGATTGCTTCACCGGCGAGCTGCTGGTCTGCGCCGCGACCCTCCTCATCACGTCCTGCGGCGCATCAACCAGCGCCCGAAGGGGAAAACGCAGAGACCATGAACAGAGGGATTGTGGAAGCTGGCGCAGATACACTGGACAGGAATTTGGCGACACCTTCCACCTTGCTTCCCGCGCCTCCGCGCACGGTGAGCAAATCTGCCCCCCTTGAAGAGGATGCCATCGATCTTCCTCGGTGCGCTTCGCTACGGTCATCTTCGGCTCATCCTGCGTTAGAGTCGGCTCCAGGGGCGGAGACTGTATGCGGTGCTGACGTCGAGGACTACCGCATCGGCGTGCCGTCCCCTCTGGCATGAGGCCTGCCGCGCGCTAGGCGGGCGGAGAACATGTTGTTGATCTACGCTGTGCTCCTCCTCCCCTGTTGGCTCGCGCCCGCCTGGCCCTCTGGCCCGATAGCGCTCAATGGCGCCCAATAGCGCCAAATTGCGCCCAATAGCTTCCAAATAGCATCCAAATGGCGGTCAGTAGCGCCAAATAGCGTCCAACAGCGCCCAATAGCGCCGAATAGCGCGCTCAAATAGCGACCAATAGCGCCCGCCAGCGCCATTTGAGAGAGATGCATTGTGTCCGCTTTGTGTGCGATGTGGCGCACCATTGGGCGCCATAGGGACGACCAAAAGCTTCCGTGACTTGCTTTCTAAGGTCATGTTTTTTTCGCAACGTGGTCCCCCCAGAGGTCTCGACCCATCCCCCGGGACCGCCTTCTTCACCCCTAGCCGTTGTTGATGGCCCCCGGGGCCTGGCGAGGGCCCCCCGGGGCCGAAGACAATCAACGGAAACACGCCCCGATTGTCTCCCCAGGCACGGGGGAGATCTGGGCTTGCCGCGCTGGCTTGCCGCCCCGCTCTGTCGGCGCCCGTGCGGTGCCCTCCCCCCCCGGGCAGGCTCTCCTGGCCGCCGCGCCTGAGCTCCACCTACTCGAGCTGGCGGGGCAGCAGCGGGGACGTGGAGGCCTGCCCGGCGCCTTCGCGGCCGCCTTCGCGGCCGCCGCCGCCGCCGCCGCCGCCGCCGCTGCCGTCGTCGTCGTCGTCGTCGTCGTCGTCGTCGTCGTCGTCGTCGTCGTCGTCGTCGTCGTCGTCGTCGTCTTCATGGTGGTGGTGGTGGCCGTCGCGCTCCGCACTTCTGCTGCTCACTCCCCCTTCTCTCTCATCCTCTCCCCCTCGTCCTCGCCCTCCTCCCAATTCTTCGCTCTCCCTACTCCGCCTCCATCCTCTTCTTCCGCGCCCGCCGGGGGGAATTTGTCCGTTCCTCGACGGCTGGGGTTCCCCGTTCCCCCTCTTGAACCCGCTAGCACAGGGGGACGTTCTGAGCGGCGGCTCGCAGCAGATGGTGTACACAGCGGCGCATGGAAGGGCGAGGCGGCGAGGAGGCGAGGAGAGGCGGAGAAAACGCAAGCAGCGGGCAGCAGCGGCCAGGCCGAGAGAGAGGAGGTGGAGGGGGAGACGGGGGTCGGTCGTCCAACCGTGGACAGCCGAGGTTGACGAGGTTGCCGTCGCAGCTGCCGTGGTCGTGGCCGTCGTTGAGGCGTCGTCGGGTGTTGTCGGTGGGCGGCGGGTCCAGCGCGTCGGACCAGTGGCCGATCTGCGGTGGGATGAGGCGCTGGCAGCCGTCGAACGGTGGGCGATAGTGGCAGACGTCGCACTCGTGGTGGCGGTGGTGGCAGCGGTGGTGGCCGCGGTGGGCGTCGAGGTGCTTCCGCGGCAGAGGGGCCCGACTGGGTGGGGACGGGTGATGCGAAGCCTGAGGGAGACGGCACCCATCCCCACCCAGGTGGGGTACGTAGGTCGGCCAGCGGAGCCAAGGTTTCCCCACTGGGAGTGGGCTTAGCTCGTGCCCCTCTCCGCCTGTCTCCTCGGCGCGGCTAGCACTCTGACCCTCCGCGGCCTTCACCACCGTGACCAGCGCAGCGCCGAGCGAGCGCTCGCCGAGGGACGTGGCCCGTTTCCTTTCTCGAGCCGCGCTCCCCCGCTGCTCACTCTGCCCGCCGGGCGACGCGGGCCGCGTCAGGACGCGCGGAGCTTGAGCGGCCAATGCCGCCCGTGAGAGATCAGCTGCCGGCCGCGTCGCAGTCCTGAGAGCAGTGCGCGCAGATCGCCGCCTCTGGCTGATGGTGCAACCCTCCCGAACAGAACACTGGACGGGAAGATTCAGTCCTGCGAGAAAGCTGCTCTTCCTGTGGTCGCTCGTAGTGTCCCCACAGGGTTCAGAACCCGGGGGGGGGTGTGGACCACGACGACGACGACGACGAGGACGACGACGACGACGACGACGACGACGACGAGGACGACGACGACGACGACGACGACGACGACGACGACGACGACGACGACGACGACGACGACGACGACGACGACGACGACGACGGCGGCGGCGGCGACGACGACGACGACGACGACGACGACGGCGGTGGTGAAGGTTTTACTTCGTGTCCCGCCCGCTTGCGCGGCCTCCCCAGTGGTTTTGGTATATTTTCCAGTTAACTTTGCCGCGTCACAGAGTAATGATTACGTTGATGTGCCACCCGTTCCCCCGAGTTGACGCCCAATCAGTGCTGGCAAGATTTACAGTCAACGCTTCGCGCGTTCGGCTGGCGTTGTCGATGGGTTGCGCGTGTGTGTATCGAAAGGCCTTCGGCCCATCCCGCCACAGTGCCTGGGTTGTGGGTGTGAAGCATCTTTGATGTTCGTCGGGATCTCGTAGGAGGCCTGTCGGGGGTCTCCTGGAGGCAGTTCGGACGCCTCTTGGGAACCGTTTTGGGGCCGTTTTGGGGATTCTTTTAGACCTCTTGGGGGCCTCTTGGGACCTCTTGGGGGCCTCGCGGGACCTGGGCGCCTCTTAGAGCCTCCTGGGGGCCTCTTAGGGCAGAAGGCTTGGATTTTCGGTTCGTGTTCCCTCTCTCGGGCTCCTTTTGGGCCCGTCTTGGGCCGTTTTGGGCGCCCCTTGGGCCGTCTTGGGGCCCTCTTGGGCCGTGTTGGGGCCCTCTTGGAGGCCTCTTGGAGCCCCGCCTGGGCCCCTTCTTGGAGCCGTCTTGGGGGCCTCTCAGGCCTTCTTGGGGCGGTATTGGGGGCTTTTGGGGCCGTCGGAGGGCGTCGGGACGCCGAAAAGTCGAGAACGCCAACACCTCTCCAAAGCCGGAGGGAAGCCACTGATTTATGCCTCTTGGGGCCCTCTTGGGGGGCCTCTTGGAGGCCTCTTTGGGCGTGCTGGAGGCCTCTTGGGCCGTCTTGGGGGCATCTTGCGCGCCTTGGGGCGATCTTTCGGCCCTTCTGGGCCCGAACAGGGTACGCGACAAGATGCGGGGGAGCACATGGGGTGCACGCGGGAAGCTCCAGAGGGCACGCGGGAAGCCCCCGGAGATTGAAGATTTAGTGTCCGGGCCTCTTACAGGCACCTCACGGGTGAGGATTGAGGCTTAGAGGGTTAGGCAAAGGACCTGAGGACACGCCCACTCCGTACCCAGAGGCACGGTGGCGGATACGTCTCTCTCTCTCTCTCTCTCTCTCTCTCTCTCTCTCTCTATATATATATATATATATGTATGTATACCTCTCTCTCTCTCTTATGGTCTTCGGCTCATCCCGACACCTTGCCTGGGTTGTGGGTCAGAGTGCTCTTGAGTGTTCGTTGGGATCTCGTGGTCGGTCTCTCGGGGGCCTCTTGGAATCAGTTTTGTGGCGTATCGGGTGCCAGTTTGGGACTGGGGGCCTCGTTTTGGCTTCTTGGGGGCCTCCTGGGTGTTTCTTGGGGCCGAGGGCTCGGAATGTCCGTTCGAGTCCCCCGTCTGGGCCCCTTCTTGGAGCCGTCTTGGGGGCATCTTTGGCCGTCTTGGGGGGCTCTTGGGCCGTCTTGGGGGCCTCTTGAGGTGTCTTGGGGCCGTCTCCAGGGCTTCTTGGGCTGTCTTGGGGTGATGTTGGGGGCTTCTTGGGCCGTTTTGGAGCGAAGCTGTTTCTCGTTTTCTCGTTTTTTCTGCCCCTGGGTCGCGGGCACGGTTTCTCCGACCCTGGTTCGGTTTCTTGTTTTCTAGTTTTTTTCCCCTTGGTCGCGGTCCCGTTTTCTCCGACTCTGGTTCGTGGTCGATTTTGGTTTTTCCTTTTGGTGGCTACTCAGCCACTTTGCGTTTTCTCGTTCCAGCTGGCGGTGCAGGTTACGCAGCCTGTCCCAGTACCCGAGCCTTGGGGTACCGCCAGCCTGTCGAGTGTGTGCGGTGTGTGTGTGTGTGTGTGTGTGTGTGCGCGCTTCCGTGTATGCCCTGCACGCGTGTCAGGCACCCCGCCTCAGGGGGAAGGCGCGCCGCACACTTCTTTCTCGCTCCTCTTGGCGGTGCCGGTTACGCAGCCAGCCTTGTACCCGAGCCTTGGGGTACCGTCGAGGTGGAGGGATCTCATGGAACCCCGAGCGCGGGGGTGGACGCAGGTCCGCCCCGACCGTGGCTCTACCTTCTCGGTGCTGCTGCGGCCCAGGATGCAATGCCACACCTGGCCCCAGCGCCGTTTTGCGTCGGCAGCGCACTGGCTGCCCTTCGCCGCCCGCTCGATTGCACAGTGTCGAGCGGGTTGGCTGGCGTTGCCGATGTTTTACATCTGCCGGCTGTGCCTGCAGGTGCTTATTTCAAGCGTCTCCTGCCATTCGCCCACTAATGGTAGGTGTGGTCACTTGTATGGTGAGCCGTTGAGGCCCCCAAAATAGAGTTTTTCCTGCCCTTGGGTCGCTTTCTCGTCTTCTCCGACCCTGGATCGCTTTCTCAATTTCTCGTTCTCTTGGCCCCTGGGTCGCGGTCCTTTCTCCGACCCTGGTTCGTTTTCTCGTTTTCTCGGCCCCTGGGTTGCGGTCTCGTTTTCTAAGACCTTTGCTCGTTTTCTCGTTTTATCGTTTTCTCAGCCCTTGGGTCGCCGTCGGATTTTTCCACGTCCCTGGTTCGTTCTCGGGGGTTTTCTTTTTTTCTCGGCCCCTGGGTCGCGGTCTCGTTTTCTCGGCCCCGGAGGAGGAGGAGGAGGAGGAGGAGGAGGAGGAGGAGGAGGAGGAGGAGGAGGAGGAGGAGGAGGAGGAGGAGGAGGAGGAGGAGGAGGAGGAGGAGGAGGAGGAGGAGGAGGAGGAGGAGGAGGAGGAGGAGGAGGAGGAGGAGGAGGAGGGGGGAAGAGGAGGAGGATGAGGAGGAGGACGTTCCGTTCCCGCTACCTTCGCATGGCTTCGCGTGGCTTTCCCCCCCCTCCTCTCCCCCTCCGTGCGCGCTGGTGCTCTCCCTTGCCGGTCGTCCGCACCTTGGGCGGCTACACCTGCTGTCATCGCTCCCTCCTTGGAGGGCTTCGACCTGCGCCCTTGCGCGTCAGTCGTCCGCTCGCTGTGCGGCCGCCCTCTCTTCCTTGTAGCGGCGCGCCTCTGCTGCCGCCGTTTCGTCCCTGCCGCTGCTCTGTTCTCAGGGTCCTCGTGCTTCCTGCGCCCTCGTCCCTGCGCGCCCTGCCGTGGCGGGCGGTCCGTGCGCCCCCTCCCTGCCGCCCGGACTGGGCCCTGTCCTGGCCTCTGTCGCCTCCCCGTACACCCTAGGCGGTGCTTAAGAAAACTTACGTTTTCGGCCAGAGCCTCGATTATTCTTTTATATCAAATTCTGAGATTCTGAATTTCTTAATCCATGATTTCTTCAGCATTTCTTAGGGTGTATCCCTCTTCTCCCCCCTCTCCCCCGCTGCTCCCCTCGCCACTGCCCCCCGGGGAGGGATGCTGTCGGCCCCCTGCGGGCTAGGGGCGGAGCTGGCATCACCACGCCGCGTGATCTGGGCCGGCCGCGCGCGTCTCTTCGGTCGACTTTCCACGCCGCGCCGCTGCGCGCGTGGCCGCGACGCCTAGAAGTGTGTGTGTGTGTGTGTTCCTACGCCACGCCGCCGCGCGCGTGGTCGCGACGCCAAAGCAGTGCGCGAGTGCGTGTGTGTATAGATATATATATATATATATATATATATGTTTGTTTGTGCCTGGGCGACTGCCTTTTCTTCTGCCGCTGGTCACTCCCCACTCCTGACTCCTGCCCCCTCTCGGCCCTGCATACTGGGAGTTCCCGCGCGCTCGAGCACCCCTCGTGCACCTTTCCGCCCTCCTCTTCCCCCCTTCCCCCTATCGCCCCCCCCCCCCCCTTGGCCCCCCCCGTCTCTTGTCTGCCTCCCCCCCTCCGTAAGACTTCGTGCAGAAAACGGTTCCGATGGGTGAGTCCTGCGCGTCCCCTCTGGGCTGCCTCGGTGCCCGACCGCGGCCGCCGCACCACCCTCCGCTGCTGTCCTTGACTGAGTCCGCCGCGTCGGTTCGCGCGTGGCCGCGACGCCCGAGACTGTGTGTGTGTGTGTGCGCTTGCGACCGCTGCTCGGCGACTTTCTCCGCCCCGTCGCCGCGTTGGGGCCGCGACGCCAGAAAGTGTATGCGATTGGACCGCCCGAGTCGCTCGTCGCCCCGGCCGCGTGCACTCGAAAGTGTGTGTGTGTGTGTGTTTTTTGGTGTGTGTGTGTGTGTATGTGCGCGTGTGTGTGTGTGTGTGTGTGTGTGTGTGTGTGTGTGTGTGTGTGTGTGTGTGTGTGTGTGTGTGTGTGTGTGTGTGTGTGTGTGTGTATGTGTGTGTGTGTGTGTGTGTGTGTGTGTGTGTGTGTGTGTGTGTGTGTGTGTGTGTGTGTGTGTGTGCCTGTGTGTGTGTGTGTGTGTGTGTGTGTGTGTGTGTGTGTGTGTGTGTGTGTGTGTGTGTGTGTGTGTGTGTGTGTGTGTGTGTGTGTGTGTGTGCTGTGCACGTTCTGCTAAACAGTGTGTGCGTGCGATTCTCTCCTCGTGTGCCATGCAGCGGTTTCTTCTGACTGGTGCCACAGTTGGTCTTCTGGCCGTGCTGTTGTCGTCCTTCTCAACGGCGTCGCAAGCCGCGGCGAAGTCAGATGACGCGGTTGTCTATGCGCCATCACAGGGCGACCAGGACAACGCATGCTCTGCGCACGGGGACAATTGCATCGAGACGGGATGCTGCCAGAACAAGAACGAGACTTGTTTTGCCAAAGACGATGAGTATGCCACTTGCCTGCTGACGTGCGAGAAGGGCGTCCATGAGGGCGACGGGGAAGGGTTCCAGACCCCTTGGACGTGCACCACGCCTGATCTGTGGAAGTGCTCGAAGGAGAACGAGAACTGTGCCCACACCGCTTGCTGCCAGAACCCAGACCTCAAGTGCTACCAGAAGAACAGCAACTTCTCGAGCTGCAAGGCGTCCTGCGAGCCTGGCATCCACGGCGACGATGACCCAAAGTTCCAGACCCCGTGGAACTGCTCCGAGGTGACTCAGGCATGTGGCGAGGTCTACCAGCAGTGCGGCGGCAAGGGCTGGGAAGGGACCACGTGCTGCAACTCGGGCTGCACGTGCGAGGTGACGTCAGTCTACTACCACCAGTGTACGCGCACCGACGTCGGGGTCGGCGACAACGACGGCTCCGCCAACACTTGCTCGGGGGCGCCCGCGCCGCCGCCGCAGACGGAAGAGGAGGCCAGCACAGAGCACAGCGCCAAGAGGCCATCGCACGCCTCCAGCTCCGAGGGCGCCCCGCCCCCCCTCGCGACCCCGCACGCCCAGGTCGCCGGGGAGAGGAGGCAAACGCCGAAGAAGTCCAAGGCGTCCAAGGGCGCCCCGCCCCCGCTCGCGACCCCGCACGCCCAGGTCGCCGGCGAGAAGTCGTCCAGGGCGTCCGGGGATGATTCCGACGGCGACGACGCCGACTGGGGCGACGACGGTGACGACGACTGGGATGACATGGACCTCGCTGAGCAGCTGCCCCGCGGCGCCGCGGCCGTGCCCGCCGAGCGCCGGGCGGCGTCCGTCGCCTGGGCCTGCGGGCTCGCGGGCCTCGGCGCCGCCCTGGTGCTCGCGGCGGCAGCGGCGGCGGTCGGGGGCCGCTGGAGGGGCCGCCGCCCGGGCGAGCTGCCCGTGGTCTCCGAGGAGCCCTCGAGCCTGGAGCTGGAGTGACCGACGATGCGGCCAGGCGCCGCCGCTGCGGTCAGCAGGGTTTGCCCAGTGTGTCGCGGCGCCGGTTCTGGCCCGCGGCCCACCACGCTTCGGCGCGGCGCGTGAGCCACGCCAGAGTCCCCGAACGTCAGAGTTCGGAGCTCTCGCCCGCCTCCCGCCCCGAGAAGCGGAGCGGAGCGACGCGCTGCCAGCTCGCAGGGCATGGCGTGACGCTGGGGCCGCCGCCGCGACACACACACACACACACACCAATCGAAGGCTCCCGACCTTAGCTTGTGTTGTCCAGCCGCTGCCGCGGTGCATCTCCACATCTGCGTAGCGGAGCCGCGCTGTGCAAGGAGGCTCTGGTCGTTGCCCTCTGCGGCTTTGAATCTAGTCGGGATCGGAGCCCTTGTGGTGCCCGCGTCCCTGTGCAAGAGCCCCGTGTGCGAATTCGTTGTGCTGGCTGGCCAAAGCTCGTCTGCCGTCTCGAAGAATACTCTGAGAATTCATTTTCGTTGTCACGAGCGACATGTCCATACCCATGCCCTCGAGCTCTGGATGCTAGGGCGCGATCGCATGGATACGTTCCGCACGGGACATGCGCACAAAGCCGCCCCGTATCCATGGGGCCGCTGCTGAGGAGCCCGAGCCGCGAGGCTGGATATGGACATGCTTCCGGCCCGCGGTGCTGCATGAGCAGAGACACATTTAGAAACCCTTCCACAGTGGGTACCCCAGAGTCAAAAGGTGCTTGTCAGAGGAGCAAGAAGTCATGCTCATGGTACGTTCCAGGACTTCCCGGGGCTCCTGGTATTCCCGAATGTCCCACACGGGCTGCAGAAGCGAGGGTCGCTAGATATCCTGAAACGCATCCTGAGCCAGTCCTGCCATGACATGCTTCTCGTCCTAGTTTGTTCTTTTCCTCTCGCGTCGCTTCGGCAGCCGTCGTGAGCATGCCCCGCATCCGCACTGCTGTGCGCAGGCTCCAGGGTGCGCGCTCGCTCGGCCGACCCCTTGCGACTGCACCTCTGCGCAGGGCCATCCGCACGGGGCCTCGCGCCATCCCCCCGCCTTCCTACCACGCGGCAGGTCGCCCTCTCGCCGCCCCCCTCGCCCCCTCTCGAGGAGCCAAGCAACAGACAATGACATGGCCAGACACCTGCGGAGGCCCGCGCGGACTTCCTGGACCGGCGCTGCATCCCCCTCCCTGGCGCGCGCGGACACCAGCTGGCGACGCCGGAGGCGCCGCCGGGTGGCTCCAGCGCCGGTCTGAGAGGCCCGCGCGGAGCTCCGAGTCCTTCTGCTTAGGCTTCAGTCGGGCCCGTCCCTCTACAGGGGGGATATTCAACAGTGGTCAAACAACAGTCTGGGGGCTATTTTTGGAGTATTCTTGACCCTTTGGGAGTATTTTTGGAGTATCTTTTATGTTTCCTCGAAAATCCCCCTGTAGGGGGACACGCCCGACCTAAGCTGAGGCTTCTGCCACTCTCGGTTCCCCTGCCCTCCGCCGCTCCGGGAGCCTCCCCTCCCGCGCGTGCGCGCGGCGACCCGGCAGAGGCCCCGCGGCCTGGCCCCGCCGGCCCCCGAGGAGCGAGAAAGCACGGGCCACGGGCACCGTGCAGCCGAGACGCTGCAGCAGGGGCCGCGGGGCTCCGGAGCGGCTCGGGCCTCTGGGCCGCTGCGGCGGGGCCAGGTCGGGGAGCTTCGGGGCTCAAGGGGCGGGGGTCAATGCCAGCGGGGGTCGGCCAGAGCGCCCGATCCTTGCAGGATGCTGCAGGGCCAGGGTCGCACTGGAGGGCCTGGGTGCAGGATCCCGCAGGGTCTTGCAGGAGCCTTCGCGTCGGCCCGGGTTGGGGTGCAGGATCTTGAGGATCCCGCAGGGCCTGGCTGGCCCGGGTCTGGATTGGCCCGGGCCATGACATCCCCGAGAGCTCAGTGGTGGCCGAGGCCCGCCGTGGCCAGGAGTCAGCCCCCTGCGCTCTTGGCTCGGCGTGGCCTGCGGCAGCACGGCGGCGCGGCAGGCGGGGGGCGGCGCTGGAGGGCAAGGGGGCAGCAGGAGAGGCAGCGGCGGGGGGGGGGATGCGGAGCACGGAGGGGCAGCGAAGGAAGCGCAGCGCAGGCGTACAGGGGGAGGGCGGTACACGCCAGGGGCAGCGTCGGGGGTTGATAGGCTCAGGGGGGGGGGGAGGGTTTCTCCGAAGGGCTTAGGCGACCCGTCCTTCTCCTCCTCCTCCTCCTCCTCCTCCTCCTCTCCTCCTCCTCCTCCTCCGGTCGCCCGCGGCCCCGGGGGAAACCGTGCAGGGGGGGGGGATGCATCGACCCCCCATCGCCCACTCATCGCCGAGAGGGGCCCGAGAGCCCGCCCCGCCCAGGAGCGTGCGGACTCGCTGTCGGGGGGCCGTCGCCGATTCTGGCTCGATGCTTTCCCCCCCGAGCCGTTCGCCCGCCCCGCCCCCCCCCCCCTCCGGCACGTTCCCCCTCAGCGCGGGAGCAGGGTAAAACAGGGCTAGGATCGGGATAAATCGCTCCCAGAGCGTTCCGGAGCGCTCTCAGAGCGTTCCGGAGCGCTCTGGAGCGGCCGCGGCGCCCGATACGTCCTCCAAACCCGCCGATTCTCAGAGATTTCGGGTTACCCCGATCCGATTTTGTCCCGATCTTCGCGTCGTTCTAGTTCCCCCTCAGCGCGGGAGCAGGGGGCCGCAGAAGGGCCGCAGGGGTGGCAGCGGGGAGAGGGCACCAGGGGTGGCCCGAGCCGGCCTCGGCTGGCCGAGCGCCGGCCCCGCTCGAGACGCTGGGGGCCCAGACCCCCGACGTCATGAAGTTCTCACGACGTGGACTCCCAGAGGTATCGGCCCATTTCCCGGGGCCGGCTTTTCGTCCTGCGTGGTTTTGGTCGGTCCTGGGGCCTCGAACGTATCCCTATCCCTAAGATCGACACGCCAAAAGGCGATGACAATCTCAGGGACTCGCCCTCAAAGCATAAGGGAATCCCCAAGATCGGCATCGTGATGAGGAGGTGCCCAGCACAGGGATAGGGATATGTTCCAGGGTGGTAACAGAGGTATCGACCCATTTCCCAGGACCGGCTTTTCATCCTGCGTGGTTTTTGGTTGGCCCTGGGGCCCGGCCATGGCGCCCGGAGCCCGAACGTGGCCAAGAGCGTGTCGTCATGCGTCTCGGCCGCGCGGGGGGTCTGGGGCTCGGTGGGCCCCGGAAACGGCAGGGCTGTTTTTTTCACCGTTTCCGAAGAAGTGTCTCTTGAACATGGAAACGGCAAGAAAAACGGCGCCGGGAAACGGCAACAAAAACGACGCTCCGGGATCGGAACCGGAGCGGGATCTGGAAAAAACCACGGCGACGGAACCAGCAACGAAAACGGCAAAGCGGAACCAGCACAAACGGCCCTGACGTTTCCAGGGCCCGCGAAGGTCTGGGGATCCTGGCCCCGGTCGGCTGCCGCTTTTCGTCCACAAGCTGGCCCAGGAGGCCGTCCCAGGAGGGCCCCCCCCCCCGCGGGCCCGAGCGGGGGCCCTTCGCGGGGGGACGCCGTGATCGGCCCGGGCCCCCCCCCCGCAGCCACGCCGACGCGCTGCGGCGGTGCGCACGAAACGGGGGGGGGTGTAGGGTTCCTCCGAACGGCTTAGGCGACTCGTCGTCGTCCTCCTCCTCCTCCTCCTCCTCCTCCTCCTCCTCCTCCTCCTCCATCTCCTCCTCCTCCTCCTCCTCCTCCTCCTCCTCCTCCTCCTCCCTCCTCCTCCATCACCTCCTCCTCCTCCTCCTCCTCCTCCTGTCGCCTGCGGCCCCGGGGGAAACCCTGCAGGGGGGGGCGCGAAGAGGACCGCCTTTTCGCAGAAGGCAGCCTCGAGGTTCGAGGTTCGAAGTTTTCGAGGTTCGCGAAGTTTTCGAGGTTCGAGATCCGAGTTTCTCGCGTCGTGAAAAAATCGAGGTTCCAGGTTCGAAGTTTTCGCTGGTTCTCGGCGGTTTTTCCAGCGTCGGGAGGCTCTCCAGCAGCTGCGCCGCGCCGCCAGCGTTCCCAGGGTGCCTGGGATCGTCCCGATCGGCCGCTGGAGACCCGAGTTATGAAGCGAAAGCCAAGCCCCCTCGCGTCGTTGTTGTTGTTGTTGTTGTTGTTGTTGTTGTTGTTGTTGTTGTTGTTGTTGTTGTTGTTGTTGTTGTTGTTGTTGTTGTTGTTGTTGTTGTTGTTGTTGTTGTTGTTGTTGTTGTTGTTGTTGTTGTTGTCGTCGTCGTCGTCGTCGTCGTCGTCGTCGTCGTCGTCGTCGTCGTCGTCGTCGTCGTTGTCGTCGTCGTCGTCGTCGTCGTCGTTGTCGTCGTTGTTGTTGTTGTTGTTGTTGTTGTTGTTGTTGTTGTTGTTGTTGTTGTTGTTGTTGTGTTTGTTGTGTTGTTGTTGTTGTTGTTGTTGTTGTTGTTGTTGTTGTTGTTGTTGTTGTTGTTGTTGTTGTTGTTGTTGTTGTTGTTGTTGTTGTTGCTGTTGTTGTTGTTGTTGTTGTTGTTGTTGTTGTTGTTGTTGTTGTTGTTGTTGTTGTTTCATTTTCGGCTTCTGGTGGCTTGGCCCCAGGATCAGTCAACACGCGACTCGGGATGAAGAGCCGGGCCGTGGGAGTGGGTCGAGGCCTTTGAGGGTCCAGGTTGTAATCATGACGTCGAGGGTCTGGAGGGGGGCCTCTCAGAAGTCCTTTTTGCTGTCCGACAGGAGAAAAAACAACACGATCATTAGTTTTCGGAGTGTATTTCGTGGATCTGCGCTGGAACCCCCTGACGGGCCTCCGGCGTCGCCCCTGGCGCGCTCCGCGCGCCATGGAGGGAGGTTCAGCGCAGATTCAAGAAATCCGTGCAGAGCTCGGACAGTTTGTGTTGATGCCGTTTTTTCTTTCTCCGAAGGGGGTCCTGATAGAAACGGGTCCTGTGGTGTTTTACCGGTTTCGGGCGCCAGGGGGTAATTACCCCACTGGCCCCAGGAGCGTCAGAAAATGATTCAAGATCATGGATTGGTCCTGGGGGAAGGCGGATATCCAAGGAATCCGCTCGGACCTCCAAAAGTTTATGTTTATGCAGTTCTATTCTGTCCGAGAAGCCTTCCTCCTGGCCTTCTGAGAACGCCGCCTTCCTCGTCCCCCGGGGGTGGCCCTGGGCGGGATGATGCTGAGGAGGGTTGGGTATCATGGCTGAGGCTACGATGTCTCCCGGATTTCATTTCCCAGCCCCTTGGTTTCAGCACGACCCTGGTCCCACCCTCGTGCGCGCACATGCCTCGGGCCATGATTGGCGAGCCCCCCCTCCTCTTGGGCGGTCCCCCCCGCCCCCCCCCCCAAAAAAAACCCTCTTGGGCGCCTCCCTCTTGGACGCTCCCGAGTCCCGCCCCCTCTTCTGGTGCGCCCTCCCTGCGCGCTGTCCACCCGTGGCCCGTCCTGCCCGCGGGGGAGGAGGAGGAGGAGTAGGAGGATGAGGAGGGAGGAGATGGATAATGCGGAGGAGGAAGAGGAGGAGGAGGAGAAGGAGGAGGAGGAGGAGGAGAGCGTTTCGGGGGGTCTCTTGCAGCCTCTTGGCGGACTCTTGCAACGCGCGGCGGTGTGACCTTCCTTCCCGGGTCGCGCCTGGCAGCCCTGGAGTCTTCGGGCGCCCGGGGGCGACGCCGGGCCGCCCAGGGTTCGGGGGCGGCAGAGAGGGGGGGGTGATGACTAGGGGGGGGGGTAGATCTCATGGCGTGGGCCATGATATTTCCCCAGATCTCATGGCGCCTCTTCTTATTTTATTGCGTCCCTGGTCCCCCCCCTTGGGCCGCGCACATGCCGCCGGCCATGATTTGCGCCCCCCCCTCT
>CAUYUJ010018104.1:143978-161478 GCA_963575745.1 Prorocentrum cordatum | reverse complement strand
TCCCGCCTGATACTTCCCCACAATTTATTAAAGAATCGCGCTCTCGCTTGGGACTTTTTTTGCAATTTGCCACCGTGTCGCGGCCCCCGCCTGATACTTCCTCACAATTTATTCAGATGCCGCTCCTCGACACTCAGGAATCGCTCTCCCGCTACATCTTGCCTGGCGGTTCAAGCAGACTTTCCGCTGCAACGACCCGCCCGCTCGACCCGCCCGTCTGGGCCTGCCCGCCCGACCAGCCCGTTAGGGACTGCAGTCGCCGCTCGCTGCCCTTCGCCCGCCTTCGATGCCCCTCGCTGCCCGCACTGGTTCCGCGGTCGCCTTCGCTCGCTGCCCTTCGTGGCCCCGTTGCTGCCCTCAGTGGCCCCGTCGCTGCCGATTGTGGCCCCGCATTCTATGCCCGTCGTGGCCCCCGCTCGCAGTCGCCCGTCGTGGCCCCATACGCATGCTCTTCGTAGCCCCGCTGTCGCCCTTCGTGGCCCTCTCGCTGCCGTTCGTGGCCCCTTTGCTGCCCTCAGTGGCCCCGCTGTCGCCTTTTGTGGCCCTATAGAAGAATGCCCTTCGTTTCGTTTTCAAGGGCTTCACCAACCTCACGTGGCAGGGAATGAATATACTCCCCAAATGGGGGTACGATCGAAGACGAAGAGGGCGGGTATCCAGAGTTTGGGATATGCACATTGAAAGACACGCGAGCAGATAAGAGCGAACAGTCTTAAAATTACCCCAGTGCGACCCTACCTAGGAGTTGGAGCCCCTAGGAAAGCAGCATTAGTAGTAACGGTAAACGCCGTCCTCCTCCTTCTCCTCATCGTCGTAGTTGCCTTTGCTTTTGCTCGTTTTTGCTTTTGCTTGGTTTTGCTTTTGCTTTGCCTTCGCACACACACACACACGCATGTTTTTGGCTTTCGCTCACCGGGTGGGTTCTCTGATCGTACTGTCGCACATTGCTTTTGCTTTGCCTTTCCTTTGTTTTGCTTTTGCTTTGGCTTTGCTTTGCTTTGCGTTGCTTGTGCTTTGCTTTGCTGTTGCTGCTGTTGCTTTGCCTTTACTTTGCTACTATGCTATGCTATGCCATGCTATGCTATGCTATGCTATACTATGCTATGCTGCGCTATGCTGCGCTATGCTATGCTACGCTAGGCTGCGCTATGTTATGCTAGGCTATGGTATGCTATGCTATGCCGCGGTATGCTATGCTATGCTGTGTTATGCTGCGCTATGCTATACTATGCTATGCTACGCTATGCTATGATATGCTGCGCTATGCTATGCTATGCTATGCTATGCTGCGCTATGCTATGATATGTTAAGTTAAACTAAGCTAAGCTAAGCTAAGCTAAAGTTAAGCTACAGCTAAGCGAAGCTAAGATGCAGCTAAGCTAAGCTAAGCTAAGATGAGATACGCAAAACTAAGGTCAGGGGGCGCAACTGGGGGAACCGCGGGGCGGGGGCCGGGGGAACCGCCCGTGGCGAAGCCCACTGCCCGGCCCTTTTAAGCCCAGCGAGTAAGAACCCTCTAGGCAGAGCCTAGGTAGGGAATGATGATTGTTGAATTCTCATTTTCGAAGAATAATTATTGTTGATCCCCCCCCACCGGTGCATATTGTTTTTTCTCAATCAAAGTGTGCCCCTCGACGCTCGCACCCTGTTTTTTGACAGGGGAAGTCTTCCTGCTCAAACTGGCCTCCTGGCCCCGGGGTTACAGCAACAACGGCTCCCGCCTGAGACTTCCTTACGATTTAGGCAGGACCCCCGCTCCCGCCCGAGACTTCCTCGCATTTTATTCAGGAATCGCGCTCTCGATTGGGACGTCCTTACAATTTATTCAGGAATCACTCTCCCGGAGATCTGGAGTCGCGCTCTCGCTGAAGACTTGCTTGCAACTTACTGAAGAATAGCCTTGCGTTGGATTTTTTTGCAATTTGCCCAAGCGCCGCGCTCCCGATGCCCAGGCACCCAGGAGTCGCGCCCGTTGTGGCCCCATGTGCATGCCCTTCGTGGCCCCGCTGTCGCCATTTGTGTCCCCCTCATTGTCCTACGTGGCCCAGTTGCTACCCTCAGTGGCCCCATAACCCTGGGGTTAGTTGCCTTCTGTGGCCCCGCATTATCTGCACTTCGTGGCCCCCGCTCGTTCGCACTCTTCGTGGCCCCATACGCATTCCCTTCGTGTCCCCGCTGTCGCCCTTCGTGGCCTACTTCGTGCCCTTCGTGGCCCTGCTGTCGTTCTCTCTCGCTCTCGCTTTCGCTCGTCGTCGCCGTCGTCGCCGTCGTCTTCGACGTCGTCGTCGTCGTCGTCGTCGTCGTCGTCGTCGTCGTCGTCGTGGTCGGTCCCCTGTCCGTCCCTCTTGGGGTCGGGTCGATGGTCCGCGGCCGCCCCGCCGATCAGCGCTGCCGCTGGCCAGGCCGACGGTCCGCGGCCGCCCCGCCGCTTGCCGGGGCCCGGCCTGAAGGGAAGAAAGGTATACCCCCAAAAAGGGTTCGATCGAAGACGAAGAGGGCGGGTATCGAGGGTTTGGGAAATACGCGTTATTGCACACTCGAGCATGTAAGGGCGAACAGTCTTAAAATGATTGTTGTTGTTGTCGTCGTCGTCGTCGTCGTCGTCGTTGTTGTTGTTGTTGTTGTTGTTGTTGTTGTTGTTGTTGTTGAACATTATTAATTCTAAAGAATAATTATTGTTGGGACCCCTGGTGCACGGCCCCCCTGCGCCGCCTAGGCCGCAGCTACATTTTCATCATTTTCGTGAGGAAGCCTCAGGTAATTCGATGTGATCAAGATCCGGTTGTTTTGTTCCCCCCCGCTTTCCCTTGCAAAAAACACTATAAAATGACATTTCTTGTTCTAATATAATCAAATTTCAAGAATCCCTTGCAAAAAATAAGGTAAAGTGGACATTCGCGCGCGCAAGACGAAATCCTTCCAAAAGCTTAGTGTTCGGAGCGATTTTAACATAAAAACATCAAAAAACCAATGGTTTTTCAACAAAAAAATGTCAAAATCTCATCCCGCGCGCTCTTGCGGATTCGTAGGAAACCCAACACTTTTTAAACATTTCTGTCAAACGGGCTTTTGCGAGCAACTTTTTCGAACTTCTGCGACAACGGTTGCGCACCTGCCAGGGCCATCATCCCTGTCAAATAATACCATGCGGGACACATTCGTTTTTTCTTCGCGCGCGCACGCCGTCGTCGTCGGCCGCGGGGCCCTGAATAGTAGCCACGGTCGTCCGCATGCCACGAAGTGAAGTGTCCGAACGTCATAGGGCGGGAAGCTGGGTGTGGGTGGTGGCGAAGAGTCGTTTGGAAATTTGGTAGAGCTTGAACCGGCCCCCCCACAAAGTGGGGGTATTGCCCGCCTCCTATGAAAACCCTGGCACTGGTGAGAACGGAGTGTCCCCAGTCTTAAATGATTGTTGTTGTTGTTGTTGTTGTTGTTGTTATTATTGTTGTTGTTGAAGGTTAGTTATTGAACAATAATGATTGTTGTGCCCCTTACAGGTGCCCTGGCGCTCTCGCGCCGGCTGCATTTTCTTTGAAAATGAGGCTCACTCTCAAGCGGTTTGGGGGGCGGCCAAAACCGGCCCCCCAACAACAACAACAACAACAACAACAATTACTAGCACGTGGGGACACTCCGTTCTCACCAGTGCCAGGGTTTTCATAGGAGGCGGGCAATACCCCCACTTTGTGGGGGGGCCGGTTCAAGCTCTACCAAATTTCCAAACGACTCTTCGCCACCACCCACACCCAGCTTCCCGCCCTATGACGTTCGGACACTTCACTTCGTGGCATGCGGACGACCGTGGCTACTATTCAGGGCCCCGCGGCCGACGACGACGGCGTGCGCGCGCGAAGAAAAAACGAATGTGTCCCGCATGGTATTATTTGACAGGGATGATGGCCCTGGCAGGTGCGCAACCGTTGTCGCAGAAGTTCGAAAAAGTTGCTCGCAAAAGCCCGTTTGACAGAAATGTTTAAAAAGTGTTGGGTTTCCTACGAATCCGCAAGAGCGCGCGGGATGAGATTTTGACAATTTTTTGTTGAAAAACCATTGGTTTTTTGATGTTTTTATGTTAAAATCGCTGCGAACACTAAGGTTTTGGAAGGATTTCGTCTTGCGCGCGCGAATGTCCACTTTACCTTATTTTTTGCAAGGGATTCTTGAAATTTGATTATATTAGAACAAGAAATGTCATTTTCTATTGTTTTTTGCAAGGGAAAGCGGATTACAACAAAACAACCGGATCCTGTACACACCCTCTTTTCTGAGGCTTCCTCACGAAAATGATGAAAATGTAGCTGCGGCCTAGGCGGCGCAGGGGGGGCGCGCACCAGGGGGCCCAACAATAATTATTCTTTAGAATAAATAATGTTCAGCAACAACAACAACAACAACAACAACAACAACAACAACAACAACAACAACAACGTTCCCGTTCGAGACTTCTTCCTTTTTTGCGCAGGGCAGGTGCCCTTGCTCGCCGCCGAAAGCAGCCGTCTCAACAAAACCAGCGCTCCCTCGCGAGACTTCCCCCGTTTTACCTTGGACGCGCGCTACTCTTTCTCTCATCGGCGCCGCCCCCCAGCAACAACAACGCTCCCGCTCGAGACTTCCTCCCTTTTTTACTCAAGGCGGTGCTCTTGCTCGCCACCGACAGCCCCCGTCCCGACAAAACCAGCGCTCCCGCCCGAGACCTCCTCCCGTTTTGCGCTGGACTGGCGCCCTACTCTTTTTTGAATGGGCGTCGCCCCCAGCAAAAGCAACGCTCCCGCTCGAGACATTCTTTGTTCAACAAAACATTCCCGGCAAAGCAACCTAACAGCGATGTGTATAAGCATTTCTGGAAGCATTCCCCTTAATATTCAAGTGAGAATCCACTTGTAGAATTCTGCTGTTCTCGCAGTCGCAGTCGCATTCGCAATGACAGTCGCAGGGGCAACGGCCTTAGGATCCCTAGGAATCCTAAGGATTCCTAGGGATTCCTAAGGCATCCTTAGGCATCCTTAGGAATCCATAGGAATCCTTAGGAAACCTTGGGAATCCTTAGGAATACTGATTCCTGGGGATTCCTAGGGATTCCTAAGGATTCCTGAGGAATCCTAAGGATTCCTAAGGATTCCTGGGGATGCTTAACTATGCCTACGGATTCCTAAGGATGCCTCCTGATTCCTAAGGATTCCTAGGGATTCCTAAGGATTCCTATGGATTCCTACGGATGCCTCAGCCTGCCTCAGTTTCAGCCTCAGCCTCAGCCTGCCTCGGCCTGCCTCAGCCTCAGCCTCAGCCTGCCTCGGCCTCAGCCTCAGCCTGCCTCAGCCTCAGCCTCAGCCTGCCTCGGCCTCAGCCTGCGTCAGCCTCAGCCTCAGCCAGCCTCAGCCTCAGCCTGCCTCGGCCTCAGCCTGCCTCGGCCTCAGCCTGCCTCAGCCTCCCCTCCTCCCCCCCCCCCTTCTGTCAGTCTCGTTCGAAGTTCGATACTGTGAGAAGGTAGAGACAACCCTCTGTGAGTATGTGAGCCCAGGGAGCCCCAGTGAGAGCCCTGCCCAGGCCGCCTGTCCGCAGCCATTCTGGCGCGAAGCCAGACTAGAGCCAGTCTGGTGAGTTTCAAGAAACTCGGTCCGGAACTCAGGGGGACCGCGCACGTACGCCTGGATTGTTTGGAATAAGATTGCTTCTCGCTGTCTCTCTCGTTTGACATCATTTGATTGGACTGGGGAATATAGGAGCTCTACCGAGCTGTAACCCCGCCGTAGATCAATATATACATCATCAAGTATTGTGAGGACATCTCGAAGCGAAAGGCTGAGATCCGTGGACAACACGCTCCACTGACATTGGTAGCGAGACGAAGTGGCAGCCCACTTCGAGGTGAATAACTCGATCTCCAGTGACACCAAGAAGAATGGAGTCTGGACAGGGTGGAGTCAATATTCCAGTGTGGAATGGCGAGGCTTCGACACTCGAGAGTTTCGAAGAGAAGGTGAAGTTGTGGGTCCTCGGCACTAAGGAGGAGGAGGACAGAGTCTATCTGGGCCCTAGGCTGGTGCAGGCAATGGACGAGGACTCCCAGCAGTGGCACGAAGCCAAGAAGGTCTTGTTAGACGACTTAGTCAAGGAAGACGGTGCCGAGAGAGTCGTGAATGCGTTGAAGGGCGTTCGAGGCACCGTGACGATGCAGGAGGCAGTGTCGAAGTGGAGAGAGTTCATGAGAGGCATCTACAGGAACCCGGGTGAGGGACCAAAGAAGTGGGTCTCGAGGTTCGACATTCATCTCAGCAAGGTCGGCAAGGCCCTCCACGCGGTGTGCAATGACATTCCAGCGACGGGCTTCATGCGCGAATTCATCCCAGGGCTGATCTTGCTAGATGGTACGGGTCTGGATCCATCCGAGCAAGCGGCAGTGCTGGCGACATCTGGTCCTAAGGGCAACTCGTACATGTACCAGGACGTGAAGAAGGCGCTGGCAGAGCAATGGTCCGAAGAGCAGTTGGCTGCCAGAGATAAGCAAAAAGGGTACAAGTCCAGAAAAGGAGTGCACGCGATCTTCGAGGACCCGGAGCAGATAGGCGAGCTGACCGCGTGCGCGGAGGAGATCTATGACGAGGCTTACCAGGACGGCTTCGGAGAGGCCACCGACCTGACGGAGACGGCGATGGCAGCCGCCGAGGAGCTCGTGACGGCGACGATCGGTGACCCCTCGATCGCAGAGGAGAATCTTGGACAGGACGAAAGTCTAGCTGCGGCAGTACTTCCCGGAGAAGAACGAGCTGACGAGTGGACGGAGACGGCGTGCGCCGCCTCTCGCACGTTCCTGGAGGCTCGGAAGTTCATCAACGAGGTGAAGAACGCGAGGGGCTACTTCCCAGTGGTCGGACTGGGAGCGTATGATGCCATGCCTACTCAGCCAGGTCCAGGAGCCGGACGAGGTCGTGCAGTGAGCCGAGGTGGACCACCCTCGAAAGGTAAGGGCAAGGGCAATAACAAAGGCAAAGGCCGCGGCACACCATCAACTACAAGGCAGAGCACATCATCAGGTACAGCGCCGAAGAAGGTAGACAAGGATACGTGTCTGCTGTGTGGAGAACAAGGTCATCGTGCTCGAGATTGTCCCAATCGGGGCAATGGTGGAACGGCGGCTGATCGGAGAAGGGCGTTCAACAGCTTCGTGGGTGCTCTGGAGCACGTCGTGGAGTTCGACAACTTCGTGGGCACGTGCGCCGAGGAGCAGATCCTGGCGGAGAACGACGGCAACTTCGAGGACGGCACGTTCATCTGCTTCAGCCTTGACGAGTGCAAGGGCTACGCACTTCTGGACGGCGGTGCGTCCAGGTCCGTGGGCGGTGTTGAGCAGCTGGAGTACCTGAACGAGCACTTGCAGCACCCGATGGAGGTGAACCCGGGGGCGGGCCTGGGCTTCTCGTTCGCTGGTGGCGACCGGGCTGACGCTCCCTCGAAGGTCTCGTTTCAGGTCCACAACCTCGACAACCAGACAGTCGAGATCTACGTGCTAGACCGCCCGTCCCCCATCCTACTGGGAGTCGACATGCTGAAGAAGTTTGGGCTAGTGATCGACTGCGAGCGGAACACTGTGTACTCCCGGAGGCTCAAGAAGGAGATTCCCACGGGTGCTGGCGTCTGGCCACCTTGCCTTGGACTTGACGGCGCTGAGCGACACTGGCTCGGCCTCGTGTTGCGAATAGGGGCAGCGCCCTGGTCGCGACGCGACGACTGTGGAAAAGACGTCATCCATCGTTGTCGCTACCAGGGGCCCAAAGGACGCTGAAGACCTTCCCAGAGAGCTCCAACAGCTACTCGAAATAAGCATCCGAATAAGATCAAAGTTCCCGAACTTGAGCACCCAGATGATGAAACCGATTCTAGAACACCTCCTGAAGTACGCGAACTGGGTCGAGGGAGACAAGGTTAAGAAGGACACTTGGATTGGAACTCCAGAGGCCCTATGTAGAGTTCATCGTCGGGTTCGTTTTCAAAGATGTGATCCGCGTGACTTCGACGATCAGGAAATTTCGGCACTTCACGGGGAACGGATCGCATATATGATGAGAGAAAGGGGTGAAGGAATCACAGTTCGAGATAGTTTCATAGATCGCAAACACGCTCGTCAAGTCGAACAGTTTCGGTGGATTGGAATCTCAGTATTTCCCAGAACTGTTTTGGCTCAGAGTAACTACTCTCAGCCGGACAACCCGAATCTCTTCATCGGGGCAGTCAATGGTCAGATCATGTGCGCATCGGAACCAGACACGTCAGGGGACGAACGCACACGTGGATCAGATCAAGTGCAGGGACTGCGGAGAGATCCTGTTCAAGTACATCTTCGCGAAGCCGCAGGACGAGCAGCTCAGCCTCTGCAGCAAGTCGCGCGAGCACTTCCAGCGGTTGGAGGCGACGGGGCGCGCTCAACCGCGAGTTCGTCCCTCCTGCAACCCGGACATGAACTACGCGGACAGCGCCTCAGAGAGCGAGCCGACTACCACGCGAAGCACCCCACAGCCTGCGTCAAGCCGCCCGCTGCCGAGCAGACTGTCGTCGGAGGTCATCAGGACGCTCTCGGACACAGAGGTGCAGATGATCATCGAGAATGAGAGGAACGCGATTCGACAGGAGGAGCAGACGCGCCTGGCCAAGGAGATCATCGTTAAGGGTCTCATTCAGACTTCAGCCTCGTCAAAACCGGACGTCAAGATCAAGGTGGAGGAGATGATCGATCCGCCGAGGGCAATGAAGCGGCAGGGCGTTCCAGAACCGATGGTCAGCAAGAGTGCTTACGGAATTCCAGTGCCCGAGGATCTTCCAACGCCCTCAGGCGTGCCGAGGCCAGCAGGAGACTTCCACCTCGTTTGAAGAACTCGATGGTCAACGCGCTTCTGATCGCGGCCACCGCGTTGGGATCTCTACCGGGTGAAGCATGGGAAGCTGCAGAACGATATGGACGCCTGGATCTGGCGGAAGTGGCATGCGTCGCGGACTCGAGATTGACGAAGGCCGTACAAGAGGCAGGAGGACGAGCTGAACGATTCAGTAACTGGAACGGCTACGACTTCACGACGAGAGGAGGAGCTATGAAGCTGGTCCAGGTGCTGATGGAGAAAAGGCCACGGAAGGTCTGGTTCTCACCTCCTTGTGGAGCGGAGAGCCCTCTGCAGAACCTGAACCCCATGACCGAAGAAGCGCAGAAGAAGCTGATCAAAACTCGAAAGATCCAGCGCAACATGGTGTGGGCGATCACACAACTTCGAGAGGCTGGATTCTGTGACATCTACCTGGAGCAGACAGGGAGATGCAGATCACGGACAGGTAACTTCAAGAGCCTCAAGCAGGAGCTGCATGGATGCACTATCCACGGGTGCATATACGATATGCGCGATGAGAAGGAAGACGTGCTGCTACAGAAGGAGTGGTACATAGCGACAACCGATGAGACGTTCGAGAAGGAGGTTGGACGTCGATGTCAAGACCTACATGTTCATCTACCGATCGAAGGAGGGACTCGTGTGGCGCTAACGGCGAACTATCCCGTGAACATGTGCAAGAAGATAGCGAAGCACTTCATGAAGAAGATAACGTCCGACGAAGCCCTCTCGTATCTGGTCAAGGCAGTCAATGCGAAAGACGATGGGGTCTTTACAGTTCGTGAGCATCTACGACGTCGGATCCGGGGTAGACGGTCTCCAGAAGATGACGGGCAGCAAGGACAACCCAAACGACCTACTCTCGAACCAGCCGCAGCACCCACAGAAGGGGAAGGAGAACCTGGACCTCAGGAGCCAGCAGCGAGTGACGGACTACCTGAAGATCAACGCTGGCTGGGCAACCTACGTCTACCGCTTCCCAAGAGCGCAGAGGGATGCACGAAGAAGGAGCTCAAGGACATGGAGGCCATCATCGCGCACCTGCACCGCAACTTCGGACACTGCAGCTTGACGACAGTTGAGGCCGCTCTCAAGACTCGGCAGGCCGACAAGAAGCTGGTCGATCTGTGCAAGCACTACGAATGCCCATCGTGCAAGGCCGCTCAACGTTTTCAACTTCGTCCAATCGCGAGCTCAGAGCCTTCAGTTCCGACGCCCGGGAAAGAGCTAGGATGCGACAACTTCTATTGGACACATCCTCGGAGGGCGTATCATATGAGAGGCACCCTGTGTGCAGACTACGGAAGTCGCTTCACTACGTGCCACGTACTCAACAGGGAGGAAATGGATAACAACTGCGGCAACACCACAGCTAAGGAGATGAAGGAGACGGTCCTGAAGAGCTGGATCCAGCACTACGGCAAACCAGAAGTTCTGAGATCAGATCCTGAAGGTTGCTTCCGACAAGCGGAACATCGTGCGTGGCTATCAGGTCATGGAATTGAATGGCGACCAGAACCTGGAGAAGCTCATTGGCGTATGGGCGTGGTCGAAAGGTGCATAGAGACGATCAAGGAGATTGCGACTCGGATGGCCTGGGAAGTTCCGGACGACATCGAGCCGCAGGAGATCTTCACGTGGGCGTGCGCCGCTAACAACGACCTGATGAGGCACAACGGCTACAGTCCACTTATGCTCCTCATGGGTCGCACTCCGGCTGGACATGGTCTACAAGATGAAGAGAATCCCTCCACTCTCAGCGCAGAGGTGAAGGAGGATCAATTTCAGAAGCTCGTGCTGAACAAGCGGACTGCGTATAAAGCCTGTGTAGAACACTACCTGTCCGAGAAGACGAAGAGAGCGCTGCTAGCCAAGACGCGACCGTTCAAGGTCTGGGAGCCTGGCGAAAAGGCACACTACTGGAGGAGCGCCAAGGGTAACAGCCACAAGACGAAGCAGGGCATGTCTGGACGCTTCCATGGTCCAGCTACGGTGCTGATGCAAGAGCGCGAGGTCAAGAACGGAGTAGCAGAACGTCGCGGAGTTGTCTGGCTTGTGGATGGTGATCGACTGATACGAGCAGCAGCAGCACACCTGCGCACCGTCACGAAGGCGGAGCAGACGCTGGAGAGTATTTCGGCAGGCAGCTCAGACCAGTTCCAGAAGCTAGTGCGTGACCTTACGAAGGGCTCGTTCGATGACCTAGCCGGCCAACCAGGACCAGATGAATGGCGTGACATTCCCGAAGGTGAAGATGGACCGGGAGGAGATCAACACCGAGAACCACCTCGTGACCACGGAGATCACATCTTCTCTGAGGCAGGCGACGAACATGGACCGGATCACGAAGAAGAAGATCTACAAGGAGAACCAGCAGAAGTTCCCGAAGAGCCAGGAGGAGGACCTGACCGACCTGCTGACAGACCTCAAACCGAAGTTCCCTGGGACAACGAGCCACCTCCAGAGGGTATCAACAAGCGGGAAGCGAGTGTTGAACCTCCTGATGACAGAGACCTGAAGAGACATCGCGCCGACTTCGTGACCTACATGGAAACGCTGAGGGTGAAGGCGCCTGACATCTACGTGGCCGATCTGGGACGCACAGATCCTGAAGAAGAAGTCTCTCCGGAATGGAGGACGCCCTGGGAGTGCTCGCAGAAGGCGAAGCAGGAAGACCTCGTCGGATATTCCACGGAGGACAAAGCAGGGCTCGCAGTACTGGCGGGCTTCACGATAGACGAGAAGGACCTGGGCCAGCTGGAGAAGAATCCAGAGAGAATGCTGGCAGCCTTGGTGAAGCAGAACAAGGTTGAGGTCAAGCTGAAGGATCTCACACCGGAGGAGAAGAAGCAGCGACCGTTCGCCAAGGAGAACGAGATCAAGTCGTTCTTGAAGTATCGCGTATGTGAAGCGGCCAGTCGCGCTGGTGTACATCCCGGAGCGTTAATGAAGATGCGCTGGGTCATCGCCAAGAAGGAGACGGGCGACCTCAAGGCACGCCTGGTGGTTCTTGGCTACACTGATCCGAGCTTGGGACAGATCAAGACGGCATCCCCTACGTGCAGCCGTAGAGCGCGACAGATGTTCTTGGGAGTCTCAGCTTCGATGGGGTTCCAGGTGTTCAAGGGCGATGTGAAGGCCGCCTTTCTTCAAGGAGATCTAGGAGAAGAAGATCGGAACGTTCTAGCGGAACCCGTCAAAGAACTTCGAGAAGCCTCTCGATTTGAACATCATCAGTGCATCAAGCTGAAGAAGGCCGTCTATGGCTTGGTAAACGCTCCGAGAAGGTGGTGGACCAGAGTGCGCAAACACATGGAGAAACTCGGTTGGGTCGAGTCAGTGACGGAGCCGTGCCTCTGGTGCTTAAGAGATTCCGAAGGCCGTCTCGTCGGCATTGCAGTCGCGCACGTGGACGACTTCATGATTGCGATCAACAGTGCCTCTCATGCCGCAATAGACGCACTTCAAGAACTACATGGCGCCTACGAGTGGGGCAGCTGGGAGACGCAAGACTTCGTTCAGTGTGGGGCTCGGATTCGGCAAGAATACGATGGTCGTACTAAGAGCTGGGGTCGCATCCATCTGAACATGGTCGACTACGCGCAGGAGTTGAAGGAGATCGACATATCCACTCAACGTCGGAAGGATCCAGAAGCTGGAGTGACACCGGGAGAGGCTTCTCATCTACGAGCAGTTCTTGGACAACTGATGTGGCTGTCCACTCAAGGTGTTCCACTCATCAGCGCCGAGCTGTCATTGCTACTAGCCTACACGAACACGGCGACGATCAACGCCCTGATGCAGGCGAACAAGCTGGTCAGGAGAGCGCGAGTGGAAGCGGTCAAGGAGCTGATCATGGAGAAGCACATTAATCTGTGTCTGGTGGGGTATTCGGACGCAGCGTGGAATGTACGCAGAGATGGATCCTCGCAAGGAGGCTTTTTGATTTTTATGACGGACCAGGCGCTGCTGCATAATAAGGAGGCGCCGATTTCACTGGTCTCATGGGCATCAGCAAAGTTGCCCAGGGTATGCCGAAGTTCAAGCGCAGCGGAAGTTCAAGCAGCCAGCGAAGCCCAAGAAGAGCTGGAGTTCTGCCGCCTCTTGCTGAGCGAGATCCTCATTGGTCCAATTCCTCTGAAGCAGTGGGCACAAGGATGTGCTCGCATTCCAGGAGCGCTGGTACTAGACTGCCGTGGAGTGCTTGACGCCCTGGACAGGTCGGAGAGCAGCGCGCTGGGCATGAAGGACAAGAGGAGCGCGCTGGAGGCCTTGGCACTGAAGAGAGGTATGGCGGCTACGGCGACACCCCTACGTTGGTGTCATAGTGGCGCCCGGCTCAGCGACTGCATGACGAAGAACGCGGAGAAGGCCCGGGCGAGCTACAACCTCTGGCAGCAACGAGGTACCTGGAAGCTGATCTACGATTCCAACTTCATCTCAGAGAAGCATCGGAAACAGAAGGGTTTGGACACGCTCGAGACGGGCTTTGCAGTGGATGCAGATGATGCGTGGCAGCTCTTCCCTGACTACATGGAGATCGAGGACACTGACCTGGACATTGTGAGTGACTTTCGTCACCCTGGACTGCGACAGCAGATGATGCAAGATGCGACGCCTCAATGACGAGGCGGAAGTTCACTGTACCAGGTCATGTTAGGCATAAGAAACCCTCTGAGCTATGTGGACAGACAGGCGAGGATTTCACAGACGGTTCGGGGCATGTCAGTCTCGTTCGAAGTTCGATACTTTGAGAAGGTAGAGACAACCCTCTGTGAGTATGTGAGCCGAGCCCCAGTGAGAGCCCTGTGCAGCCCTGCCTAGGCCGCCTGTCCGCAGCCATTCTGGCGCGAAGCCAGACTAGAGCCAGTCTGGTGAGTTTCAAGAAACTCGGTCCGGAGCTCAGGGGGACCGCGCACGTACGCCTGGATTGTTTGGAATAAGATTGCTTCTCGCTGTCTCTCTCGTTTGACATCATTTGATTGGACTGGGGAATATAGGGGCTCTACCGAGCTGTAACCCCGCCGTATATCAAGATATACATCATCAAGTATTGTGAGGACATCTCGAAGCGAAAGGCTGATATCCGTGGACAACACGCTCCACTGACACCTTCCCCCCCCGTTCAGCCTCACCTTGTCTCAGCTTCGGCCTGCCTCGGCCTCATCCTCAACCTCAGCCTCAGTCTCAGCCTCTGCCTGTCTCGGCCTCAGCCTCAGCCTCAGCCAGCCTCAGCCTCAGCGTCAGCCTGTCAGCCTCAGCCTGCATCAGCCTCAGCCTGCCTCAGCCTCAGCCTCAGCCTGCCTCAGCCTCAGCCTGCGTCAGCCTCAGCCTCAACCTGCCTCAGCCTCAGCCTGCCTCAGCCTGCCTCAGCCTCAGCCTCAGCCTGCCTCGGCGTGCCTCAGCCTCAGCCTCAGCCTGCCTCGGCCTCAGCCTGTCTCGGCCTCAGCCTGCCTCAGCTCGGGCATTCAAAATATGGCGCAGGACTTGTGTTCTGGGAACACGAGGATCACGAAGTGGCCCACAGTTGGTTCCGGGCAGTCAAAACATGGTACAGGAATGGTGTTCTGGGAACGCGAAGAACACGAAGTGGCCTACAGTTGGCTCCGGGCATTCACAATGTGGCCTGGGAATGGTGTTCTGGGAAGACGAAGAACACGAAGTGGCCTACACGTGGCTCCGGGCATTCAAAATGTGGCCTGGGAATGGTGTTCCGGGAACACGAAGAACGCGAAGTGGCCTACAGTTGGTTCCGGGCATTCAAAATGTGGCCTGGGAATGGTGTTCTGTTGGCTCCGGGCAGTCAAAATGTGGCTCCTGGCAGTCGAAATGGGGAGTCCCCCGGATCCCCCGGATTCCCCCGGCATCCGCCCAGACCCCCTCTGGGGAGTCAAGATGTTTTTGTTTGACCCCACTAGAAACCTATCAGTCTTCGCTGTTAGGTAAAAAGAGAGAGAGAGAGAGAGAGAGAGAGAGAGAGAGAATTCATATCCAGTGCTCATGCTCGCCGCCGAAAACCGCCCTGCCCAACAAAACCAACGCTCCCGCTCGAGACTTCTTATCGTTTTACCTTGGACTGGCGCGCTACTGTTTCGCTCATCGACGCCGCCCCCAGCAAAAACAACGCTCCCGCTCGAGTTTTTTTTTTGCAGCTCAGAGCCGGTGCTCTTGCTCGCCGCCGAAAACCGCCGCCGCAACAAAACCAACGCTCTCGCTCGAGACTTCTCCCCGTTTTTCCTTGGACTGGCGCTCTACTCTTTCGCTCATCGGCGCCGCCCCCAGCAAAAACAACGCTCCCGCTCGAGTTTTTTTTTTTTTTTTTTTTTTTTTTTTAGAAAAAAAGAAAAAAAACTCCGACCCGGTGCTGCTGCTCGCCGCCGAAAACTGCTGCTCCAACAAAACCAGCGCTCCCCCCGAGACTTCTTCCCGTTTTACGCTGGACTGGCGCCCTACTCTCTTTTGAATGGGCGCCGCCCCCAGCAAAAGCAACGCTCCCGCTAGAGATTTTTTTCCTTTGCTCAGAGGCAGTGTTTTTGCTCGCCGCCGAAAACCGCCGCCCGCTCGAGACTTCTTCCCGTTTTACCTTGGACTGGCGCGCTACTCTTTCGCTCATCGGCGCCGCCCCCAGCAAAAGCAACGCTCCCGCTCGAGACTTCCCCCCCCCCTTTTTTACTCAGAGCAGGTGCTCTTGCTCGCCGCCGAAAACCGCCCTGCCCAACAAAACCAACGCTCCCGCTCGAGACTTCTTCCCGTTTTACCTTGGACTGGCGCGCTACTCTTTCGCTCATCGGCGCCGCCCCCAGCAACAACAACGCTCCCGCTCGAGACTTTTCCCCCCCCTTTTTTCTACTCAGAGCCTGTGCTGTTGCTCGCCGCCAGAAACCGCTGCCCCAACAAAACCAGCGCTCCCGCCCGAGACTTCTTCCCGTTTTACGCTGGACTGGCGCCCTACTCTCTTTTGAATTGGCGCCGACCCCAGCAAGAACAACGCTCCCGCTCGAGGTTTCCTTTTTTCCGGAGGAGGGTGTCCTTGCTCGGCGCCGACAGCCCCCGTCCCGGCAAAACAGTCTCGAGATTTCTTCCCTCCTTACTCAAGGCGGTGTTCCTCCTCGCCGCCGACAACCGCCGTCCCGACAGAACCAGCGCTGCCGCTCGAGACTTCGTTTTGTTTTACGCTCGATTAGCGCCTATCTTTCTTCTGCATTGGCGCCGCTCCCAGCAACAACATCACCCCTGCTCGAGACTTCTCCCTTTCTATTCAGGGCCAGGTCCTTGCCTCGCCGCCGACAGTCCCCATCCCCACCAAACCAATCCTGTCGCTCGATATTTCCTTATGCTTTACCCTTGGCTGGGGCTCCATTGGCGGTCTCGCATCGGCGCAGCAGGGGGTGGGGATGTGTTTTCGAGGCGGGATATGTTGAAATTCCTCGGATGAGGTGTTTGCAAGACCTCATTGGGCGGGAGATCTGGGAATGGGAACAACGGCCCCCCGCGATTGAACAATAATCCCCCATGATGGGATGGTTATCATGATGGTCGCATGCTGCGTGTGGAAGCATCGCGCATGAGGGTCCAATGATTGTTGTTGTTGTTGTTGCTGTTGCTGTTGCTGTTGTTGTTGTTGCTGTTGTTGTTGCTGTTGTTGTTGTTGTCGTCGTCGTCGTCGTTGTTGTTGTTGTTGTTGTTGTTGTTGTTGTTGTTGTTGTTGTTGTTGTTGTTGTTGTACGAATTCTCATGTCTAAATGAAATATGTACTATCATTGATCTTTCTTGCCCGGTGACCGTTGTGTTTTTTCGATCGACGTGCTCCTCCTGGGCTCGTATTTTTGTTGCACGGGAAAGTGTGAGGTTACCAAACAGTGTTGTCGGCCCCCAGTTTACAACAGCAGCGGTTCCCGCTTGAATTTGTTTCACAATCTATTGAAAAATCGCGCTCTCGCGCGGTGCTTCCTCACAATGCATGCAGAAATCGCGCTCTCGCCAGAGATTTGGTCGCGATTTATTCAAGCGTTGCGCCATCGACGCTCAGGAATGGCGCTCTCGCTTTGGTTTTTCTCACTCACTTGGGAATCCCTCTATCGCTCGAGACCTCCTCACGATTCATGCAGTATTCACGCTTCAGCAACCCACCTGCTCGGCCTGGCCGCTTGGGCCGGCCCGCCTTCCCGACCCGCCCGTGTGGGTCTACCCGCCCGATCAGCCCGTCTGGTTCTGCCACGTGTTTTCTGATCCAAACCACCTTCTGCTAATCCCGTGCTCCATCCTTCTCTGTTCCCCCTCCATCCGTCCTCTCCTCCCCTCTTTTAGGGGCTGCACCAGCGACACTCGGCAGGTAAGGAAGATATGGTCCAGGGTCTGGGCCCCCTCCGCCCCCCCCCCCCCTCATGCTGATGCCATCGCCCCCCCCCGCGCGATGGTCCCCCCCCCCATGTGGGTGTGGTGTGGTGCTGAGGGTGTGACGCGTGTGGCGTGGTACTTTGGTGCTCCAGCAGAGCTCCAGAGGTCGTCGTCGCTGCCGCCGCCGTTGTCGTCGTCGTCGTCGTCGTCGTCGTCGTCGTCGTCGTCGTCGTCGTCGCAGTCGCCGTCGTCGTCGTCGCCGTCGTCGCCGTCGTCGTCGTCGTCGTCGTCGC
>CAUYUJ010018104.1:63978-138978 GCA_963575745.1 Prorocentrum cordatum | reverse complement strand
TCATCGCCTGAGCGGCGCTTCTCGGTCCGCGCGCGCTCGATGGGCCCGCCCTCCCCAGGCCGCCCCGCGCGCGCCGGCCGCGGCCTCCGCACGAAGACCGCTCGCCAGCGCCGTGGCGGGAGGTTGCTTCTTGCGACCGACGGACTGTGCAGCTTCTCGGCCCCCGCCATCTTTCCACCCCGCTCTGCCGAGGCTAGCCTGCGCTGCTGCTGGTGCCGACCTCCAGCGTCCAGGTGGTGGTCGTCACCAGAGCGGCGCCGCTCGGCCCGCGCGCGCTCGGTGGGCCCGCCCTCTCTGGGCCCCCCCGCGCGCGCCGGCCGCGGCCTCCGCGCGAAAACAGTTCGCCGGCGCCGTGGCGGGGGAATTGCGATGATGCGGACGGGGATGCGGGTGCGGGCGCGGATGAAGAGGGATCGTGGAGGGGCGAGGAGAGGGAGGATGGCGGGTGGGGGGAGCGACGAGGAGGGGGGGCGTGCGGAGGAGAAGGAAGAGGGGGGGAGGGAGGGATGGAGAAGCCCTGCCGCTGGGCCCCCAACCGTTCGCGCCCTCGCCCCTTCTCCGACTGCAGACCCCCGACGTCGTGACTTTGTTGCAACGTAAACCTCTGGTAGTTTCGACCCATCCCCGGGGCCAGCTTCCCATCCCGAGTCGCTTCTCGACGGCCCCATGGTCCGGCGAGGGCCCCCAAAGGTCGAAGACAGCAGAACGAAAATGCACACCCGTAGTTTTTTGTTGCCACGACGATTTTTTCGACCGCGTTGGCGGTCGCCTTCGCTGCGGACGAGGAACAAGTGTTGTTTACGCCGCCAGGGGATTTTTTGTTGTCTCCCTCGTCCCCCGTGGCGCCTCGGCCCCGTCTTCCGCGACCGCCAGGGCAGGACTCCCGGGCTGCCGCTGCTGCTCATCGCGTTCGTGTGCGTGCTGGCGATGCTGGCGGGACTAGCGGTGGCTTGCCCGCCCCCCCGTGCCGCCTCCTCGAGGGCCGAGAGTCGAGATTTTCGGGGGTTCGGGGTTTTGTTACTCCAGATTTCGTAATAAAAGGGAGGGGGTCTGGACCCTCCAAGACAAGCCATTTCAGACCTCCCCCGTGGGAGAACCCTCCAAAACATCGTCCCCAGACCCCCCAGGCCCTCCAAGATAGCCTGGAAGAGACCCCCCCCGAAATGAGACCCCCCTCCCTTTATTACGAAATCTGGAGTATTGTTGTTGATGCTATTGTTGTTGTTGATGTTGTTGTTGTTGCTGTTATTGCTGTTGTTGTCGTTGTCGTTGTCGTTGTCGTTGTTCTTCTTATTGTTATTGTTATTGTTATTGTTCTTGTTGCTGTTGCTGTTGCTGTTGCTGTTGCTGTTGCTGATGTTGATGTTGTTGTGGTTGTGGTCGTGGTTGTTGTTGTTATCGTTGTTGTTGTTGTTGTTGTTGTTGTTGTTGTTGTTGTTGTTGTTGTTGTTGTCGTGGTTGTTGTTGTTGTTGTTGTTGTTGTTGTTGTTGTTGTTGTTGTTGTTGTTGTTGTTGTTGTTGTTGTTGTTGTTTGTGTTTTGGTTTTTGTTTTGTTGTTGTTGCCGTTGTTGAACTCTCATTATTAAAGAAATTATTGTTGATCCCCCCTCACCATTGCACATTGTTTTTTTCAATTGAAGTGCCCCCCCCGGGGCTCGCCCTTTGTTTTTTGTCAAGGAAAGTCTTCCTGCTCAAACTGGCCCCCTGGCCCCCGGGTTACAACAACAACGGCTCCAGCTTGAGACTTCCTTGAAATTTAGCCAGGACCCCCGCTCCCGCCCGAGACTTCCTCGCATTTTATTCAAGAATCGCTCTCTCGCTTTGAACTTCCTTACGATTTATTCAGGAATCGCTCTCCCGGCGCTCTGGAGTCGCGCTCTCGCTGGAGACTTGTTTGCAATTTACTGAAGAATAGCACCCTTGCGTTGGAATTTCTTGCAATTTACTCTAGCGCCGCGCTCCCGACACCCAGGCACCCAGGAGTCGCGCTCACGCTTCGGATTCCTTCACAGATTACTTAGGAATCGGGATCTCGTTGCCCTTCGCGGCCCCGTTGCAGCCCTTCGTGGCCCCCTCGCTTTGTTTCGTGGCCCCGTTGCAGCCCTTCGTGGCCCCCTCGCTTTGTTTCGTGGCCCCGTTGCAGCCCCTCGTGGCCTCCTCGTTGCCCTTCGTGGCCCCGTTGCAGCCCTTCGTGGCCCCCTCGCTTTGTTTCGTGGCCCCGTTGCAGCCCTTCGTGGCCCCCTCGCTGCCCTTCGTGGCCCCGTTGCAGCCCTTCGTGGCCCCGTTGCAGCCCTTCGTGGCCCCCTCGCTGCCCTTCGTGGCCCCGTTGCAGCCCTTCGTGGCCCCCTCGCTTTGTTTCGTGGCCCCATATATGTATGCCCTTCGTGGCCCCCGCTCGTTCGCGCCCGTGGTGGCCCCATATGCATGCCCTTCGTGGCCCCCTCGCTGCGTGTCCCCGTTGCTGCCCTCAGTGGCCCCGTCCGTACCCTCCGCGGCCCAACATACGTATGCCCTTCGTGGCCCCCGCTCGTTCGCGCCCGTGGTGGCCCCATATGCATGCCCTTCGTGGCCCCCTCGCTGCTCTTCGTGTCCCCGTTGCTGCCCTCAGTGGCCCCGTCCGTACCCTCCGCGGCCCAACATACGGATGCCCTTCGTGGCCCCCGCTCGTTCGCGCCCGTTGTGGCCCCATGTGCATGCCCTTCGTGGCCCCGCTGTCGCCGTTTGTGGTCCCCTCATTGTCCTACGTGGCCCAGGTGCTACTCGTTGCCTTCTGTGGCCCCGCATTATCTGCACTTCGTGGCCCCCGCTCGTTCGCGCTCTCCGTGGCCCCATACGCATTCCCTTCGTATCCCCGCTGTCGCCCTTCGTGGCCTACTTCGTGTCCTTCGTGACTCTGCTGTCGTTCTCTCTCGCTCTCGCTTTTGCTCGTCGTCGTCGTCGTCGTCGCCGTCGCCGTCGTTGCCGTCGTCGTCGACGTCGTCGTCGTCGTCGTCGTCGTCGTCGTCGTCGTGGTCGGTCCCCTGTCCGTCCCTCTTGGGGTCGGGTCGACGGTCCGCGGCCGCCCCGCCGATCAGCGCTGCCGCTGGCCAGGCCGACGGTCCGCGGCCGCCCCGCCGCTTGCCGGGGCCCGGCCTGCAGGGAAGAAGGGTATACCCCCCAAAAGGGGTTCGATCGAAGACGAAACGGGCGGGTATCGCGGGTTTGGGAAATTCGCGTTATTCGACACTCGATCAGATAAAGGGCGAACAGTCTTAAAATGATTGTTGTTGTTGCTGTTCTTCTTGTTATTGTTCTTGTTCTTGTTCTTGTTATTGTTCTTGTTCTTGTTGTTGTTATTATTGTTGTTATTGTTGTTGTTGTTGTTGTTGTTGTTGTTGTTGTTGTTGAACATTATTTATTCTAAAGAATAATTATTGTTGGGCCCCCTGGTGCGCGCCCCCCCTGCGCCGCCTAGGCCGCAGCTACATTTTCATCATTTTCGTGAGGAAGCCTCAGAAAAGAGGGTGTGTACAGGATCCGGTTGTTTTGTTGTAATCCGCTTTCCCTTGCAAAAAACAATAGAAAATGACATTTCTTGTTCTAATATAATCAAATTTCAAGAATCCCTTGCAAAAAATAAGGTAAAGTGGACATTCGCGCGCGCAAGACGAAATCCTTCCAAAACCTTAGTGTTCGCAGCGATTTTAACATAAAAACATCAAAAAACCAATGGTTTTTCAACAAAAAATTGTCAAAATCTCATCCCGCGCGCTCTTGCGGATTCGTAGGAAACCCAACACTTTTTAAACATTTCTGTCAAACGGGCTTTTGCGAGCAACTTTTTCGAACTTCTGCGACAACGGTTGCGCACCTGCCAGGGCCATCATCCCTGTCAAATAATACCATGCGGGACACATTCGTTTTTTCTTCGCGCGCGCACGCCGAAATCTCCAAAAACCATTGGGCTTCTTAAGAATTTTAGCACCGCGCATCATAAAATCACACGAATCGCACCGTAGGTCCTCGAAAAACACCTGCACGACTTTTCAAAATTTCTACCCGCGCGCGCTGTCCGAATCCTAAAAAAACCAATGGTTTTCCAACATTTATGTTACATGAGCTCGCGCGAGCTACTTTCGCACGCTCTTGCAACGGGGTTCGCGCGCCTGCCAGGGGCCACAATCCCTTGCGGTTGCGCCATCGGTTGCGCCCTCGGCCGCCGAGCGCCCATTCGGGACAACCATCGGGACAATCATCGGGACAGTCATCGGGACAACGATCGGGACAAGCACAACCATCAGGACAACCATCGGGACAATCATCGGGACAACGATCGGGACAACACAACCATCAGGACAACCATCGGGACAACCATCGAGACAACCATCGGGACAACCATATCCTCTCTCTCTTGTGTATTCCCACATCCCTCAGGAATTTGCCCTAAAGATGTGATCAACTATCTTGTGAGTACGTATCATGTGTATCATGTGTATCATGTACCATATGCATCATATGCAACAGATGTTCTGTGGAAGGCTTAACAACTTCTGTGGGTTAACAAGGCTTAACAACTTCTGTGGGTGTACGAACGTAGGCTTAACAACTTCTGTGGGTGTGTACTCCACGCCAGTGTAGTAGCCACGGTCGTCCGCAGGCCACGAAGTGAAGTGTCCGAACGTCATAGGGCGGGAAGCTGGGTGTGGGTGGTGGCGAAGAGTCGTGTGGATATTTGGTAGAGCTTGCACTGCCCCCCCACAAAGTGGGGGTATTGGCTGGCGTCGCATGAAAACCCTGGCACTGGTGAGAACACTGAGCGTTCGGGTAAAGTGATTGTTGTTGTTGTTGTTGTTGTTGTTGAATTCTCATTTCTGAAGAATAATTATTGTTGATCCCCCCCCACCGGTGCATATTGTTTTTTCAATCGAAGTGTACCCCTCGACGCTCGCACCCTGTTTTTTGTCAGGGAAAGTCTTCCTGCTCAAACTGGGCCCCTGGCCCCCGGGTTACAACAACAACGGCTCCCGCTTGAGACTTCCTTGAAATTTAGCCAGGACCCCCGCTCCCGCCCGAGACTTCCTCGCATTTTAGTCCGGAATCGCGCTCTCGCTTGGGACTTCCTTGCAATTTATTCAGGAATCGCTCTCCCGGCGCTCTGGAGTCGCGCTCTCGCTGGAGACTTGCTTGCAACTTCCTGAAGAATGGCCTTGCGTTGGAATTTCCGGCAATTTGCCCAAGCGCCGCGCTCCCGACACCCAGGCACCCAGGAGTCGCGCCCGTTGTGGCCCCATGTGCATGCCCTTCGTGGCCCCGCTGTCGCCATTTGTGTCCCCCTCACTGTCCTACGTGGCCCAGTTGCTACCCTCAGTGGCCCCATAGCTGCTTTCTGTGGCCCCGCATTATTTGCACTTCGTGGCCCCCGCTCGTGCGCGCTCTTCGTGGCCCCATACGCATTCCCTTCGTGTCCCCGCTGTCGCCGTTCGTGGCCTACTTCGTGCCCTCGTGGCCCTGCTGTCGTTCTCTCTCGCTCTCGCTTTCGCTCGTCGTCGCCGTCGTCGTCGTCGTCGTCGCCGTCGTCTTCGACGTCGTCGTCGTCGTCGTCGTCGTCGTCGTCGTCGTCGTCGTGGTCGGTCCCCTGTCCGTCCCTCGTGGGGTTGGGTCGACGGTCCGCGGACGCCCTGCCGATCAGCGCTGCCGCTGGCCAGGCCGACGGTCCGCGGCTGCCCCGCCGCTTGCCGGGGCCCGGCTTGTAGGGAAGAAAGGTATACCCCCCAAAAGGGGTACGATCGAAGACGAAGAGGGCGGGTATCGAGGGTTTGGGAAATTCGCGTTATTCGACACTCGAGCATATGAGGGCGAACAGTCTTAAAATTGTTGTTGTTGTTGTTGTTGTTGTTGTTGTTGTTGTTGTTGTTGTTGTTGTTGTTGTTGTGGTTGTTGTTGTTGTTGCTGTTGCTGTTGCTGTTGCTGTTGCTGTTGTTGTTGTTGTTGTCGTTGTTGTTGAAGATTATTACTTCTAAAGAATAATTATTGTTGGGGCCCCTGGTGCGCGACCCCCCCGCCGCGCCTAGGCCGCAGCCTCATTTTCATCATTTTCGTGAGGAAGTCTCAGGCAAAACGGGTTGGTCCGGATCCGGTTGTGTTGTTACGATCGGTTTTCCCTTGCAAAAAATAAGCTAAAGTGGACATTTCTTGTTCTAACATAACCAAACTTCAAGAATCCCTTGCAAAAAATAAGGTAAAGTGGACATTCGCGCGCGCAAGACGAAATCCTTCCAAAACCTTAGTTTTCGTAGCGATTTTAACATAAAAACATCAAAAAACCAATGGTTTTTCAAAAAAAAATGTCAAAATTTCATCCCGCGCGCTCTTGCGGATTCGTAGGAAACCCAACACTTTTTAATCATTTCTGTCAAACGGGCTTTTGCGAACAACTTTTTCGAACTTCTGCAACAACGGTTGCGCACCTGCCAGGGCCATCATCCCTGTCAAATAATACCATGCGGGACACATTCGTTTTTTCTTCGCGCGCGCACGCCGTCGTCGTCGGCCGCGGGGCCCTGAATAGTAGCCACGGTCGTCCGCATGCCACGAAGTGAAGTGTCCGAACGTCATAGGGCGGGAAGCTGGGTGTGGGTGGTGGCGAAGAGTCGTTGGAAATTTGGTAGAGCTTGAACCGGCCCCCCCACAAAGTGGGGGTATTGCCCGCCTCCTATGAAAACCCTGGCACTGGTGAGAACGGAGTGTCCCCAGTAAAGTGATTGTTGTTGTTGAACATTATTAATTCTAAAGAATAATTATTGTTGGGCCCCTGGTGCACGGCCCCCCCTGCGCCGCCTAGGCCGCAGCTACATTTTCATCATTTTCGTGAGGAAGCCTCAGGTAAAACGATGTGATCCAGATCCGG
The DNA here is from genome assembly GCA_963575745.1 of Prorocentrum cordatum. Taxonomy (NCBI): domain Eukaryota; class Dinophyceae; order Prorocentrales; family Prorocentraceae; genus Prorocentrum; species Prorocentrum cordatum. The sequence goes on along the minus strand of CAUYUJ010018104.1, from coordinate 132,092 downwards.
TTGTTTTGTTGTAATCCGTTTTCCCTTGCAAAAAACACTATAAAATGACATTTCTTGTTCTAATATAATCAAATTTCAAGAATCCCTTGCAAAAAATAAGGTAAAGTGGACATTCGCGCGCGCAAGACGAAATCCTTCCAAAAGCTTAGTGTTCGGAGCGATTTTAACATAAAAACATCAAAAAACCAATGGTTTTTCAACAAAAAAATGTCAAAATCTCATCCCGCGCGCTCTTGCGGATTCGTAGGAAACCCAACACTTTTTAAACATTTCTGTCAAACGGGCTTTTGCGAGCAACTTTTTCGAACTTCTGCGACAACGGTTGCGCACCTGCCAGGGCCATCATCCCTGTCAAATAATACCATGCGGGACACATTCGTTTTTTCTTCGCGCGCGCACGCCGAAATCTCCAAAAACCATTGGGCTTCTTAAGAATTTTAGCACCGCGCATCATAAAATCACACGAATCGCACCGTAGGTCCTCGAAAAACACCTGCACGACTTTTCAAAATTTCCACCCGCGCGCGCTGTCCGAATCCTAAAAAAGGCTTAACAACTTCTGTGGGTGTACGAACGTAGGCTTAACAACTTCTGTGGGTGTGTACTCCACGCCAGTGTAGTAGCCACGGTCGTCCGCAGGCCACGAAGTGAAGTGTCCGAACGTCATAGGGCGGGAAGCTGGGTGTGGGTGGTGGCGAAGAGTCGTGTGGATATTTGGTAGAGCTTGCACTGCCCCCCCACAAAGTGGGGGTATTGGCTGGCGTCGCATGAAAACCCTGGCACTGGTGAGAACACTGAGCGTTCGGGTAAAGTGATTGTTGTTGTTGTTGTTGTTGTTGTTGTTGTTGTTGTTGTTGTTGTTGTTGTTGAATTCGCACTTCTGAAGAATAATTATTGTTGATCCCCCCACCGGTGCATATTGATTTTTCTCAATCAAAGTGTGTCCCTCGACGCTCGTACCCTGTTTTTTGACAAGTAAAGTCTTCCTGCTCAAACTGGGCCCCTGGCCCCCGGGTAACAACAACGGCTCCCGCCTGAGACTTCCTTACAATTTAGCCAGGACCCCCGCTCCCGCCCGAGACTTCCTCGCATTTTATTCAGGAATCGCGCTCTCGCTTGGGACTTCCTTACAATTTATTCAGGAATCGCTCTCCCGGCGCTCTGGAGTCGCGCTCTCGCTGGAGACTTGCTTGCAACTTACTGAAGAATGGCCTTGCGTTGGAATTTCTTGCAATTTGCCCAAGCGCCGCGCTCCCGACACCCAGGCACCCAGGAGTCGCGCCCTTCGTGGCCCCGCTGTCGCCATTTGTGTCCCCCTCACTGTCCTACGTGGCCCAGTTGCTACCCTCAGTGGCCCCATAGTTGCCTTCTGTGGCCCCGCATTATCTGCACTTCGTGGCCCCCGCTCGTTCGCGCTCTTCGTGGCCCCATACGCATTCCCTTCGTGTCCCCGCTGTCGCCCTTCGTGGCCTACTTCGTGTCCTTCGTGGCTCTGCTGTCGTTCTCTCTCGCTCTCGCTTTCGTTCGTCGTCGTCGTCGCCGTCGCCGTCGTCGTCGTCGTCGACGTCGTCGTCGTCGTCGTCGTCGTCGTCGTCGTCGTCGTCGTCGTCGTCGTGGTCGGTCCCCTGTCCGTCCCTCTTGGGGTCGGGTCGACGGTCCGCGGCCGCCCCGCCGATCAGCGCTGCCGCTGGCCAGGCCGACGGTCCGCGGCCGCCCCGCCGCTTGCCGGGGCCCGGCCTGCAGGGAAGAAAGGTATACCCCCCAAAAGGGGCTCGATGGAAGACGAAGAGGGTGGGTATCGAGGGTTTGGGAAATACGCGTTATTGGACACTCGAGCATATAAGGGCGAACGGTCTTAACATTGTTGTTGTTGTTGTTGTTGTTGTTGTTGTTGTTGTTGTTGTTGTTGTTGCTGTTGCTGCTGCTGCTGCTGTTGTTGTTGTTGTTGTTTTTGTTGTTGTTGTTGAACATTATTAATTCTAAAGAATAATTATTGTTGGGGCCCCTGGTGCACGGCCCCCCTGCGCCGCCTAGGCCGCAGCTACATTTTCATCATTTTCGTGAGGAAGCCTCAGGTAATACGATGTCATCAAGATCCGGTTGTTTTGTTGTAGTCCGCTTTCCCTTGCAAAAAACACTATAAAATGACATTTCTTGTTCTAATATAATCAAATTTCAAGAATCCCTTGCAAAAAATAAGGTAAAGTGGACATTCGCGCGCGCAAGACGAAATCCTTCCAAAACCTTAGTGTTCGCAGCGATTTTAACATAAAAACATCAAAAAACCAATGGTTTTTCAACAAAAAAATGTCAAAATCTCATCCCGCGCGCTCTTGCGGATTCGTAGGAAACCCAACACTTTTTAAACATTTCTGTCAAACGGGCTTTTGCGAGCAACTTTTTCGAACTTCTGCGACAACGGTTGCGCACCTGCCAGGGCCATCATCCCTGTCAAATAATACCATGCGGGACACATTCGTTTTTTCTTCGCGCGCGCACGCCGAAATCTCCAAAAACCATTGGGCTTCTTAAGAATTTTAGCACCGCGCATCATAAAATCACACGAATCGCACCGTAGGTCCTCGAAAAACACCGGCGGGGGGCGTGAGGATCCGGCATCGCTCACAACCATCGGGACAACCATCGGGACAACCATCGGAACAACCATCGGGACAACCATCGGGACAATCATCGGGACAGTCATCGGGACAACGATCGGGACAAGCACAACCATCAGGACAACCATCGGGACAATCATCGGGACAACGATCGGGACAACCACAACCATCAGGACAACCATCGGGACAACCATCGAGACAACCATCGGGACAACCATATCCTCTCTCTCTTGTGTATTCCCACATCCCTCAGGAATTTGCCCTAAAGATGTGATCAACTATCTTGTGAGTACGTATCATGTGTATCATGTGTATCATGTACCATATGCATCATATGCAACAGATGTTCTGTGGAAGGCTTAACAACTTCTGTGGGTTAACAAGGCTTAACAACTTCTGTGGGTGTACGAACGTAGGCTTAACAACTTCTGTGGGTGTGTACTCCACGCCAGTGTAGTAGCCACGGTCGTCCGCAGGCCACGAAGTGAAGTGTCCGAACGTCATAGGGCGGGAAGCTGGGTGTGGGTGGTGGCGAAGAGTCGTGTGGATATTTGGTAGAGCTTGCACTGCCCCCCCACAAAGTGGGGGTATTGGCTGGCGTCGCATGAAAACCCTGGCACTGGTGAGAACACTGAGCGTTCGGGTAAAGTGATTGTTGTTGTTGTTGTTGTTGTTGTTGTTGTTGTTGTTAGGGAAGATGTGGGCTTCTACTGAGTATTTTGTTGTTTATCCCCCCAAGTGCACCGTGTGCCTTTCAAGTTCAAGTGCACCGCCTGGGGCTCGCACCCTGATTTTTTCCAGGGGAGGTCTTGCGGCTCAGATTGCGTTGTTGGCTTCCGATCTACAGAAACAGCGGCTCCCACGTGATAATTCTATGCAATTTTCAAAATCGCGCTCTCGCGCGGGACTTCTTCATCATTTACGCAAAAATCTTGCTCTCGACTGTTTTTTTTCGGCGCGATTGATTGTGGCGCCGTGCCCGCTAGACTCAGGAATCACGCTCTCGCTGTGTAGTCATTCGCGATTTACTTGGGAATCGCGCTATCGCTCGAAACTTCCTTGCGATTCATGTTTGAAGCTTCAGCGACTCGCCCGCTAATATGCCCGTTTGGGCCAGCCCGCCCGACCTGGCCGTCTGTTTCTGCCACGTGTGCTCCTGCTCCGAACCCTCCTTCACATGTTTCTCCTGCTCCATCCGTCTCCCTCCCGATTGTCTCTTCCCTCCTCCATTCCTTCCCTTGTTTTCAGCTGCTGCGCCAACTACACGCGGCATGTAGGGGGGATCTACCCCCAAAAGAGGTTACGATCGAAGACGAAGAGAGCGAGTGTCGACGGTTTGGGATTTACGTGTTGAATGGCACGCGATCGTGTAAGAGTGAGCAGTTAAAATTACTGTTGCTGTCGATTTCTGATTTCTGAAGAGAAACTATTGTTGATCCCTCCTGCCCGGTAACCGTTGTATTTTTCAATTGAAGTGCTTCTCCCGGGGCTCGCACCTTGTTTTCACACGGGAAAGTGAGGTGTCACCAAACTGTGCCCCTGGCCCCGGTTTACAACAACAGCGGCTCCCGCCTGATATTTCCTGAGAATTTATTCCCAAATCCGCTCTCGCGTAGGACTTCCTCACAATTTAAACAGGAATCGCGCTGTCGCGTGGGACTTCCTTGCAATTTATTCAGACGCCGCGCCCTCGAAACTCAGGAATCACGCTCTCGCTGTGGATTTCCTCACTATTGATTTGGGAGTTGCGCTATCGCTCGAGACTTCTTGACGCACGCTTCAGCAACCCGCCTGTCCCCTGTCCCCTGTCCCTTCCTTCCATCCGTCGGAGGGCACCAACTATACACCAACACCGATCCTGGCCCAGGATCACCCTGGGCCCATGATCGGTGTAAATGCCTTCTTGCCCAAGGCAGGAGGGCGTATACACCGATCCTGGGCCCAGGGTGATCCTGGCCAGGATCGGTGTTGGTGTATAGTTGGTGCCTTCCTAATCCGTCCTCTCTTCCCCTGCCTTCGGGGCTGCACAAAGTACACGTTGCAGGTATGAAAGATATACCCTCAAAGGGGTACGATCGAAGACGAAGATGGTGGGTATCGCGGGTTTGGGATATACGTGTTGATTGACACGCGAGCAGATCAGAACGAACAGTCTTAAAATGATTGTTGTTGTTGAGCTCTCACTACACCATAATAATTTTTGTTGATCCCCCCCTCCGGTGACCATTATGTTTTTGAATTGAAGTGCTTTCCCCAGGGCTCGCACCCTGTTTTTTTAATCAGGGAAAGTCACTAGGGTCAAACTGCATCGTTGGCCCCTGAACTACAACAACAACGGCTCCCGCCTGATATTTTCTTACAATTTATTACCAAAACGCGCTCTTGCACGGGATTTCCTCACAATTTATTCAGGAATCGTGCTCTCACGTGGGACTTCCTCGCAATTTATTCAGACGCCGCGCCCTCGACATTCAGGAGTCTCGCTCTCGCTGTGGATTTCCTCACTATTGATTTGGAAATCGAGCTGTTGCTCGAGACTTCCTCGCGATTCATACAGGACGCACGCTTGAGCAACCCGCCTGCTCGACCTGGCCGCCTGGGCCCTCCTTCCCGACCCTCTTGGTAGGGTCTATCCGCCCGATCTGCCCGTCTGGTTTCGCCACGTGTTTTCTGCTCCTAGCCCGTGCTCCATCATCCTCCCTCCCCCTTGTCCTTCCTTCCATCTGTCCTCTCTTCCCCTGCCTCAGGGGCTGCGCGAAATACACGTTGCAGGTAAGACGGATGTACCCTCAAGGGGGTGCGGTCGAGGACGAAGAGGCCAGGTATCGATCGGGATATACGTTTTGAAAGGTACGCGAGCAGATAAGAGCGAACAGTCTTAGAGTTATTGTTGTTGTTATTGAATTTTCATGTTTGAATAAAAGTTTCTGTTGATCAGCCCCCACTGGTGCCCATGATGCTTTTTTAATTGAAGTGCCCCGCCAGTGGTTCGCACCCTGTTTTTTATGAGGGACAGTCTTCGTGCTCAAACTGCGTTGTCGCCCCCCCAGCAACAGCAACAACAGCAACAACAACAGCAACGTCAACAGCAACAGCAACAGCAACAGCAACAGCAGCAACAACAACACCAACAACAACGACAGCAACAATAATTTTAAGACTGTTCGCCCTTCTATGCTCGAGTGTCCAATAACGCGTATTTCCCAAACCCTCGATACCCGCCCTCTTCGTCTTCGATCGAACCCCTTTTGGGGGGTATACCTTTCTTCCCTGCAGGCCGGGCCCCGGCAAGCGGCGGGGCGGCCGCGGACCGTCGGCCTGGCCAGCGGCAGCGCTGATCAGCGGGGCCCGGCAAGACGACTGCGACGACGACGACGACGACGGCGACGACGAGCGAAAGCGAGAGCGAGAGAGAACGACAGCAGGGCCACGACGGGCACGAAGTAGGCCACGAAGGGCGACAGCGGGGACACGAAGGGAATGCGTATGGGGCCACGAAGAGCGCGAACGAGCGGGGGCCACGAAATGCAGATAATGCGGGGCCACAGAACGGAACTATGGGGCCACTGAGGGTAGCAACTGGGCCACGTAGGACACTGAGGGGGACGCAAATGGCGATAGCGGGGCCACGAAGGGCATGCACATGGGGCCACAACGGGCACGACTCCTGGGTGCCTGGGTGTCGGGAGCGCGGCGCTTGGGCAAATTGCAGGAAATGCCAACGCAAGGCCATTCTTCAGTAAGTTGCAAGCAAGTCTCCAGCGAGAGCGCGACTCCAGAGCGCCGGGAGAGCGATTCCTGCATAAATTGTCAGGAAGTCCTAAGCGAGAGCGCGATTCCTGAATAAAATGCGAGGAAGTCTCGGGCGGGAGCGGGGGTCCTGGCTAAATTGTCAGGAAGTCTGAGGCGGGAGCCGTTGTTGTTGTTGTAAACCGGGGGCCAGGGGGCCAGTTTGAGCAGGAAGATTTTCCCTGTCAAAAAACAGGGTGCGAGCGTCGATGGGGCACACTTTGATGGAGAATAAACAGTATGCACCGGTGAGGGGGGATCAACAATAATTATTCTTCAGAAGTGCGAATTCAACAGCAGTAGCGGCTCTGGTCTGCTGCCCACGCCACGCTGCCGCTCAGATCTCCCTTTCTTCCTTCCTTCAGAGGAGCATGAAGTATTGATATCGATCGTTTCAAAAGTTCCAGGTTTTCCCGTCCTTCCGCCCGGGCACCAGGGGCAAATAGCCGAGCGCATTCCGTCGCGCAGGTTGTTTGCGCCCTCGGAGATTCCAAGATGCATTATGTTTTGCTTTTGGGGATTCCGCGCGTCGCAGCTGCCGTGGCGCGATTTTCGAGGTAACCTCTTCGAGTGCTGTTCACGGGTGCGGGGCGCGGCGCGCGCTGCGCCCAATCGCACGCGGCGCGGCGCGTGAATCAGCAGGTTGCGCCCGTCAGACCGCCCGGAAATTATTTCTGGAATGTCGAATGTTTGAAAGAAAAAGCGTCCGTTTTTTTGCAAAAGCGGTTCTGGAAATTTTCAAAAAGGAGTCGGGCAGCTTCAAGAAACAATTTTTTTTGGGGTGGAATGCGCCCGCCGCGCAGGACATCTGGAGAATTCGTAAATCGGGAAATTTTCAAAATGGATCCTGAAACGTTTCAAAACCCATTCCAGAGTTTTTCAACATCGATTCAACAATCCCAGAGGATGCCAGACACTTTCATGAACGTTTATGGATTTTTCACATCTGCCTTCGGTGCGCGTGATTTGACTTGCCAGGTCTTTGGGAATCCGCCGGGGCGCGCAGTGCGTGGCGGCGGGCGACGGGGCGGTGCGCCATCGTCCCCCCCCGCGTTCGGCAACGAAAAGGGGGACCAGCAAGTGCCTCATAGCGCCCTACGGGCGATCATTCGATTGCGCATTTGTGACCGACCGGCGGTGCCAGGCAGAGTAGACAAGATTCGACGCAAAGTGTACCCCGCGCGAAGGCTGTTAGAAATCTCGGAATTCCGGGAACGCACCAACAACAAATAGTGTCAATAAATTCTTCTCGTTTTGTCTCTCCCTCTCCTTCTCCCCTCCCTCCTGTTTTGCGGGGCTTCGGCCCAGCATTATGTGTTTTTGTCTGCTCCTCCAGGGGTGCCCGACCGGGCCTCCCTGGGGGAACCGGCTGCGTTCGGAGAGCCCCACTGCCGTTATTGCTTCGTTGTTTCGGGAGGAGGAGGAGGAGGAGGAGGAGGAGGAGGAAGAGGAGGAGGAGGAGGAGGAGGAAAAGGAGGAGGACGAGGATGAGGAAGAGGAGGAGGAGAAGGAGGAGGAGGAGGAGGAGCAGGAGGAAGAGGAGGAGGAGGCGGAGGAGGAGAAGGAGGAAGAGGAGGAGGAGGAGGAGGAGGAGGAGGAGGAGGAGTAGGAGGAGGAGGACGAGGAGGAGGAGGAGGAGGAGGGGAGGAGGAGGAGGAGGAGGAGGAGGAAGGCGCCAGGAGGACGAGGAGGAGGAGGAGGAGGAGGAGGAGGAGGAGGAGGAGGAGGAGGAGGAAAAGGAAGAGGACGAGGAGGAGGGCGCCAGGAGGGTTGGGCGTGCAGGCGGCCCGCGCGGCCGCCGGCCAGGTGGTCGGCGTGCACAGCGCGGTGCTTTACGCAGGCGGCCCGCGCGGCCGCGCGAGGCGGAGGGTGTGCCCGACCGGCGCGACAGCCCACCGGGGCCCCAGGCTCTGGGGGCAGGCTTCCCTCGGCGGTGCGCCCCGGGGATGTGCGAGGGGGAAGACCTTCTCAGAAGGCATCGGGACCTCTTGGAAGCCCTCGCGCCTTTTGAGAAGGGATTTCTGTGTGTGTCTCTAGAGAAGGCTCAGAAGCCTTTTCGGGAAGCCCAGGGCCTTCCGAGCCTTCTGAATAGGCCCGCCCCTCCTCACTCCCCCCCCAGGCCCGTCGCCGATTTCTGGGATGCGAGGAACAATCTCGAAGAGATATTCTGTGCATCGGTATGAGTGATGTTCCTTGTGGGCGCTTGGGCCCCAGCCCGCGGCGCGTCGTGACAAGCATCGTGCCCTGGAAGGTTTCTTGCTGCAGTCGGGCTCTGGGGGCCCTTCCTCTCAGCCCCCAGGGGCCGTCCGAAGGAAAGCTCGGGACAAAACGGCGGTCCTGGGCAGTGGGTCGAGACCTCCGGGGGCCCACGTTGTGAAAATGCCACGACGTCAAGGTTCGGGCTTAGATCGGCGGCGAGCCTGTGGGGGAAGTGAGGAGGAGAAGGCCTTCTCAGAGGTTACGGGAGTTCCCCGGCCTTCTGAGAAGTTTTCGAGGCCTTCCCCGAAACTACAACAACAATTTCTCAGAAGGCGCGAGGGCGTCTGAGAAGTCCCGCCGTTTTCTGAAAAGGCCTTCTCCTTCTCACTTCCCCCCTCGCTCGCCGCCGAGGGGAGCCGCGTGATGAAAAATCGCGACCTCGAATGTCTGGGAGGGGGGCCGCCCCTGGGAAGTCTGTGCGTGGGAATGATTGAAAACTGCCAGGTTGGGCCAGGTTGAGCCACTTGAGCCCGATTGAGCAGGCTTCAGCCGTGCAAGGTGGGATTCCACAGGATTCTGCATTTTTTCGCTCCCCCCTCTCTCGCCGTCGATCCGAGGCTCGGTGGAGTTTGGGCGGTCCGCTTCCGCGCGACACGGAGGGTGGGCTCGAGTGGCGTTCCGAACTCTCTCGGGGGCAGGCTCCTGGGGCTCGAGTAGGGGATCGGCTGCAGAAATTTATCTACTCCAGAAGTGATTTGTTCGTCGAGCCCGTGAGACATTCGTATCATGTTGGTAGAACTACGAACATTCTACGTATGGCTTGGCGCGAAGACCAATTTTGGGGCAAATCTATGTTATAGTCGATCCTTTACTCGAGGGGCCAGACGTCGGGGCGACCCCTGCAGCCTCGCGCCGCGACAAGCGCCGCGGCGGAGGGTTTTCGGCCGCCCTCGGCCTCTGGGGCCCCTGCCGTTCATGATCGATGCTCGATCCACACCCAGGCTGCTGCCCCCACTCTGGGCTCCAGGAGCAGACGCGCTGGGCATGTCCCAGCGGGCAATCCAGTGCGAGTCGGTGATCTGGGCGGGCGCGGTATCATGGCGACGCCGACAACGGTAGACACGATCATGAGAGCAGCGACGATGGTGACGACGGTGGCGATGACGACAGCAAGGCCAATGACGGCGCCGGTGTCGACCACCCCCGCCGATCAGGAGCAGACGGCTACGGATCAAAAACCCGGCACCTGGTGCAAGATTCTCAACCATGCCATTACTCTACCTCTCACGGTGGGGTTGGGGCGCGAGCTGGGGCATGGATAGCACGTCGATCGCATCCGCCGGGCCCCAGAACAGGGAAGAGCTCGCTCGAGATGGATTGCCAGGTTCCGGGGAGGGGCTCGGGCGTCCGGGGAGCCGAGTTTCGAAATGCCTGCGTCGGATCTCAGGGCTTGCGGTTTGGTGGCGTTTCTATCCACCCTTGGCTTTAAGTGGTATACTCATGGTGACGCTCAATATTTCTGGAGGGAAAAGTCTTTGGCCGACGAAGCGATCCAGCCGTCTGGTGCTCTAAGGTAGAAGTGCATGCTTGCATGACAGCAAGTAAGGCGCACGTATACGTACACGCATACATTTATGCATATATGTGTGTGTGTTGCTTTGACCGCGTGGATCCCAGACAGTAAGCGATTGCATTGTGGATGCGTAAACCATGCTGTGGGTCGGGCGGTCGGGCGGTGTGGGTCGGTGGGTCGGGCGGGCGCTGTATCATGATGACGTCGACAACGGCGGCAACGGTGATGCTAGTATCGATGGTGTTGGCGACAATGACGAAGACGACGGCAAGGCCAACGACGGCGAGGACGCTGGTAACGGTGATGACGACGACGATGCCAATGTGTCGATGATGAAGGTGCTCGAGTGATGATGACATTACTGGCGGCGATAAGCGATCACGATAACGTGCTGTGGCGGCGCTGATTAGTGTGATTGTGAGGAAGTGCGCGCGCGTGGAAATCCAAGAAGCCGGGCCTTTAGTCGTTGACAATATGTTTTCCTACGTTGCCGAAAAGCTCAATTTTGAACTGCCTTGAGCATCGACGGTGTCCACGGATTTCGACACGTTCGCGTAGCGGCGCGCGCCTGTGTTTCGCATGGTTTCAATTGATACGGATTCGTGTGCTGGGCGTATGCTGGATCAATGCGGATGCACCGAGTGGTGAGATGAGAATGCGGGGTCTGGGCGAGGTTGCTAAAACCATTTGATGCTCCGATGGTTTCAGGAAGTGCGTGCATGTTGACATGATTGCACGATTTTTGTGTTTGGTATGCTTTCGACATGTACGCGCGCGTGGACTTTGCGCCTTTGTTTAAATATCGCGATTCTGGAACAGTTTTTACCTAACAGCGAAGACTGATAGGTTTCTAGTGGGATCAAAAGAGAGCAGCAGATCACTCCACAGGGGGGTCCGGGCAGGTGTTGGGAGTTGCCGGGCGGCAGGTGCCGGGCTCGTTTTTCACCAACAGTCACACACTTCGTGCTCTTCGACTTCCCAGAACTCCATTCCCAGGCCACATTCTCAATACCCGGATGCAACAGTCACACACTTCGTGCTCTTCGAGATCCCAGAACGCCATTCCCGGGCCACATTTAGAATAACCGGATGCAACAGTCACACACTTCGTGCTCTTCGAGTTCCCAGAACTCCATTCCCGGGCCACATTTTGAATGCCCGGAGCCAACTGTAGGCCACTTCGTGCTCTTCGAGTTCCCAGAACTCCATTCCCGGGCCACATTTTGAATGCCCGGAGCCAACTGTAGGCCACTTCGTGCTCTTCGAGTTCCCAGAACTCCATTCCCGGGCCACATTTTGAATGCCCGGAGCCAACTGTAGGCCACTTCGTGCTCTTCGAGTTCCCAGAACTCCATTCCCGGGCCACATTTTGAATGCCCGTAGCCAACTGTAGGCAACTTCGTGCTCTTCGACTTCCCAGAACTCCCATTCCTGGGCCACATTTTCAGCAGGGGCAAGAGCACGACGAGGAGGAGGACGAGCAAGACCAGGAGGACGAGGACGAGCAGGAGCAGGACGAGGAGCAGGAGGAGCAGGAGAAGAAGGACGAGCAGGAGGAGGAGGAGGACGAGCAGGAGGAGGAGGACGACCAGGAGGAGGAGGACGACCAGGAAGAGGAGGAGGAGGAGGAGGAGGGGAGGGGGAGGACTACCAGGAGGAGGAGGAGGAGGAGGAGGAGGAGGAGGAGGAGGAAGAGGAGGAGGAGGAGGAGGAGGACGAGGACGAGGAGGAGGAGGAGGAGGGGGGGGGAGAGCACCAGGAGGAGGAGAACGAGGACCACCAGGAGGAGGAGGAGGAGGAGGAGGAGGAGGAGGAGGAGGAGGAGGAGGAGGAGAGAACACCAGGAGGAGGAGGACGAGCAAGACGAGGAGGACGAGAACGAGGACGACCAGGAAGAGGAGGAGGAGGAGGAGGAGGAGGGGAGGGGGAGGACTACCGAGGAGGAGGAGGAGGAGGAGGAAGAGGAGGAGGAGGACGAGGAGGAGGAGGAGGACGAGGAGGAGGAGGACGAGCAAGACGAGGAGGACGAGAACGAGGACGAGCAGGAGGAAGAGGAGGAGGAGGAGGAGGAGGAGGAGGAGGAGCAGGAGAAGGAGGAGGAGGAGGAGGCAGGCTGAGGCTGAGGCTGTGACTGCGACTGCCGTTGCCGCTGCGACTGTCATCGCGAATGCGACTACGACTGCGGGAACAGCAGAATTCGACAACTGGATTTTCATCTGAATCTTAAGGGGAATGCTTTCAGATATGCTTCTACACATCGCTGTTAGGTTGCTTTGCCGGGATAATTAAAGCTAAGCGAGCGCGCGTGCATAGTGTCTACCTCCTTGTTTCTGTATAGCTTTTATCGCTTGTTGTGGTGGACGCCTTCACGGCGGCGTTATGTGGTTTCTTGACTGGGGTGTTTTGGACTAGTCGTGGTTTCGGGGTAGTGTTTGAGAGGCACGAAACTGGATAATTCCCGCAGCGCCTGCAGATGCGGATAGGAGTGAGGAGCTGTTTCGAGAAGGAGTTCCCGCGGCAAGGGCGCATCAGTGGCGCGCAGGAGACGGAACACCTGACGAGGGGAGTGGTAGTAGTGTGCGCAGATTGCAGGGACCTTGGTTTCACGGCGCGCAGTTGGCAGGCCTATCAGTGCAGCGGCACGTGCAAGAGAAAACTGCCGAAGTCGGCGTTTTCCGTGAGGCCTGACAATGTCGCGCGCGACGGCAAGACGGGCACCCTGAAATGCAATGCGTGCAAATGATGCGCATTCGAGCGCCCGTTCGGCGGTTCGTCGAAGTAGGGCCAGAAGGGGAGAGCGAGAAGGGGAGCGAAGCTGAACATGATGAGGAGGAAGAGGAAACTGAAAATAAGGAAGCGCAGCAGGAGGAGGAAGAAGAGGATGAAAGGGTAGTAGGGGGTGGAGGGGGGCAGGGTGTGAGGCGGAGGAGGATGAAGAAGACAGGGGGGACGAACAGTGAGGATCCAGGCTTGGGGCCCTGAATGGGGCTTCCGGGGGCCGTAGGGGCACCCCCGGAACGCGTGTGTGCACCCTGGATTTGGAAACCTTGTGCGGATTTCCTGACCGTGAAATCTTTCATCGTCTTCGGTCGATCCCTGCTTGGATGTGCGCCAGGGTTTCGGGGATACTTCGCGGGGTTTCTTTGGGCCGTTCTCGGGGGACGAAGGGGGGGGCAGTGTCAGAGTCCAAACAGGAACTCTTTGGGGTCATTGTGTTTGCCGCGGCTGACATTCGCAGTGTTCGCCGTGGGCGCATGATAATCGAATGGCCTTCGGTCCATCCCGCCACCGTGCCTAACTTGTGGGTGTGAGGCCAGTGGGATACTTGTGCTCGCCGTGGACGCATGATCATCGAATGGCATTCGGTCCATCCTGCCACCGTGCTTGTCTTGTGGGTCTGAGGCCACTGGGATAGTTCATGGGATCTCGTCGGAGGTTTTTCGGGGTGGGCTCGGAGGTATCCCGCCGTTTTGCCTGGGTTGGGGGGCTGAGGCCAATCGGATGGTTGATGGGTGTCTTGGGGGCTTTTCGGGGGCGTCCTGGAAACGGTTTTTCGACCTCTTGGGGGCCTCATGGAGGGGCTTTTGGGAGCTCTCTCGGGGTTCCCTGGGGGCTTCTTGGGGCAACCTGGGGGCGTCTTGGGGCCGAAGTCTCGAAATGTCCGTTCGGGTTCCCCCTGCCCCCTTTTGGGGCCGTCCTGGGGCCCTCCCAGGCCGTCTCGGGGGCTTCTTGGGTCATCTTGGGGCCCTCTCGGGCCGTCTTGGAGCTCTGTTTGGGGCCGCCTGGGCCGTTTTAGGGCGATTTTGGGGGCCGCTTGGGCCATCGTGGTCGTCGTGAAAACCCCAGCGGCGAATGTGCTAAAATCGTGCGTTTCCCGTGAGGGAATGGGAAGATTGTTGCTTGTTGGGGCCCTCTTGGGGGGCCTCTTGGAGGCCTCTGGGAACGTCTTGGCGGCATTTTGGGCCGTCTGGGTGCCATCTTGGGCGTCTTGGCTTGATCTTTCGGCGACTCGAGTCCCTCTTAGACCGTCTTGGGGGCCCCTTGGGGCCCTCGTGGCCCGTTGTGAGGCCTTCCGTTCCCCCGTGGCGCGTTCAACCAGGGGTCGTCCCGGGCCCGGGGGGGTGGTCAAACTCGCGGTTTGGGGTCCCTGGGGGGGGGTTATGGTGGGGGAACAGTTTCACGCGCCTAGAGACCCACAAGGGGTCGGCGGATTTTGTAAAAAATGGAGGCGGTCGATGTCCGGCCTGCCTGAGATGATATGAAGGTAGATGGAAGATGGATGATGAGGCAGAACCGAACGTAATTTGCAGTGACCGAGGGGGTCCGATAGATTTGGGGGCGGTACACGGCGGTGGAGCATTTTTTTTGGGGAAGGGCGAGTATACGTGGTGCAATCTGCTTGGTGCAAGCTATGTGGTGTACGTTTTGTGGTGCAAGCTATGTGGTGTAAACTATGTGGTGCAAGCTATGTGGTGCAAACTGTGTGGTGCAAGCTCTGGTGTGCAATCAGCGTGGTGCAGTCTACGTGGTGCATGCTATGTGGTGCAAGCTATGTGATGCAAGCTACGCGGTGCACGCTCTTTTGCGCACTTTTCGTGGTGCAAGTAAGCGGGGCGCCCACGAGACGCCCACGGGCGGGCACCAGTCGACACCTCGGCATACCCCCCCAGCGCGGGGCCACCACGAGATGCCCACGGGCGGGCACCAGGCCGAGCCTCGGCATGCCCCCCGTTCGGAGCGGGGCGCGCCCACGGGCGGGTAACAGGCGAGTCCTCGGCATAAACCACCCGAATGTGGGGCGCCCCGGGGCGCCCTTGGGCTTGGCGCCGGGCGAAACTTCGGCATGCCCCCCCCAGCGTTGGGCGCGCCTGCGGGCGGGCGCCGGGCGAGACCTCGGCGTGCCCCTCCGGCGCGGGGCGCCGAGCGCCCACAGTGCGCCCGCGGGCGAGCACTGGCGGGCACCGGCCGAAGACCCCGGAGGCCAATCGAAGTGTTCAAGGTTCCCAGCGAGCGACCCCTATGTGCAAGCAGTGCGGTGGAACGCAAGCGTGCAGGTGCGTGTTTATTCCAGCCAGCGTGGGCCCAACACAGTGCGTTCTAGCATATTGTGTGGTGCAAATCTATCTGGGGCAACCTGTGTGGTGCAGTCTAGGTGGTGGAAGCTATGTGGTAAGCTATGTGGTGCAATATATACAGTGTGAGCTACGTGGTGCAATCTATGTGGTGCAATTCGCCCTGCCGACCTTGAAAATGTCAACCTCCCCTGTTCGCGCAATCATCCAACCCACCCACCCGTAAATTTATTTGCAAAACCCATGCGGCGGCGATTGCGATGAGTGCTTGGTGTTGGCTGGTGCATCTCTGCGGCCGCGCTAGCCAGCGCAAACTCGCGCCTGCAGCGGCCAACTTGTTTGGCGCGGCCGACGCGGCCGTGATGGCGCTGACGGGTGGGCATTTCCCAGCGGGTACGGCAGTGCGAGTCGGCGACTTGTGCGGGCGCGGTATCATGGCATCGTCGAGAACGGTAGACGCGATGATGCTGGTAGCGATGCTGGTGACGATGATGACAACGTCGACGGCAAGGCCAGTGACGGCGCCGATGTTGATCACGCCGGCGACGATGACGGCGTCCTCGCGTCGGTGATGAGGTTTTGAAAGGGAAGTCGACATGCGCGCGCGGCCGACGCGCGAAAGCGGCCCGCATGGTATGATTTGTCACGGGTCGTGCCCCCCCCATCACGCGCGTAAAGGCGTTCGAATGATTTCGACTTGCGGCGCGAGAGGCCCGTTTGGCCGAGCTTAATGACAATTCTGTCCAGAAGACATTCGGTTTTGAAATTCTTCGAAGCCCGAGGTTTTTGAACGATTTCCGCATGCGCGCGCGACGACGCGCGCGCGTGCACTTCGTTTTTTTTTTTTTTTTTTTTTTTTCCTTTGTTTTCCTCCCCTTGCGACAGCACGCGCACACGGGCGTTCGAGCGATTTTGACGCGCGCGAGAGGCCCGTGGTAGCATGTTTTGATCAAGTTGAGAATCGTTTTTTTTTTTTTTTTTTTTTTTTTTTTTTTTTTTTTTTTTTTTTTTTTTTTTTTTTTTTTTTTTTTTTTTTAAAAAAAAAAAAAAAAAATATATTTTATTATTATTTCTTTCTCTTCCGAACGAGTCGCAAGAACCCGAACGCAAGTTTTGTTTGAAAATCCTTGTGGCGATACCACGCATTTTGTTGGGGGTTTTTATGTCGAAACATGTATATATACATATTTGTATACATATTATATTATATTATATTGTATTACATTATACTATATTGTATTATATCATAATATATTATATAGTATCGCATCACCTTATATTATAGTTTAGTATAGTGCATCATCTTACAATATATGATGTTATGCCATATTCTATTGACATATAGTATATCATCTTATTCTTGATCACATATTACATTATATGCATTTCCTTTACCTTGTGCAGAATTTCAGTATATTATGTTATACTACATTCTATGTTTCGTTATGCTATATTGTATTCTAGTATAGGATATTGTATTATACTACTTTGTAATCTGTTAAATTATAGTATATTATGTTAACGTATAGTATAGCATACCATATTAGATTATATGGTTTAGTATTATATTATAGTGTTCTATATAATGTACATCTTCGTATTGTACATGTATGCATGTATGTATGTATTTATGTATGTATGTATATGTATATGTATATGTATATGTATATGTATATGTATATGTATACGTATATGTATATGTATATGTATATGTATATGTATATATATATATATATATATATATAATTTCGGGACGCTCGATTTTGACATCTTTGCGAAACCTGCGGTTTTTGAAGGGTTTCGGCATGCGCGCGCACGGCAACGCTCGCGCGTTCACTTCGTCCTGTATTCGCTGTGAGGGATTTTTGAAAATGGTTGATTTTTGTTAAGCGAGTGCGCGCGCATAGTATTCTGCTGAGGGTGAGGGGGTGGGGGGGTACTGATTTAGCCGGGGGTAGTATGAGAACATGTTTCGTATGTGTGCTGGGGCAACATCGTATGTAGATTACAGTGCGCGACGGGGGGTCGTTTAGTCTGGTGGTGGGGGAGATCCTAATATTCTTCTACAAGCGAGAACCTATGTGGTGCACTCTTTGTAATGCAATCTATGTGGTGTGAACTATGTGGTGCACTCGATGTGGTGTGCATTATGTGGCATTATCTATGTGTGTGGGCTACGTGGTGCAATCTATGTTTATGTGGTGTAAATTATGTGGTGCAACATATGTGGTGCAATCTATGGGGTGTGACTGATCTATACACATGAGTTAACACATCCCATGCCTTGGCAAACATCCCACCCACCCGCCCGCCATTTTCGTTTGCAAAACCCATGCGGCGGCGATTGCGATGAGTGCCTGGCGTTGGCTGGTGTTATCTGCGGCCGCGTTCGCCAGCGCATGCTCGCGCGCACAGCGGCCAGCTAGTTTGGTGCGACCGACGCTGCCGCTGTGGCGCTGACGGGTGGGCATTTCCTAGCCAGCGGACATTTCAGTGCGGGTCGGTGACTTGGGCGGTCGCGGTATCATGGCGACGCCGACAGCGGTCGACACGATTGTGAGAGTAGCTTCGATGGTGACGATGGTGGCGAGGTTTTTGAAGGACTTCGACATGCGCGCGCGGCCGACGCGCACGAGTTGCCTGCGTGGTGGTATTTGACACGGATCGTGCCCCCCCCCAGCGCGCGCGCAAGGGCGTTCGAATTATTTCGACACGCTGTGCAAAAAAAACCGGTTTGATACAATTTTGTGGACGTGTTGAAAATGTTCGGATTGCCAGACAAACCTGCAACTCCGCGGGCGCAGTTTTTCGTGTATAAGAAACGGATGTTGCAAAACCGTTTTTTTTTTTGGTCATAAAAAATATACGGTATAAAATATTTAATGTTTCATAATAGAATATGTTCATAAAAAATATGTTGTCGGGACGTTCGTTTTTGAACTCCCTGCGACACCCCGTTTTTTGAAAGATTTCGGCATGCACGCGCGACGACGTGCGCGTGTGCACGTTGTCCCATGTTTTTCACAGGGGTTTGTGCGATGGCACGCGCGCAAGGGCGTTCGAGCGATTTTGACAAACGCGCGAGAGGCCCGACAAGCGCGCGAGAGGCCCGTATTGTAGCAGTTTGTGAAAATACTGAAAACTTATTGTTTTAATGAAGAATTCGCGTACGCGTGGGCGCATTTTTTTTCAAAACCGTTGTTGCGAAATCGTGCCTTTCCATGTTTTCGTGACTGTCGATCTTGGAATCCGAACGAAACCCAAGGTTTTTGAAAGGATTTCGGCATGCGCGCGCCACCGCGACGACGCGCACGTGTGCACTTCGTTGCAAAACATCCTTGCAAATTGATGAGTTTTGATAAACGAGTGCGCGCACATGGTATTTTTCCCCGCAAGCTATAAGAGGGTCCATTCTGGGTTTGCCTAGGGTGGTGCGAGTTCAAATTTCGGATGTACGATGGGCAACTGCGTATGCAAATTGCAGTACGAAAATTTGGCCTCTATTGTTGACCGGCTTCGCGCAGGTCCCTGTTGTGTACAGGTGCACACAGACGGTGGCGCCCGGCGCGCTTCTGAGGTCGGAGCGGTTGGCATAACAGTCACATTGTGGAACTACGCCCCGGAGCAGTCATGGAACATGAAGCTTTACTTATTACAAGGACGATTCTACGATCATCATTGCACATCATGTTTCACGGAACTGCAGGCGATCAAGCAAGCTTTGGAACTCGTGAGAACGTGGTTTGTCTTAGCCAAGGTGCCGTGAAAGCCATCACTGAAACAGTACACGACTAGCCTTGTTTTGGTTCAGGGTCGTTTCCGCGAAAAAAAAATTGGCCTATTAAATCCAGAAGCGTTTTTTTTGTTATTGTTTGTTGGGTTGAATGGAAAAGCTTCGTGGTGGGATCTGTGTGGTGCAACCCACTTGCCGAACTTGAAGCTGTCAACTCCACTGCTCGCGCAACCATCCCACCCACCCGCCAGCAACTTGGTTTGCAACACCCATGCGGAAGCGCTTGCGATGAGCGCTTGGTGTTGGCTGGTGCATCTCTGCGGCCGCCCTAGCCCGCGCATGCTCGCGCGCGCAGCGGCCAGGTAGTTCGACGACGCCGACAACGACGACGACGACGCCGACGCCGACGACGACGACGACGATCACAACGACGACGACGATGACGACGCCGACGACGACGACAACGACGACACCGACGACGACGACGACGACGTCAACGACGCGGACGCCGACGACGACGACGACGACGACGGCGGCGACGACGACGACGCCGACGTCGACGACGAAGACGACGACGACGCCGACGCCGACGACGACGAAGACGACGACGACGTCGCCAACGAAGACGACGACGAGGGAGGAGGGAGGACGACGACGGCGACAACGACGACAACGACGACAACGACGACAACGACGAGGGAGGACAGGAGGGCGACGACGCGAACGACGAAGAAGGAGGAAGGACGGCGACGCCGACGACGACAACGACGAGGGAGGAGGGAAGACGACGACGACGACAACGACGACGACGACGACGACGACGACGGCGACGAAATAGGAGGGACGACGACGAGACGCCGACGACGGACGACGACGACGACGAGGAAGGAGGAGGAAAAACGACCACGGCGACAACGACGACGGAAACGACCACGACGCCAAAGAGGATGACGACGACGAACACGATTAAAGACAGAGAACGACGTGGGCGACGACGACGACGACGACGCGGGAGGAGGGAGGACGGCGACGACGACGACGACGACGCAAGAGTGCGCACGCACGCTTTTGTTGAAAATCCGTGTTGCGAAAACTTGTGTTTCTTCAGGTTTGCGGACACACGATTTTGAAATCCTTCCGGAACCGATGGGTTTTGACGGATTTCGGCATACGCGCACGACGACGCGCGCGTTTGTACTTCGTCCCATTTGTTGCAGAGGATTCTCGCGACGGCACACGCGCAAGGGCGTTCGACAGATTTCGACATGCGCGCGCGCGAAGCCCGTTTGGTAGCATTTTCTGAAAATCTTGAAAACCTATATTTTTCCCAAGATTTCGCAAGAGCTCGCGCGTAAGCTTTTTTAGCAAACCAGTGTTGCGAAACCATAGTTTTTGTATGTTTTTTTGGAAACTCGATTGCGAAATTCTTCCGGCACCGAAGGTTTTTGAAGGATTTCGGCATGCGCGCGCGACGACGCGCGCATGTGCACTTCTTGCTTTTTAGAAGGGAACTTCAGGGGGACCGATCCCGACCCCCCTGGGATAGTGTACATTTATGTTTAAGATGGACATGTCGTCAGAATCATGTATGATTTACATACCCGAAAGGGGGGCTGATAACGCCGGGGGGGGGGGTAGAGTGTATTCTCTTTCTAGGAAGGATAATATATGTGGTTCAGTTTACGTGTTGCAATTCACCTTGACCGTCTTGAAGCTGTCCTCTCCACTGCTCGTGCAAACATCCCACCCTCCCACCCGCAACTTGGTCGCAAGACCTCTTAAGACAAAACCGTGACAGTAGATACCACATGGCACCTGGCCACGACACCGACGCCGACGACGACAGCGACAAAGACGATGACGGCGCCGCCGACACCGAGTACGACGACGCCGACGACGTCTCCAACGACTTCGACGACGACAACGACGACGACGACGCCGACACCGACGACGACGACGACGACGACGGCGGCGACGACGACGACGCCGACGTCGACGACGACGACGACGACGCCGACGCCGACGACGACGTCGAAGACGACGACGTCGCCAACGAAGACGACGACGAGGGAGGAGGGAGGACGACGACGACGACAACGACGACAACGACGACAACGACGAGGGAAGAAGGAGGACGGCGACGACGCGAACGACGAAGAAGGAGTAAGGACGGCGACGCCGACGACGACAACGACGAGGGAGGAGGGAAGACGACGACGACGACAACGACGGCGACGACGACGGCAACGAAATAGGAGGGACGACGACGAGACGCCGACGACGGACGACGACGACGACGAGGGAGGAGGAGGAAAGACGACCATGGCGACAACGACGACGGAAATGACCACGACGCCAAAGAGGACGACGACGACGAACACGATTAAAGACAGAGAACGACGTGGGCGACGACGACGACGACGACGCGGGAGGAGGGAGGACGGCGACGACGACGACGACGACGCAAGAGCGCGCGCGCACGCTTTTGTTGAAAATCCGTGTTGCGAAAACTTGTGTTTTTGTAGGTTTTTTGGACACGATTTTGAAATCCTTCTGAAACCGAGGGATTTTGAAGGATTTCGGCATACGTGCGCGACGACGCGCGCGTCTGCATTTCGTCCCATTTGTTGCAGAGGATTCTCGCGACGGCGCACGCGCAAGGGCGTTCGACAGATTTCGACATGCGCGCGCCCGAATCTCGTTTGGTAGCATTTTGTTAAAATCTTGAAAACCTATGGTTTTCTTAAGATTTCGCAAGAGCTCGCGCGTAAGCTAGCAAATCAGTGTTGCGACACCCTGTGTTTTTGTATGTTTTTTGGGAACTCGATTGCGAAGTGCTTCCGACACCGAAGGTTTTTGAAGGATTTCGGCATGCGCGCGCGACGACGCGCGCGTGTGCACTTCGTCCTGTTTCTTGCAAGGGATTCGTGAACAAGTTTCATGTTGGAACAACAAATGTCCCCGCGTATTGTTTTTCACAAGGGAACCTCAGGGGGACCGATCCCGGCCCCCGGGGATACTGTACATTCGCATTTAGGATGGCCATATGGTCATAATCATATATGATTTACATACCCGAAAGGGGGACCGATAACGCGGGGGGAGGGGTAGAGTCCATTCTCTTTTTAGAAAAGAGAATCTAGTCGGTTTTTGCTGTTGTCATGCAGTATATGTGATGTGAACTAAGTGGTGCAACGTATGTGGTGTGCGCTGTGTGTCGCAGTACATGATGTGTGATCGACGTGGGGCCATCCATGTGGTGCAGTGAATGTTGTGCTGTCTATGTGGTGCAGTCGGCAGGGGCGGCGACGCCGGCCGCATGGCGGCCAGAGCGGCCCGCAGGCCCAGGCGACGGGGCGGCGACGAGATGGCGACGGCGGCTATTTGGCGGTCCGAGCGGCCCGCAGGCCCAGGCGACGGGCGGCGACGAGGCGGCGACGGTGGCCACATGGCGGCCAGAGCGGCCCGCAGGCCCAGGCGACGGGCGGCGACGGGGCGGCGACGGGGCGGCGACGGGCGGCCACATGGCGGCCAGAGCGGCCTGCCGGCCCAGGGGGCAGGCGGCCACCGGCGGCGAGGAAGCGGCGACAGCGGCCAGATGGCGGCCACAGCGGCACGCAGGCCCAGTTCCTGAGAAGACAATGTATATATGTATGTATGTATGTATGTATGTATGTATGTATGTATGTATGTATATGTATATATATATATATATATATATATATATATATATATATATATAGTTGTATGTATAGATATATACATACATATCTATACATACTATATATATGCATACATACATATTTACATATTCACGGATCAACAGTTCGTGTGCGTTCGTATGGCGATGCAAGCGCATATGTAATGCATGTTTTTTCCATATAGATGTGTAAGTATATCGGTATACGTATTTCCAGGTGTACGTGTACATTATTATGTCTGTGATTATGAGTACGTAAATATTCATGCATATGTGTATGCATATGTATCCGTCCATGAGCTTGTCTATGTAAACATGTTTTTGTGTATGTGTACATTTGTCGACTCACCTGTATATACATCCGCATACGTGTATGTAAATGTATATGGATTCGTACATGGATAATGCATATGTCCTTGCATCTGTAGTTGTGTATGTGTATGTATATTCTTACACGTTTGCACATGCATAGGTGTATGCATATGTAAGTACATATGTCTACGTGTACGTTTCTGAATTTGTATACACGAGTGTTTATGCAGTTGTACCTGTACATCTACACATGTGTGTCTATGTTTAGGTATATGTGTATGTGTATGTCTACTCACATGTGTATACAAACTATTGTATACTTCTATGTATACTTATATATGTGTGCAAGTCTGTATCCACATCTGTACATTTGTATAGTTAGGTGTATGTGCACACGTACATGTATATGTATGTTTTCATGCATCGGTGCAACTACATTTATGTATATGCATAAGTATGTGCATCAGTATATGTAGATTTATATGTATAGGTCTAGTTAAATGCACATGTATATGTGATATGTGTACGTACACTTATATGTATATGTTTAGTTATATGCGAATGTATAACATAAATTCTTTACGCTTCGCGTATCCCCACCAGCCCATCTCACAGCAGCAACTCTCGCGAAGCATGCCGACAGTCGTGTTTTTCAGGCGTGTGTCCGCTTGGCCCCGCATATCTCCCCTGTTCCTCCTTCCTCCCGCCTCCTTGTACATCCTCCTTGTGGGGGGAGCGGGAGAAGGACGAGGCGAAGGAGGAGGGAGAGAAAGCGCTCCTCGTGGTTTGAGTCGTTTGGGGTTTCTCGTCCTGGTCTGAGTCGTTCGGGCCCTTCTTCCTGGTGTGAGTCGTTCGGGCTCTTCGTGGTGTGAGTCGTTCGGGCTCTTCGTCCTGGTGTGAGTCGTTCGGGCTTCTCGTGGTGTGAGTTGTTCGGGCCCCTCGTCCTGGTGTGAGTCGTTCGGGCCCCTCCTCCTGGTGTGACTCGTTCGGGCTCCTCGTGGTGTGAGTCGTTCGGGGCCCGCGTCGTGGTGTGAGTCGTTCGGGCTCCTCGTGGTGTGAGTCGTTCGGGCGCCTCGTCCTGGTGTGAGTCGTTCGGGCCCCTCCTTGTGGTGTGAGTCGTTCGGGCTCTTCGTGGTGTGAGTCGTTCGGGCCCCTCGTCCTGGTGTGAGTCGTTCGGGCTCCTCGTGGGGCCTCTTGGGGGCCTCTTGGAGCCTCTTGGGGCCTCTTGGGGGCCTCTTGGGGGGGGCCTCTTGGGGGCCTCTTGGGGCCTCTTGGGGCCTCTTGGGGGCCTCTTGGGGGCCTCTTGGGGGCCTCTTGGGGCCGCTTGGGGGCCTCTGGGGGGTCTCTTGGTTGCCTCTTGGGAGCCTCCTGGGGGCTTCTTGGGGCCATCTTGGGGCCTCTTGCGACCTCCTCAGAAGCGCAAAGAAGAGCTACCCCCTGAGAAAGACAAACTGAGCCCAAAACCTTCGTAAAAGCAATGATTTTGCTATGAAGGACGATGAGCGCGGGCCCCTCAGAGCGCCAAAATGAGGCCAAAACCGTAGTAAAATCAATGATTTTGGCTTTCAAGAAGAGCAGAGGGGCCAAAGTGGTTCCCCCCGTCGGGGCCAGAATCCTCGTGAGGGTCGTAGTTTTTTGGCCCTTCCGGGAGTCAAACAAGACCACCCTGACCACGCTCGGCCCGCCCTCTCCAGGTCCAGGGGGAGGGGGTAGGGGGAGGGGTAAACCCCTCCCCGAAGGGGAAGAAGGGGGGTTGAGGACAGAGCGGGCTCTCTAAACCACTCACGCCCAAAGGGCTGGTGGGATTCACGTATATGTAATTGCATGTCTACGTATACGTAGATGTATTTGTATATGTATGTGCTTTTGTATATGTATATGTACATGTATATGTATATGTATGTTTATATGCATATGTTTATGTATAGGTATATGCATATTTATATGTATATGCATATGTATATGTATACGCATATGTATATGTGTATGTATATGTATATGTTTATGTACATGTATATGTATATGTATCTGAATATGTATATGTGTATATTTATGTGTACTTGTAGATATATGTATGTGCATGAGTATATGTATATATGTACGTGCACGTATGTGTTTATGTATGCTTGTATGTGGGTGCAGATGTATCTGTATATCTGGATCTAGCTGTAACTGTATATGTATAGGTATCTGTATCGGTGTAGGTATAAATGCATACCAGCGAGCGTTGACTCCACATACATTAGACGACTCGAATCAAGGAATCAGAGGAATCAAGCATGCTTGGAATCTGCAAAATCAAGCGCGCAAGCAAGCAAGCAATCAAGCAAACGAGCGAGCAAACAAGCAAGCAAGCAAGCGTACACGCGCGCAAGCAAGTAAGCAAGCAAGCAAGCAAGCAGGCGTAGGCATAGGCGTAGGCATAGGAATTAGGGGGGAGGCATACGCATAGGCATAGGCATCGCCATAGGAATTAGAGGGGGGGCGGGGGTAGGATTTTTTTTTGTGTGTGTGTGGGGGGGGGGGACGGACCAATTAGTACGGTTTGGGCTAGAACTTCTATAGGGCAAGCCTGTTCGGATACTATGTAGATGTAGATTTAGCTGTATCTGTATATGTAGATGTAGATGCAACTGTAGATGTAGATGTAGATGTAGATGTAGATGTATATATCGTCATATGTGTGTATGTATGTGTATGTTCGTATGCATTTGCATTTGCATTTGCGCACACACATATACATATATATATATATATATATATATATATATATATATGTGTCGCCGCCGTACCTGGGTTGTGGGTCGGCGTTCTCAGGAATGCTTCTTGGGGTCTCTTCGGAGCGCTTTCGGTGGCCTCTGGGGGGGCAGTCTTGTGGCCTTCTGGGGGCCTCTTGGACGCTTCTTGGGTCTGCCTGGGGGTCTTTTGGAGGCCTCTTCTGCTTGAGGGCCTTTTGGGGTCTCCTGGGGGCCTCTCGGGGCCGAGGGCTCGAACTGTTCGTTCGGGCCGCCCATTTAGGCCCTCTCTTGGATCCGTTTTGGGGGCCTCTGAGTCGTCTTTGGCGCCTCTTGCGCCGTCTTGGGGCCTTCTTTGGCCGTTTTGGGGCCCTCTTGGATGCCATTTGGGCCGTCGTGGGGCGATCTTGGGGGCCTCATGGGCCGTCTTGGAGTGCTGGGAAGCCGAAAAGGTGAGGACGCCCAAATCCGTCGGGAGGCCTCTTGGAGGCCTTTTGGGGCGTCTTGGGAGCATCTTGGGTTGTCTTGAGGCCATGTTGGGCGTCTTGGAGTGGTCTTTGGGCGGCCTGGGGCCCTCTTGGACCGTCTTGGGGGCCTCTTGGGACGCTCTTGGCTCGTCTAGGGTCCCAGTTGGCCATGAAGGAAAATTTGAGAACTTGGGGTCCCGCCCTCTAAAAGAATCCTCAGGATTGGGGAGTCAGGATCCAGGGAATTGTGCATTGGACCTGGGGGCACTCAATCTCGTGACTCGAGGGCACGGTGGTGTTCATGTCTTTTATTATACCGATGTAGATGTATGTGTACAAGCACTTTTACATGTGCCAGTCTGTTTTATGTAGATGTCGAGGTATACATAATATGAGATGGTTATGATTGTTTCGATGCCTGTGCGTTTGCACAGACATACGCACACACACACTCCTACATACATGTAACATGTGTGCGTAATCTTGTATATGTATGAATGGGTATATGTGTGTGCATGTGTACGTCAGTGTATGTATGTATGCATGAATGTACGTATGTATGGATGTATATGCATATATACATACTTAAATCTTTAGGTATGTATGCACATGCAGGGGGTGCATGACTATGTGTATGTTTATGGGTATGGCTATTCACATGCATATGCATGAACATGTAGGTCTAACCATCGGCGCGTTTATATTGCGAAGGCCTTACGGCCGGTGCCGTCGACCCTGTAGGCAGAGACGACGAAGACAATGGAAGTAGAGGAGTCCAAGATGCCCTCAGATGGCTCGACGACGGCGCCAGATGCCTGCAAGGTCGTCCGAAGACAGCTCAAGAGGCCTCCTCCAGGGTTCGGGAACGTCTCCAGAGAGTGCCAAGATAGGCAAAGAGCGCCCTCAAGTGGCCCGAGAGGGTTCCAAGACGGCGTCAAGCGAGGTCCAAGAGCACCCGCAGAGGCTGTCAAGAGTGCCGCCAGAGGCTGCCAAGAGAGTCTAAAATGGCGAAAGGTCTCCAAGGAGCCTTAAGATAGGCTGAAAGGGCCCGCAGACGGCCCCGGAGGGCCAACGGAGCCCCAGGACGCAGGAGGATGAGAGGCGGGGGGCTGCGTATCCGAGGGGGGACCCCCCCCTGGGGAGTTGCCCCGGGACCCCTCCCCCCTGGCGGGGAAGGGATCAAAGGGCCCGCAGACGGCCCCAGAGGGCCAACGGAGCCCCAGGACGCAGGAGGATGAGAGGCGGGGGGCTGCGTATCCGAGGGGGGACCCCGCCCGGGAGTAGGGGGGACCGCTCCTCGGGAGCCCGGGAGTAGGGGGGACTCCCCCCGGGAGTTGCCCCGGGACCCCCCCCTGGCGGTGAAGGGATCAAGGGAAGGGGCTTCCCATCGACTAAAGGACGACGTTGTTCAATTTTTGTGTGGACTTGTGTAGGGAGCCCTCGGAAAGCAGAAGAGGCGACGACGTTGTGGGGAAGACGGAAAAGCATCTCCCACACGCCGACAGGGTCGGCGGATTTACGTATTCAAATGTATACATGCCTATCTATCTATCTCTATATATATATATGTATGTATATGCTTGTTTGTGTAGATATTTATATATGTTGATGTATGACTACATGTATATGTAACTGTCTATGTATAGGTGTATGTGTAAGCATACGCATATGTATACATATATATAGATATATGCATACGAATAGGCATATGTAGATGAATATGCAAATGCGAATGACCATGACTATGTCCATGTGTATGTATGTGATTATGTATATGTGTATGTATATGCATGTGTGCATGCCTATGTTTATGCATATGAATATGCATGTGCATAAATATAGGAATTTGATTATGTTTATGTTTATGTCTATGTAAAACATATATATATATATATATATGTATATATATATATATGCGTAACTGTATGTGTGCAACTGTATGTAAGTGTTACGCATGTGTAACTGTATAGTGATCTATGCGTATATATGTACACCTATATGTATATGCATATGTATATGTATATGCATGTGTAAATGTGTATGCATATATTTGTATATGTATAGGTATTTGTATATGTTTATTTGTGTACATGCATATGTGTATGCATATGCATATGCACATGTACGTGTATGTGTATGTGTATATGTATATGTATATGTATACGTATACGTATATGTATGTGTATACGTATATGTATATGTATGTGTATGTAAATGTGTATATGTATATGTATATGTATATTATACGTATATGTATATGTATATGTATATGTATATGTATATGTATATATATGTATATATGTGCATATGTATATGTAGATGCATATGTATATGTAAT
This sequence comes from Prorocentrum cordatum, assembly GCA_963575745.1. NCBI lineage: Eukaryota > Dinophyceae > Prorocentrales > Prorocentraceae > Prorocentrum > Prorocentrum cordatum. The sequence goes on along the minus strand of CAUYUJ010018104.1, from coordinate 103,556 downwards.
GTAGATACAATGTATGGGTTACTGTATATGTGTATAGATATGTATACGTTTATGTGTATTTATCTACGTTTATGCATAGGCCCATGCGTAGGTATTTAGTACACATATATATATAGACATAATCCTTCGTATGATCGCACACGCACGCATATGTATATATATATACACATGTGTATATATGTATATATATATATATATATGTGTATATATATGTATATGTATATGTATGTGTGTCCCGACGTACAGATGTATCATCCGAGCTGGTGCCGTTCATGTCTAGCAGAGATCAACCCTTCAGTCCGGAATCCAGCTGGGAAGCGCTCTCCAGCACACCTTCCCCCAGAGCCTCCTTCGTGCGCCCCCTGGGCATCAAATCATTGCCAGGGACCCCCTGGCGTGGCTCAAGGCCTCCCCGGCGCACGCTTCAGGACATCGTCTGGCTGGCCACCCGCAGCCTTTCTGAGCCGAGCCGCTCGGCCCCCGCCCCAGACCCAGACCCCCGACGTCGCGCTTTTGGTCGCTACGTGGACCCACAGAGGTCTGGACGTCTGGACCCCACCCTGGGGACCTGGTAGTTCTTCATCCTGGGCTGTTTTTCTTAGCCGTCCTGGGGCCTGGGGAGGGCCCCCTCAGAGGCCAGATATAGGAAAAACGCCTCCCGTGGCGATTTCTTCGCGACGCGAGCGGGTTTGGGGAGGTCGCGGCACTCGGGCCCCAGGTCCTCAAGTCGGCGGTCAGCCCGGGGGGCAAGTGAGAGGGCGAGGGGTTTCTCAGAAGGCTCGGAAGGTCCCCGGCCTTCTCCGAAGCTCCCTGAGCCTTCCCCGAAGGCACAGAACACCTCTCGGCAGGGCGGAGGCCCTCCCAGAAGCCCCCGCGGCCCTCTGAGAAGGCCTTCTCCTTCGCGCTTCCCCCGATCAAAGGGCGAGGCTGCCCTTTGATCGGGGGAAGCGAGGCTGCCCTCTGAGAAGGCTCGCCGCCCGATCAAAGGGCGAGGCTGCCTTTTGATCGGGGGAAGCGAGGCTGCCCTCTGAGAAGGCTCGCCGCCCGATCAAAGGGCGAGGCTGCCCTTTGATCGGGGGAAGCGAGGCTGCCCGATCAAAAGGCGAGGCTGCCCTCTGAGAAGGCTCGCCGCCGATCAAAGGGCGAGGCGGCCCTCTGCGGCATGCCGCCGCGCCAGGAGGCCGCGGCGAGGCCGCGCGTCGAGGGCGGCCCCGCGCCCGCCGCCCCGAGCGGGCCGCGCCCCGTGGCCGTCGTCGGCCTCGCGGGCTCCGGGGCGGCGGCGCGCCTCGCGGAGGCGAGCCGCGCCGCGGAGGCGCCGCGGCCGCGGCCGAACCCAGACGTTCACCACCCACCGAACCACCCCTGGGAGGATCGAGGAGGGAGGGAGGAGGCGGAGGAGGAAGAAGGGTGGACGGCCATGAAGGCGGGTTCAACGTCAGAAGAGCTCGCCGTCGGAGGCTTCAGAATCGTTGTCTGAACCGTCCACGGCCCGACGCTGCCCGAGTTCCTTCACCCTCGGCAGCTCAGACTCCAGAATCCCAAAGGCCGCAAGGACAGAAGCTTGCGAGGGCAGTCCTGGACAGAACCCTTCAGCCGCAGACGAGCCCGAGCTCGCCGCCGCTGCTTCACATGAATCCACTAATCCCTCGATCTCGACCTGTTCCTGGGAGCACAACGGGCCAGAAGGACCGAGCACGAGGGATTTCGTGGTGGCACGGTAGTGTGGGTGCAGGCGCGCCTCCCCGGCGCGCCTCGCGGAGGCGAGGCGCGGCGGGGAGGCGCTGCGGCCGCTGCCAAACCCAGACTGACGAGCGAACAACTCACACCCATACCCATAGGAGGGTCGAAAGGAGGGGAACTGGCTATGGGTATGGGTGCGAGTTGTCGGACCCTGGGGGAAGCTCCCGTTCGAGCGGGGACCCCCATCCGACAACACGCACCCATAGCCTCCTCCGTCCCCCCTATGGGTATGGGTGCTTGTTGTTCGATCGTCACAGACGTGCTCGCGTTGTGAAAAGCATCGGGGCGGAGGTTTTTCGTAGTGTTCGCCCTCGGGGGCGCCTCGCCGGGCCCCGGGGCCGTCGGGGAACGGCCCCAGGAGGAAGAGCAGGTCCCGGGGAAGGGGTCGTAAAACATGGCTAGGATCGGGATAAATCGCTCCAGAGCGTTCCGGAGCGCTCTCAGAGCGTTCCGGAACGCTCTGGAGCGGCCGCGGCGCCCAATACATCCTCCAAACCCGCCGATTCTCAGAGATTTCGAGTTATCCCGATCCGATTTTGTCCCGATCTTCGCGTCGTTTTTAGGTCGGGACATCCAGGGGCTCCGTGCTGACCAGCTCAGGGCATCGCAGGTCTGGGAGTCCTGCCCCTGCGGGTCCAATCTCGGCGGCGCTCCACATGGGGGTGGCGCGGGGGGGGCGGCCTTCTGAGAATGCGCAGGGGCTTCCTAGGAGGCGTGGGGCCTTCTTGGAAGGGCCGGGAGGCCTGTAAGGAGGCTTCTTAGAAGCTCCAAGAAGGCCTCTTAGAAGCCGCCCGGCCCTTTCAAGAAGGCCCCATTGCCTCCTGAGAAGCCCCTGCGCCTTCTCAGAAGGCCGTCCTCCTCGCGCCGCCCTCTGGTGCGCCGCCATCCATCGGCCCTGGGGTGTCGGACACCCCCGCTGCGGTGCACTTGGCTGCGCGCACTCTTCGAATTCTCAGCGCCGTCGTGGTGTTCACATTTGGTCGCCTGGAGGCGGAGCTGCAGCTGGCGCCTGGGCAGCGCCCAGACCTGAACGACGGGGAGCACTTCAAGGTGAGGGCGGCTCCCAAGCAGGGCCCCGTGAGCCTGGGCGTCGTAATTTTGTTCGCGCCTCGTGATTTCGCCTTATTTCGGGCCTTTGCGGCCCTCACGGATCGATTCGGCTCGCAAAGTCCGGCAGAAGGGGGGCATTTCAGGTGAGGGCGGCTCCCAAACCAGCCGCGCTCTCGTCGTGACCAAGCTCACGGCTGGAGGTTCTGAGCCGTTTTCGGCCCCGCGGGACCCATGCCCTCGCTGGGCCCCAGAGCCGTCAATAAAACGGTGGAGGAAGCGGCGGCCCCGTGGAATGGGCCGAGACCTCGCAGGGTCCACGTGTTGGAGAGCTCAAGACGTGGGATATCTGGGAAGCAGCGGGGGCGGGGGCGGCGTGGCCCGGCGGGAGCCAGCGCGAGCAGCGGCCGGGTCCCTCCAGAGAGGTCAGCGCCCGGGCACCCAGGGCTTTCGGATCGATGATTCACAGAACGTGTGTTGGGGGTCCGAGGTGGCCCAGCACTGGTTCTGGTCAGCGGGGAGGGGTGGGCGAGTTTCGAGGCGCTGAGTTCGGGATGTTTTTTTTGTTTTTTTTGTTTTTTGTTTTTTTGTTTTGCCTTTCTCGGTCTCTGGGGGCCGTTTCCGGGCCTTGAGACTGTCAAAAGCAGATCCGGGGTGAACAATTGCACTAGATGGACCCGGGAGGGGGGACCGATTTTGAGCGGATTTGCCTCCATCCCTCCCCTGTTGACCGATTTTCTCGAGGCCCAAACAGCTCAGACACCCTGGCTGCCTCCAAGCCCCGTTCAGTTCCACCGATAGCACGCGGTCTGTGTCTGCTCTCGTAGCACCGCCTGCAAGGGCTTCCGTGGACAAGCGCACGTTGGCGCCAACACATGTCCTGAGGATCATCGATCGGAGTCGGCCAGGTCATGTGGGATGTCCTCACGAAAACCCTTGGCGGGCTCCCCCTGTTCGGGGCGGAGCACCTCGCGGCGCTGGAGAGGTCCGCCGCAGTCGTGCTGCGCTTCGGCTCCGACGTCTTCCCGCAGGAGATCGGCATCCTCCGGACGCCCTCACACGGCGTGTGTTGGGCGCCGCGTAATGGGGGGGTCATAAATGGGGGGGGTGGCGAGAGTGGTTCGAAAAGGTACCCGAACGGTACCTAAACGAGCCCCCTGGGGCTCCGGAGGGGCCCGAAAGGGGCACGAAAGGGGACCGTTTCTGACCCCCCCATTTATGACCCCCCCCGTCAAGCCACGCCCAAGTGTGCGCCAGCCCCCCCCCCCCGGGGGCGACGCGCGTGCTCGGACATCTCGTCGTGCGTGGCTCGGTGGCGGGCGCCCGCTGGCCACGCCGCCGGGGCAGCACGCCGTGCTGCATGCTCGGCTCGGGTTGTGCGCCTCCGCGGGGGGCGCGCGGCGTTGCGGTGGGGGCCCGTGCCAGGGGAGCGCCCTGCTTGCCTCCAGGGTGCCCTGGGTTTCTTGGGTTCCGGTGGTTTTGCGGTGGAAAGCGTGACGTTCCCACCCCAAACTCAATGGACGTCCTGGGGTCTCAGGGGTGGGCCTCTTGCGAAAGGTTTCTTGCGGTCGAGCTCCTCCTGTAGTGTTAGTGCGTCCCTGTGTGCCAGCAGGAGACCGCACTGCCCACGCCCTTGATGCGGCCCTGCTCGTTCCCTGGCGACCCGCCGCTGGACATGGACTTCGACTACCTGTCCCTGGCGGTGGCGTGCCAGGCCGCTAGTGGCAACGTTAGGGGGGGGGACAGTTGGCGGCGAGCGAGGGGGGGAAGTGAGAAGGGGCGTCCTTCTCTCTATCGTTCAACCGACCCCCATCCCCATCCTCATCACACACCAAATTACCACCCCAGTTGGGGATACACCCCTCGAAACCCAAAGGGAACGGCCTATATCCCCATCTAGGTGGGTAAATCGGCCAGTGGGGCCGGCCACGCCGCTGGGGATGGGGATCGGTTAAACGATGCTCATTCTCCGAAGGCTCGGAATTTCCCCGGCCTTCTGAGAAGTTTTCGAAGCCTCTCCCGAAGACACAGAGAACTTCTCAGAAGTTGCGAGTGCTTCTCAGAAGTCCCGCCGCCTTCTGAGAAGGCCTTCTCCTTCTCACTTCCCCCCCTCGCTCGCCGCCGAGGTATGCTCAGGGGGGATGCATCGACCCCAAAATCGCCCATTCATCGCCGACAGGGGCACGGCAGTCTGCCCCGCCCAGGGACGTTCCGGTTCGCTATCGGGGGCCCATCGCCGATCCATCGGCGATGTATCGCCGATTCCAGCCCGACGTTTCCCTCTCTGAGCCGCCCCCCCCCCTGACGCTCCCCCTTCAGGTCGTCCTGCACCGTCCCGATCTTGTCTCTGGTGTGCACAGCTTTAAGCAGCTCTACGGGGGGCGCCTGATCACGGAGATCATACCGGAGGCGGGCGAACACACGGAGTTTACGGGAGAGACGCGGCGCAACGACCCCGTGAGGCAGGCGGAGGGAGAGATGCGGCTGCACGTGGACGACGCGGATCACCTGCTGCGGGCACGCTTGCAGCTCCTGGTGGGCGTCAATGTCGAAGAAGAACGAAGCGGCATTGTCACAAACTTTTGGAGCTCCGCGCGGAGGTCTGGGATCGGCGCTGCCCCCCCCCTCTCCTCCCTCCACCTCCCTGGCGCGCGGAGCGCGCAACGGGCGGCGCCGGAGGCGCCGCCAAGGGGGTCCAGCGCCGATCCAAGAACGCCGCGCGGAGCTCCGAAAGGTTATGTATATCTGTGCCATCTCTTCTACTTCGGGAAGAACCCTGCAGGAATCCAGACAACATTTGCAGTCGTGCCGCAAGACCAGGTCATCCAGTCCTGGGGAGGCTGCGACGTGGGGCTGCTGCGGCAGCCCCTCTTCCGCAGCTTCCCCCCCAGCATCGTGAAGCCCGACGCCGTGCCGCTGCGGCCACTGCTCTTCGGCCCGGAGGAGTGGCCGATGGTGCAGGCTGACCAGAAGGCTCTCCAGAAGCACGCGGAGGCAGAGTTCCCGAGCTTCGAAACTTCTTCGGCGGCGCACGCTTGGAGCGCGTTTCACTCGTTCCTCCGGTCCTCAAGCTGCCTCAGCGGTGTCGTGGTGGGCCCAGGGGACGTGTTGCTCTTGGACAACTACCGCATGATGCACGGGCGCGAGGAGATTCCCCCAGTACCAGACGTGAGTGCCCGCCGCTGGGTGAAGCGGCTGTGGTTGTCAGCAGCACCCATGGAGGCAGTTCTTGATGGGTGTGCCCGGTTCCATGGGCACCCGCGTGTTTTTGACAGGCTGGACGTGTTTGAAAAGCAAGCGTCCAAGCCGCACCCAGACCTCCCCGCCAGCGGTCCGCACGCTGAGAGGAGGCCGTCGCAATGAGCATGTTTTTTTTCAGTCGTCTTGATTTTTTGCTGATGTAGTACGTCAATGGTGGCGACTTCGACCCCGAGGCACGCGTGTCGGTAGGGGGCCGCGCGTTCGCGTTTTTGCAAGCGGTCGGGTTGAGCTGCTTCACGTTCTAATTCTGATTCACGTACGCATGCGCATGAATGCTTCGCTCCACGTCACACGTTTGGTCATTGTGCACGCCTTCATTCGTCCATCGATCATGCACGAACGTGTACTCAGACATCCGAGGATGCTTTTTTTTTCCGAGGTGCGGCCCCAGAGGTCCCGACCCCTTCCCCGGGAGTGTCTGTTTTCGTCCCGGATCCATTTTTGATGGTCCCAGGGCCCGATAACGGGCCCCTGAGGCCGAGACCACAGTGTTTCCGAGCTGGTGGTTTGCAGAGGCTGAGGCCGATGAAGTACGCCAGCATTGGACGAGTGACGGCCTCGGAGCCTCCGATCGTAAACATAAATTTTGGGAGGTCCGCGCAGATTTCTTGGATTGGCACGAGACTCCCCTCCCTGGCGTGCGAAGCGCGCCAGGGGCGGCGCCAGAGGCGCCGCCAGTGGGTCCAGCGCCGATACAAGAGATCCGTGCGGACGAAAGTCTGTGCGGACTTCAGTGTTGAGGACTGTTGATGACCTGAGGGCGCTCCAATCAGTGCCTCGCGGCACGGTGGCGGATGAGCAAACAAGTGTTGCGGTCTGGGACGCAGACCTGTATGTGCACGTGTTTTGTAAGGTTTGGAGCGCAGCCTGTGCCACGGTACAGATCATGATTGGGACGTGGGCCAGCTGGGTCTGGAATCACAGGCCTTGCAATATCCGTTTGCTGCACCGTGCTGTCCTCTTCTTCCCAGTTCGAGGCCTCGGTCCTTCTCCTGTGCTCTCCGACGCGCTCCTACCCGCGTCCTGCGTCGGGGCGCGCGGTTTGCACGTCATGGGCTGCGCGGGGTCTTCGCCCGGGCTTCGCCGACTCTGTACACAGTAGTGCTGTGTGGCGCGGAAAAGGATTCCTCCACTCTCCGACGCGATCCTACCCGCGTCCCACGTCGGGGCGCGCGGTTTGCACGTCATGGGCACTCATCGGGACAAGCATCGGGACAGCCATCGGGATAAGCATCGGGACAACCATCGGGACAAGCATCGGGACAACCATCGGGACAACACCGGGACTAGGACAAGCAAGCATCGGGACAACCATCGGGACAACCATTGGGGCAAGCACCGGGACAATCATCGGAGAAACTATCGGGACAAGCATCGGGCCAACCATCGCGGGACAAGCATCGGGGCAACCATCGGGATAACCAACCATCGGGACAACCATCGGGATAACCGTCTGGACAACCATAGGGGCAACCGTCGGGACAACCGAGAACAACATCCGGACAACCGCGGGGAGAGCACGGGACAACCATAGGACAACCACGGGACAACTGCGGGCCCAATCCGCCAACCAGACGGAGGAGAGACTTCTTCTCCGACTTGGCCCTGCAAGGCGGCGGGGTCGCTCTCTGCTCCCCCGCGCACGCAGCCACGCCTCGCCCGCGTGCGCGGCACGAGCACAAGACCGAAACTGATTTCCCGAGGTGGGTCTCCATTTCGCCTCGATCTCGCCCCCCCCCAACCTCCGATGTGTCGCTAACTGCTGAACGTCGCTGCCGCTACGTTCTCCCACCTCCCTTCCCGACGCCGTTTCCTGCTGCAAGCCCTCCCGACGCTAGGACGGAGGAAAGACTGGTCTACTCTGTAAGAACGGCTTTTTGAAGGCAGATCTGCCTTCAAGGAGGAAAGACTGGTCTACTCTGTAAGAACGGTTTTTTGAAGGCAGATCTGCCTTCAAAAAACCGTTCTTACAGAGTAGACCATTTTTTGAAGGCAGATCTGCCTTCAAGAAACCGTTCTTACAAAAAACCGTTCTTACAGAGTAGACCAGTCTTTCCTCCTTGCAGGTAGAGGGCATAGCCTCTTTTTGACCTCCTATGTGTTGCTCACTATACGGTGCACTACGAGGCGGCCGACCGCGACGTCAGGGCGACAGCGCGGGGAGCCCAGCCGGCGCACGAAAAGTGGCCACGGGGCGGCCTCGGGCGACGCCCGAGCGGAGGCCCCGGGGAGCCCGCGCAGTTACCGAGGCGAAGGAGCAAGATTCCGTCAGTGCAGCAATTGACGGGCAAGCTGCCACAAAGGAATTTGTGGAACAAGGTCGACTACAACCCTCGTCAAAAATAAACTGAGGGATTCTGTTTTCGGTGATTGTATCGTCGGCGCTACGAACGCAGTTTCTAACAAGTGCCCGAGAAGATCGATCGTCGTGATTTCCAACTGCGTTTCTGTTTATTTTTGACGAGGCTTGTAGGACTTCTGATCGGGCCTAATTTTCCAACACTTTGGCGCTCCGGCGCCGTACCCGCAGCACCCTCGACGGTGCCCATATGCGGGCGTGCTTGCGTGCTTGCGTGCTTGCATCATATCATCCCAGGCCTTCCGGATAGGGTCAGCGCAGACAGGGGTCGGAGGATCGCGCCACATCGCCGATGCATCGGCGCTGTGGCTCGACGTGGAGCCCGATTATCTACGCCGACGTCGCTGATGCATCGGTGATGCATCGACGATGCGGCGCGATCCTCCGACCCCATCTACTCCGACCCCATCTGGGAGGCCTCTGAACATTTCCCTTGAGTATGGCTTTCCCCGCGCGTCCCTTCGAATTCCCCCTGGGAGCCTCCCAGACGACCTCCAGACCCACCAGTTCACCACGGCCCCACACAGTAGCCCTCGGGGGTCTCCCGGGAGGTCTCGGAAGGATCCCGAGGGGCCGCCACCGATGCCTACTGCCTTCTGCCTGCATTTGTTTGCCCTCTCGTGGCGGAGGGGGAAGAGGAGGAGGAGGATGATGAGGATGAGGGGAGGCTTGAAGGAGTCGGGAGTCGGGATGCGGACAAGGAGGAGGAGGAGGAATGAGGGCGGATGTGGGGTGGGATGAAGCAAGGGAGGGAGGGAGAGAGGGAGAACGATGAGGAGGAACATGGGGAGGAGGAGAAGGAGCAGGAAGAGGAGGAGGAGCAGGAGGAGGAAAATGAGGAGGAGGAGGAGGAAGAGGAGGAGGAGGAGGAGGAGGAGGAGGAGGAGGAGGAGGAGGAGGGAGGAAGAGAAGGCGCGAGAGGAGAAGGGAGAAGGAGGACCAAGAAAAGGGGGAAGATGAATGAATGGATGGATGTATTGATGGAAGGGGAGGCGGATGAGCAGGAGGAGAAGGAGGAGGAGAAGGAGGAGGAGGAGGAGGTGGAGGAGAGGGAGGAGGAGGAGAATGAAGAGGATGATGATGATGATGATGAGGAGGAGGATGAAGAGGGGTGATAATGAAGCGGAAGGAGGACGGAGGCGGTGGCGGGAAAAGGACATCGGCGTTTCTGGTGACGATGGTGATGATGGTGATGATTGAGGTGACGATGATGGCGACGATACCACTTGTGATCATGACGATGGTGACGATGGCGATAACGCTTGATACGAAGATGGTAATGAATATGATAGTGGTGAGGAGGGCGATGACACGGAGCATTCGGATGATAATGATGCAGATGTTGATGCTGCTGATGATGATGATTAGGATAATGATGATTATGATGATGATGAGGATTCTGATGTTGATGATGATGATACTGATGATACTGATGAGACTGACGACGGGGATAATGGTGATGCTTATGCCGATGACGATCAGGATAATGCTTATGACGATGACGATACTGATGATGGCTACGACTATGATGATGATGACGATGCCGATCTTGTTGTTGTAGTTGTTGTTGCTGCTGTTGTTGATGCTCTTGTGGTTGTTGATGCTGCCGCTGCTGCTGTTGTTGCTGTTGGCATCGTCATTGTTGTTGTTGCTCTTGCTGTTTGCGATGCAGTTGGTGATGATGCTGATGGTGGTGATGTGTGGTGAGGATCATGCTCATGCTGATGACGATGATGACGACGATGATGCTGATGATGACGATGTTGCTGATGGTGAGGATGATGCTGTTGATTACGATGATGATGCTGATACGGATGATGATGAGGCTGAATATGATGATTCTTATACTGATGATGCCGATGCTGATGATGATGGTGAGGATGATGACGATGATGCTGATGCTGCTGATGATGATGCTGATGTTGATGACGACGATGCTGATGCTGATTCTGATGATGATGATGATGATGATGATTATCATGATGATGCTGCTCATTATGTTGATGCTCATGATGATGATGCTGCTGCTGATGATGATGCTGATGCTGATGACGATGAGGCTGATGATGGTGACTATACTGATGTGATTATGATGATGCTGCTGCTGCTGCTGATGATGATGATGATGATTACGATACTGATAATGAAGATGATGATGCTGCTTATGACGACGATGATTATAATGCTGATGGTGATGATGATGTTGATGATGACGATGATGATGATGATGTTGATGCCGATGATGATGGTGGTGATGATGGTGATGGTGATGATGACGATAATGCTGATGGTGATGGTGATGTTGTTGATGATGCTGATTATGAGGATGATGCTGATGATGAGTATGATGATGCTGATGATGGTGATGCTGCTGCTGCTGCTGCTGATGATGATGATGATGATGATGATGATGATGATGATGATGATGATGATGATGCTGATGATGATGATGATGATGATGATGATGATGATGATGATGATGATGATGATGATAAGGATGATGCTGCTGATGATGCTGCTGCTGATGAGGTTGTTGTTGATTATGATGATGATGATGCTGCTGAGGATGATGCTGATGATGGCGATCACGGCGATGCTGATAATGATACGAATGGAGATGATGCTGAGGATGATGACGATAATTATGATAATTGTGATGATGATGCTGATGCTGATGATGCTGCTGATGATGCTCATGATGATGCTGCTGCTGCTGCTGCTGCTGCTGCTGATGATGATGATGATGATGATGATGATGATGATGCTGATGCTGATGCTGATGCTGCTGCTGCTGCTGAGGAGGAGGAGGAGGAGGAGGAGGAGGAGGAGGAGGAGGAGGAGGAGGGGAGCAGGAAAGCAGAGACACTTTGCCTGGGTGGACACTAGACCGAAAGCGGGTCTGGTGCCTGGGCCGCTGATCAGCTGGTGGAGCAGCAGTAGCAGGAGGGGGGGGGGGGTGGCGAGGTGGCCCGCGGCCCCAAGGCTGCCCGCTCGGCATCAACGGCTGCAACGCGTTCCACGGCAAGGAGGACAAGGGCTTCTTCCTGGTCCGCGCGGTGCCCTCCCGGCCTCCAGCGGGGGGGGGGGCCAGGGGCGGCGCGGCGTGCACCAGCCAACACCCGCAGCCAGCCAGCGAATCGGGGGGGGGGGGGCCCAGACCCCCGACGCCGAGGCCTTTGCTCCTGGCACGCACGCGCAAGAAGCGTATGCTCTGAGCGTGCTCCGCCGCTCGCGGCTTCTTCGCTCCCTCCCGCGCGCTTCCAGCCCCTGCCTGTGCCCGAGCAGGCCCCGCGGCGCCCCTCGGCTGCCTCGACCCGCGGCTTGGTGCCGGGCCGCTGCGACAGAGAGCGGTTTTTTTCACAGTGTCCATCCCCGGAGGTCTCGACCGTCACATTCCCCGGGACCTAAACTTTTTTTCGCCCTGGGTCGTTTCTTGACGGCACGGCCCTGGGTCGGAGGGCACCAACTATACACCAACACCGATCCTGGCCCAGGATCGCCCTGGGCCGAGGATCGGTGTATATGCCTTTTTGCGCAAGGCAGGAGGGCGTATACACCACACCGATCCTGGGCCCAGGGTTATCCTGGCCAGGATCGGTGTTGGTGTATAGTTGGTGCCTTCCTACTGGGGCCCCGCCGGAGGCCGAAAGCAGCAAAAAGCCTCCCGTTTGAAGTTTCTTTTCCCGACGCGGGGGGGTCTGGGGGGCTGGATGGGGGTCGGCATCGCCCCAACATGCTAATACGATGTGTGCGTCTGCATCCCAGGGGCGACGCGCGCGCGCTGAGAAATCTTCCAGTCTTTGCTCGGTGACGGGCGCTTTCTGGCCATCCCGCTCGGGAAACGATCTACTACAAGATGCCTGTGCTTCATGACCTGGTCGGATGCACGCCTCCAAGGAGGACGCATGAGCGAAACAAACGGGTTCAACTGCGCCGACGTTCGCGCGTACGCTGCTCGCGTAAGGTCGCGCGCAAGCGCCTTCGTCTCCAATGTGGCGTGCCGCGGCGGCGGTCCGGGTAAACCACCGCGTAAGATAGCTCTGCCATCTCGCGCAAGACCCTTCTCTTTTCGTCGCCCACCGGGTACTACTAGTATGGCCTTCTGCGTCCCAGGTGGGGCGGTGCCGCGGCGTGCACCAGCCAACCAGTCGGAAGGCCCCATGCTGCTCCAGCTAGGCGCCCACGTCCGCTCCGCCCTTCCTCGCGCATTCCGTCTCCCCTCCCCCCGCCGGTTCGGGAAAGGGGGGCTTTATCTTCTCGTGAGCGAAGCGACGACACGCAAGAGTGGCCCTTCGCTGGAGTGACCTTTGGTGCTGGCCCGCGATGCGACGCTGAGCGCGATCGACGGCTGAGCGCGATGCGATCGCTGAGCGCGATGCGACGGCGGCTGCGACAGCGCGCTCGGATTTGGCCGCTCTGCGCCGCCTTAGGCCGCGCACCAGAGGGCACTCCTGCCCAGGGCCACTCTAGAGTTTCGGTATCGTTTAATCGGTCCCCATCCCCATCCCCTTCGAGACCCGCGACCTATATCCCCATCTAGGGGGGTAAATCGGCTAGTGGGGCCCACACCACGCCGCAGGGGATGGGGATCGGTTAAACGATACTCAAGAGTGGAGCCGAGCGAGGAGGATGGCAGAGGGGAACTTTTTTACGCCAAGGCCACGGGCGGGGTTTGCTTTGAGCAAATCGGGCATGAAGGGACGTGGGGAGGCGAGGGAAGGACACGAGCTGCTCATAACGTGATAAACAATGACACACGCATAGCATGTGGGGAGCAGGCAGTGGCATACACGTAGCATGTAATAGATAGGGAAGAAGAGGGGAACAAACAGTGACATGAACATAAAAACTGTGAGGTCCACGCGCGTTCGTCGGATCGGCGCTGGGGCCCCCTGGCGTCGCCTCCAGCGCCGCCCCTGGCGCGCTCCGCGCGCTGGGAAGGGGGGGTCCTTGGCCGATCCGAGAAATCCACGCGGACCTCAGAGTCTTTATGTTTATGCCACTGTTTGTTTCCCTGTGGAAGAGGGGGGATCAGGGCCAACGTTGCGGGGGACGGGCTCAGAGGAGGACGTATCGATCATCAGTCGCCCATTGAGCGCCGATAGGGGCCTGATAGCCCGATAGCGAATCCACACGTTCCTGGGCGGGGTAGTTCCTATCGCCGATTTGTCGGCGATGCATCGCCGATTCCAGTTCGATGCTTACCCCCTGAGCTGCCCCCCGAACGTTCCCCCTCGGATGAGATGAAGGATGAGGCGGAGGAGGAGCAGGAGGAGGAGGAGGAGGAGGAGGAGGAGGAAGAACTACACCCTCCCTCCAAGATCTTTCTTCATAGGCCCCTACAAGGGGACATTTCCACTGAGGGACTTGCCCCGTTGGGGGACAACGGTGTGAACATCTTGAAGCGTGACAAGACCACCCCCAGGGCTTCAACGCCACGAGTTAACCTGACTGTTACGTCTTGGCGACCCTGAATCGTGCCAGAAACTACTGGGATTTCGACTCCGCGAGTCAACGTAGTTGTTGCGCCTTGACAATCGTGAACCGTTCCAGAAGACCGTCTCTGGTATTCCAGCAGTGAGAATCAGTTCAATTTTGGCACATGTTTCAAACGAGTGTGCGCGGCGCTAAGACATCAGCCACATTTTGAAAAAGGAACAGCCCTCAATCCATGAAGCTCTTGTAACTTTTTAGAATGCATGTGCGCGGCGCTCATTCGAGAGCAACATTTCGGAAGCGACCCGCCCTCCATTCGTGAAACAGTTGTCAGTTTTTAAGCATCAGTGTCATACATGGTGAGGCAGTCTCAAGCGAAACGCCCAGGTCGCCCTTTCGACCAGCCTCGGGGTGCGACAGGACGGAGTTATCTATGAGGGGAAGGAATGGAGGAGGAGGAAAAGGAGGAGGAGGAGGAGGATGAGGAGGAGGAGGAGGAGGAGGAGGAGGAGGAGGAGGAAGAGGAGGACCATTTGGACCATTTGACCAAGCACAGGGTCGTGCGGGGGGGGAGAAAAGGGAGAGGAAGGCAGAACCCCGAAAGGAGGCGCTTTGGTGCAGGCGGAACCCCGCCTCACCGCCACACCACCGCAACCGCTACTGGCTAGTTAGCCCTCCACAGGAGGGCCAACTACCCAGCAGCGGCGGACGGTCCTCCGACCCCTCCCAGGGGCACAGCGGCCCTCTCGTACGCTCTCGCCAGGCTTCCGAGGGCACGGGCATCGAGGGCAGCCTGCAGGGCCTTCGGCACCCCATCTCTGCGGGGGTACTTGCTCTCCTCGATGCGACTTAACTTCTCTCGGCCCTTCCGGGAGATGCCCGTGCACTTGGCCGCCAAGTGGTGCCCGTCCACCGTGGCGTACTTGCCACAGGTGGTGCACAAACTCATGAGGAAACGCTCCCACCGCTGGACGGTGTGGGAGGGCTGCATTTCCCGCCCCGCCGCCAACCCAACGCCTCCCGCCCCCACAACGCAGACAGGGAGGCCACGGCAACTGGGTCTTGGCAGCCTCGATGGGGCGAGACGCTGGCACCACACTATTGCACTCGCTGCATCTCCACGCTCCCTTGCTTCGCTCGAACAGAGGGCTGGAGGCGCGCAGAGCTACCTTCAGCTTCGAGGGGGCTGCTCTCCTCTGGACTGGGGCCCTGACCCCACTCCATGGGTCGGCCTCCGCTGCCAGGGCCAACGCGCGCCTCGCGCGCGCTCGAACCAGGGTGCCGATCGCATCCCAGTGGTCGGTCTGAGGCTCTCCCCTTTCCACCGACGCCGCCCACCCTCTCCCCGCCGCAGCCCCCGCCTCCTCATCGGCCAGGGCATTGCCCTGAATTAGGTAGGGATCGATTGGCTCGCTGAGAGAGGTGGCTTCGTCCATGTGAGAGGTGATTCACTTAAGGTTCACCTCATTTGACCGAGCTTGGAGGGCCACCCGAATTCTAGACCACAAATCTTGGTTTGACCCATTCTTCTGGAACTGCCGACTTCGCCCCCATGCTTTCATGAGAGGCTCGTGGTCAGTCACGAACAGAAACCACGTAGGGACATTCTCTAACGCGATGGCGAACGCGAGCAGCTCCGACCGAGGGACCGTTTGCCGCTGCCCCCCTACAGGGTTCGATAACCCCCACGCCAGCCTCCAGCCCCCCTGGCCATCAGGCTGCATGGTGATCACCGCGGTGCCACAACTACGCCTACGTGGGTCCGCACTATGGCCCCCCCCCCGATCCGTCTCCGAAAACCACCACACACCCAAAAGTGGGGTGCGACTCAAGAGCAGAAATCGGGAGCGGCCCGAGGGCCCGCAGATTTTCCTCAGGAAAAAAATGAGGTGGGTGTAGCTCTTAGGCGTCACGCCTCGAAGCCACAGCACGGGACAACTTTCCCACTGCGCTTGGGCCTGCGGTCTGATACACTCGCTCTTCTCGAATTCTTCAAAACCGACGTTGCACGGACACTCCCACACACGGTGAAACACATGGTGAAAGAGAGTTTCCGTGCCCTGCTGGCACCTCGGGCATTGTCTACATCATATCCTGAAGCCGCCTGCCTCTCTCGGGTGAACTGCCTGCCAGACACTGCTGCATTCTGAAGGCCTACAAGATCATGCGCTTCGTTCGCCAGGAACGTTCGAATTTCACGGCCAGCCAAGAGAATGCCCCCCCCGAGCTCCAGCCCCTCACCCCCATATGAGAAGCAGCCTGGGTCCAAAATTGGGACGCCAAGTCCTGGGCTAGGTCGCTGAGCACCTTGCTCGAACCCCACAACACTCGCGCAGGGCAGCCTCCAAACCTCGCTCCCGTTCGCGGTCGGTCGGCGCCGCGAGTCTGGGGCGAACGGGATCCACCCGGCTTCGTAGAGAGACGCGATCACAGCACTAACTGGCCTTCGCACCCGACTCCAACGCAACCTGGCAGGCCAGAGACGGGGGGTAAGATGCTTCCGCGCCGCACGGATTCGGTCGTGGAGCGAAGATTTCCAAACCAAGCCAAACTCGAGGACCAACTGACGCCGCAACTCAAGCCCAGGATCTTTGACCCCAAGGTACATAGCGAGCACTGTAATCAAACAACGGCCAGACCCTTTTCCAGCAATAGCCTGACCAGCCTGGCGCCTAAGGGTTCGAATCTGGCTCGGGCTCGCACCATGCACCCGGTGCCCGTGCACGGCTTGGGGAAGGTCCCCTGTGGTCCACAGATATTGGGATACCTTAGACAACTTGGCCGAACGCCTGAGTTTCCTGATCTGACGGAACCTCTTGCTGGTCTTAGCCAGCCGATTCTTCGCAAGCTTAAGAAGAATCCTAGTCTTGCCTACAGTGGCGTCGCACCCTAAATCAACTGCATACGTCTCGATCACAGGCGGAACATTAGCAGCCTTGAGCGCCCGACTTATCCGAGCTCCGACCTGGGACGACGTGGCCAGGACCGTGATCTTATCCGAAATCACAGGCCTAGCCTGTTGCAAACCGTCGGCTAGGCCTTCCGCGGAGGCTGCCAGGGACATTGCCACGCTGTCTGCAGTACCTTCGGTCCTCGCGACCGTGTCATCGATGAAGGACCACAACCTACACATCTTGACCTGCCGATGGGGTACGGTCCCAAATCGGAAACAGAAGCAGCCTCGCTAGCGGCACTCCTAGGCAGTACCCAGCAACTAGAGAACGTGTTGGGTACATGGCCCATGCTGACTCCCCCTTGGCTCTTCAAAAACCTGGGCGCTAAATAGACCTGAGCCTCTAACGCGAGCACCAGATCAGGGGGACCGACTTCGGAGGCAGTCTTAACTAGCATGACCCGACTCGCCGAATCCTTGAACTTTTCCATATCTGGCAGGAGAGTCGCGACCCGTGCTCCTGCGAGTACGGCTCTGTCTCATCAAGCAGGCCGCGCAACAGCGCCGCTCGCAAGGCCGAACTGCCCTTTATAGCGGTGTCCCAGAACTGGTCGAGCCCTGAGCCTCTGAGCTCCAAGCATCGACCAGGCCCGAACGAACACGGCTGCAAAGCTTGACAACATTCGAGAGCATGCCAATCGTTCGGTCGCCTCGCTGGTTTGGCTTAGGCAGGAGTGCACAGATCGTGGCACAGACTTGCTCGGGCCACGCTCCTTCCAATTCAACTTGATTTAGCAGGGTAGCCGGCTCTCCAACTCCCTGCTGGCAAACGCCGCACATCGGCACCTCGGAGCACATCCATATTTGGAGATTTCTCGGCGGGGACCCCGATGCCAGAGAGACGGGGTCCAAGGGGTCCTCGCCAGCCCGACGGAGTGCTCCCGAGATGGCCTCTTGCAGGGCTCCTGGGGTATCTGCAGGATCCAACAATTTCTGCTGCCGCGCCGCCTGCTTCTCAGCCATGATGGCCGTGGGGTCCGAAACGACCGTCCCTGGCAAAAGCGACCCCAGCGGGGCAGGCGGATCTTGCCTGACGTTACGGTGCAAAATGCCTGGCTTCTTCCTTCCGCTGCTCCTTCGCCCAGCTCTCAAGGGCTCGGTGTGACGAGGCAATCCCACGAGCGTGCGCGCAAGCTGCGAGCCCATCTGCGGCCCCGGCCAACGCGGGGAGGTCCTCGTCCCTCTGGGGGCCGAGGTCGTGCAGGCAAGCGATCGTTGTGCCGCCCAGCTCCTGCAAATCTTTACCAAACAAATCAGACAAATCTGCCCCATCGAGTTGCTCGCATTGCTTGCGCAGCTTGGTCATACTTTGTCAAAGTTGCCTCTCGTCTTTGCCAGAGAGCCGTAGGGAAGCATATCTGTTTAAAAGCGTGGTGGAAATCGCCCACCATTCAGCGGGTCCGTTTGACAGGTGGGCTCGGCCTGGAGAGGCCCTCGCTTTTTGCCAAACCAAAGAAAAACCCTGGGCGCGGCCTTGGAACGGGGCCCAGTCCGCCTCATCAACCTGAGAGGCCGTCAAGATGGCTATCTCAACTCTGGCATTCCATTGACTGAGTCGCATCAGGCCGCGCAGCGTGCAAAACATGACGGGCAACTCCATTGCCCTCCAGCTTCATAACATCTTGCGGCAAAGCGAAAGCGGGTGGCGCACCCGCAAGCTCGCTCGCCTTGGCCCACATCTCAGCGGAGACTCGGTACTCGGTTCCATCATCCTGAGGGGCTGGCTGCACAGGTGGAGGGTGGGTCTGGTCGAACACCTCCCTCAGTTCTGGTGCCAGTCGGCCACGTCGAGCGAGTCGTGCCTCCTCTCGTCGGGGCGAACTCTTGCTCGTGGGATCAGCTCGCTTCTTGGGTCTCTCCACCTGCGGCAGCTCCTTCGGCAACAGCATCCTCCTATGTCAGATCGGCTCCTGAGCGCTCGAAGGAGATAACAATGCCGCAGTGGGTCTTCCAAGGCACGGCCAGGACAGGGGAAAAGGGTCACCCCATCCTTCAGACTCTCGCTGACGAACGCGAAATCTATCAGGGAGCCTTGGTGGCCCTTGTCACAGGTAATGGCGCAGGGCGGGGTGAGCAGTACTCCGCGCAGAAAACTCCTGGATGCGGGCCTTCGCGATCTGCTCGGGAGAATGGTTCCAGTCGCCCACCATCGCGTAGGGGTCCGCCAAGCTCCTCACGAAGGCAACCAGCGCCCTCAGAGTCTTCCCATTGGGCCCAGTCGTGAGCCCGAACTTGGGAGCGAGATATGTGCATACCATCACCACATTGCCGCCTTTCAGGTGCCGCACACGGGCCGAGAACCCGTGGAAGGGATTTGCCGAAGCACTCGATCGGAACTTGGTGAGGGAATCGAAAGAGGAGGTCGCAACATGGGTGCGGGCAAGTATGGCCTCGCCTGCAGACGTGCCAGTCTCAGACCGTCCGCTCGCCCTGGCAGGCGTGGCCACCATTTTCCACCCATCCTTCCGCACTGAGGCTTGCGCCGCTGCTGTCTTTATCCTCGTCGAGGTCAGTCTCAACGGACACACGCAAGTTGAGCTCCCTTTGGCTCGCCACGAACTTGTGGATCTTGGTGCCCCACTCTGTGATGTTGCCGTGCAGTGCTGAGACTCGCTGCCGACTGCTGCGTGGAAGATCCACCAATTGCGCTGGCACCATCAGCTTCGTCGAGAGGCCACCTGCGCTCGCGTCGACTTCATCTCTGGCCCAGACGCGTTGGGCTGCTTCGGGGAGGCTACCTGCTCTCGACCCGTCGCATCCTCGACCTGCGGCGCGGCCACCTGCTCAGCGCCATCTTCAACGCGTTGTTGCACTTCACCTGCCTGCAAATCGTTTAGATACTCGTCTAGATCGTCGATAGGATCGTGCTCATAGGCAACAGGGCCTTCGCAGTCTCTCAGAGGGCCCCGCTCGTCAGCGGCCCTAGAGACGCGCTCATCGGGAAGGAGGGCACCGGCCGCCCGCGCGTCCGCGGCCTACTGCATCCGATGGTGGGCCCCGCAGCTGGTAGTCGCCGAACAGCCTGTCCTTGCTGCGGCTTGCTCTACCCTGGGGGTGAGTGCGGGGCCCGAAGTCGCTCGCTCTGCCCCGAGGGTGAGTGCTGGGCCCGACGCTGTGGCTAGCTCTGCCGCAGGGGTGAGTGCGGGGTCCGAAGCCACTCGCTCTGCCCCCGCGGTGAGTGCTGAGCCCGATGACCTGGGCGCCGACGTGCAGGAGCCCACGAGCGCAGGTGGGGGCGAGGGAGTCGTGGTCGCCTCGGAATCTGACCACGACGAAGTCGGGAGCTCCGTCGACGCCTGGGTCCCAGCCATTCTCGCCTCGGTGCCGTTATCGTCGTCATAGTAGTACTCTGGAGGATCATCAGGCGGTGCACGATCCTGAAGGGTAGCTCGGAAAGCATCGACAACTCGGCGCTTGTCGTCTCAGATAGCCGAGACAGCGCGCCTCCAGTGCGATAGGTCTGGGAGCTCTGCCAAGGAGGCCAGGTGCAGTAGGGTCGCCAGTCGTGTCGGTCCTCCTCTGCGCCATGCTTCCGAACAGAATCCCTCCGCCTCCTGGACACTGCAATGCGTGATCTCCATCGCGAAGGCCACGCGCCATCGCGTCCACCTTCGCTCTCCGTGTTCGCTGTCATCGAGCCTCGTGATCCATTGGGCAGCGCAGCTCTTGAGCTGGTCAATGGATCACGAGCGCGACGATGCCGGGGATCGAGGGGAGGAAGCGGGGGGGTCGGGGGGGGGCGGCGCGAGCTCCCCCCCCCCCCGCTATCGCCCCCTCCCCCCCCGCCCCCCCCCCGTGGCGCGGCCATGCCGCCCCGCCCTGCGCGCTCTGGGCGGAATGGGCAGGGGCTTCTGGAATCGGCTAGGCTAGACAGCCACACTGCACGCGAGCTTTGGACGTGTCCCCAAACAGGCCACCACCCACGCCCGCAGTGCGAGGTGGGTCACCTCTGGCGCCGCATGTCTAGGATGATCTGGTCCGTCAAATTCAGCGATCGTGAGCGTTTTAGGCTTGTCCTTGTCGCCCACACGGCCATTGGCCAACTTGTCCAGGAGAATCATCTTTGCGTTTGGCCACGTCTTGTTCCGGGTGAGGGTAAAGAAGGCGTTCTTCCATGCAGTGTGGGTTCCGCGGGGCGCTCGGTCGACGATGCCAGGAACGTCGTCGGGCTCTGGCTCAAGCTCGGGCGGGCCGCCCTCGTCTGCAAGGTCAACCTCGGTCCCATCCTCGTCTGATGCGTCGTCCATGTCGGAAACTACATCTGGAAAGAGAACGTCCACATCTGATGCATCAGTATCAATGGCCTCCACATCAGTCGCCGCGTCCTCGGGGCCCCCGTCCACGAGCGCGCCCTCCGAGGCGCCAGCGGCCTTCGGCGGGCCCTCGGGGGGCCCCCGTCCACGGGAGCGCCCTCCGGGGCGCCAGCGGCCCTCGGCGGGATTGCGACGTCTGACAGGCCTACGACCTTCGCCTGGATCAGAGGGGGCGCCACGCTGCAGCGCGCCCGCAGCTCGGCGACGCGGATGTCGTCGAACTCCATTGCCTTTTTGGGATCCGCGGCGGGGCGGGACGCGCGTTTTAACAGGGGCGCGGGTGTCAATGGGTGGATGAGGAGGGGGTGGAGGAAGGGAAGGAGAGGGTTGAGGGGAATGGGGACGATGGAGGATGGGGAGGCACAGAAGGGGGTGGACGGACTGGGAGGTGGGAGTCGAGGGTGAGGAGGAGGAGGAGTAGGAGCAGGAGGAGGAGGAGGAGGAGGAGGAAGAGGAGGAGGAGGAGGAGGAGGAGGGATTGAGAGATGGAGAAATGTCAACACCTGGGGAGGAGGGAAGGAGGCATGGATGAAGGGAGATGAGGGGAGGAGTGATGAGGAAGACCACGAGGATGATGATGACGATGATGATGATGATGATGATGATGATGATGATGATGATGATGATGATGATGCTGCTGCTGCTGCTGCTGCTGATGCTGATGCTGATGCTGATGCTGATGCTGCTGATGATGATGATGGTGATGATGATGCTGCTGATGATGCTGATGATGCTGATGATGATGATGATGATGATGATGATGAGGAGGAGGAGGAGGAGGAGGAGGAGGAGGAGGATAAGGAAGGGAGGGCGGGAGGGAGGGAGGAGAAGGAGGAGGAGGTGGAGGAGGAGAGGGACCAGTGTAATCCCAAGAGTAACCAACGATGTTTGAGTAAACCCTTCCTCCAAACTCTCTCTCCATAGGCCCCTACAACGGTTCTTTTTCATTGAGGGAACTGCCTCGTTGGAAGACAACCGTTTGAAGACCCTGAAACATGCCAAAACATTATTCTCGGGATTCCAACGCCACGGATCAACCTGATTGTTGTGTTTTGACGATCTTGAATCGCGCCAGAACGGGACTTCAGCACAGAGAGCCAACATAATTGTTGCACCCGTATAACCCTGAATCTTTCCAAAACACCATTTCTCGTACGTTGATGATGGGAATCCGTGAAACTCTTGCAAACTTTGAAAAGCGAAGGTGCGCCGCGCTAATGCGAGAGCCCTCTGCCTCGTTGTGAGGTCACCCCGACGGACCGAAGACGGATGCCCACAGCTTCTGCCATGGGGGGAACAGCCAACAGCCCCCAAGGGAACCAACCAATGATTGCCGCGCAGCCAGCCCCTACTTGGGCCGCGACTGAACGGATTTCGGTTCCCCTGTGGAATCCGATGTGCCACCAACCACATCGAGGTGCCTTCTCGGGGGTAGGAGGAGGGGAGGAGGAGGAGGAGGAGGAGGAGGAGGAGGAGGAGGAGGAGGATGAGGAGGAGGAGGGATGGAGAGATGGAGGAATGTCAAAACCTGGGGAGGAGGGAAAGAGGCATGGATGAAGGGAGATGAGGGGAGGAGTGATGAGGAAGACCACGAGGATGATGATAATGAGGAGGAGGATAAGGAAGGGAGGGCGGGAGGGAGGGAGGGAGGGAGGGAGGGATGAGGAGGTGGAGGTGGAGGAGGAGAGGGACCAGTATAATCCCAAGAGTCATCAACGACGTTTGAGTAAACCCTCCCTCCAAACTCTCTCTCCATAGGCCCCCACAGCGGGTCATTTTCATTGAGGGAACTGCCTCGTTGGAAGGCAACCGTTTGAAGACCCTGAAACATGCCAAAACATTATTCTCGGGATTCCAACGCCACGGATCAACCTGATTGTTGTGTTTTGACGATCTTGAATCGCGCCAGAACGCCGTTCCAGGGACTTCAGCACAGAGAGCCATCATAATTGTTGCACCCGTATAACCCTGAATCTTTCCAAAACACCATTTCTCGTACGTTGATGATGGGAATCCGTGAAACCCTTGCAAGCTTTGAAAAACGAAGGTGCGCCGCGCTAAGGCGAGAGCAACATTTTGAAAAGGAGCCGCCCTCAATCTGTGAAACTCCTACAATTTCTTGAATGTACACGGCGCTAAGGCGAAAGCCACATTTTGAAAAGGAGCCGCCCTCAATCCGTGAAGCCCTTGCACATTTTCAAAACCAATGTGCGCGGCGCTAGGGCGAGAGCCACATGTTGAAAACATCCGCCACCAATCCGTGAAGTTCTTGCAAATGTTTAACACGAATGTGCACCGCGCCAAGGCGAGAGCCACATTTTGAAAAGGAACCGCTTTCAATCAGTGAAGCTCTTGCAAACTGTTGAAACGAATATGCGCCGCGCCAAGGCGAGAGCCACATTTTGAAAACCACCCGCACTCCATCTGTGAAACTGTTGACAATTCTTACGCTTCAGAGTCATACATGGTGAGGAAGTCTCAAGCGAAACGCCCGCGGCCGCCCTAAAAACTTGCTTCGGGGTGCGACAAGGAGAAATTATTGATAAGGGAGGAGGAGGAGGCGGAGGAGGGAGAAATATGAGGATGATGAGGAGCGTCAGTAAGAAAGACAGACGATGAGGAAACAGAGGAGCATGAGGACGAGCTGGAGGAGGAGGAGGAGGAGGAGGAGGAGGAGGAGGAGGGGGGGGGAGGCGGAGGAGGAGGAGGAGGAGGCGGAACAGTAGGAGCTGTTTGGGTTTGTCCGGGGTTTCAACTTTTACGGCTGCATGCCCTCAGCGAAGAGGACGTCTTCGGCGCAAGACGGTGCGGATGCCGAGCCTGAGCCAAATTGACACCCTCCCGGACCTCATGTTGCGACTCGACATTTTGTGGGCCGTGCCGCCCTTCGCCCTCTGCCTCGTTGTGAGGTCACCCCGACGGACCGAAGACGGATGCCCACAGCTTCTGCCATGGGGGGAACAGCCAACAGCCCCCAAGGGAACCAACCAATGATTGCCGCGCAGCCAGCCCCCACTTGGGCCGCGACTGAGCGGATTTCGGTTCCCCTGGGGAATCCGATGTGCCACCAACCACATCGAGGTGCCTTCCCGGGGGCAGGAGGAGGGGAGGAGGAGGGGGAGGAGGAGGAGGAGGAGGAGGAGGAGGAGGAGGAGGAGGAGGAGGAGGAGGAGGAGGAGGAGAAGGAGCAGGAGGAGCAGGAGGAGGAGGAGGAGCAGAGGAGCAGGAGGAGCAGAGGAGGAGGATGAGGAGGAGGTTGAGGATGAGGATGATGATGATGATGATGATGATGATGAGGAGGGGAGGAGGAGGAGGAGGAGGAGGAGGAGGAGGAGAGGAGCAGGAGAGGCAGGAGCAGGAGCAGGAGGAAGGAGGAGGAGGAGGAGGAGGAGGAGGAGGAGGGAGGAGGAGGAGGAGGAGGAGGAGGAGGAGGAGGAGAGAGGAGGATGAGGAGGAGGAGGAGGAGGAGGAGGAGGAGGAGGAGGAGGAGGAGGAGGAGGAGGAGAGAGGAGGAGTCAGGAGGAGAGTCAGGATGAGAGTTAGGAGGAGAGTGAGGAGGAGGAGGAGGAGGAGGAGGAGGAGGAGGAGGAGGAGGAGGAGGAGGAGGAGGAAGAGGAGGAGGATGAGGAGGAGGAGGAGGAGGAGGAGGAGGAGGAGGAGGAGGTCGTCGTCGTCGTCGTTGTCATCGTCGTTGTCGTCGTCGTCGTCGTCGTCGTCGTCCCTTCGTCGGTTTCGTCCTCGCCGCCGACGCCATCGCCGCCGCCGCCGTCGCCGCAGTCGCCGCCGTCGCCGAGGCGTCCGTCGCCGCTGCCGCCGCCGTAGCCGCTGCCGCCGCCGCCGCCGTCTTCCTTGTCGTCGTCCTGCGGCCCCGTCGGAGGTGCGCCAGGCGTTCGGCGACCCGGGGCTGCCCGAGTCGCTGGTCTACGTGGCGACTGCTTCGCTCGGCGCGCGCTTCCCCGCACCTTCTGTGGCGGGGCGGGGTCCGCGGGGACCTCCGCTTCGAGGACGATCGGGGAAATGAAAAAATGGATTAAGGTGTGTGTACCAGCGACGGGTCCCGTTTCCATGCGAATTCGATGCGCTCCATCGCCAAATCAGGCGTTTCTGGCGCCGTGTTTGGGAAGGGTGCTTTCCCCAACCTGTGGATCTGGCGCCCGCGCAACACATCCACATATCCGTAATCCATGTGAGGGTGTGCCCGATACGAATCATGCGGCTGCAGGGTCGCGCGGCAGGTCGCCGCGGCAGAATCGCGCGGCAGGTCACCGCGCATCGAGGACGTGTCATCATCATCGTCATCTCGATCGCTTTGACCGCTCCAGATCTAGACGTGGATGCCGCCAGAGGTACATATACGTATGCGGGCCACGTGGCTCGACACACGCAGTATGACCCATGTCGCTTAGCATCAAAGGTGTTGTGTTGCAGTGGATGCTCTTCATGACGTCCGCATTTCTTTGGACAGGCACGGCGTTTCAAGATTTGGCCCGTGGAGCAGGGAAGGCCGGTTCGGTCGTTTTTGGCACGGTGAGCCACCATCTGATGGAACGACGGGAATGGGGCGCGACTAGAAGTCGCACGAGGACGCCTGGAGTCGACATGTCTTGGGCAAGTCGGCGGAAGTCGCCTGGTTTTCGACTGTCTTTGACTTCAAAGTTCGACCAGTGCAGATGTGCTGCCGGCGTTTCGCCACTCTCGGGGCAGTTCATGGAACAAAAAGGTGGCTTCCGTGTTTAGTCGGCAGCCGCGCGCCTCAATGATGTTCGTGTGTGTGTGTGTGTGTGTGTGTGCGTGCGTGTGCGTGCGTGCGTGCGTGTGTGTGTGTGTGTGTGTGTGTGTGTGTGTGTGCGTGTGTGTGTGTGTGGTGTGTGTGTGTGTGTGTGTGTGTGTGTGTGTGTGTGTGTGTGTGTGTGTGTGTGTGTGTGTGTGTGTGTGTGCGTGTGTGTGTGTGTGTGTGTGTATCCACTGGCTACTGGTGTGCTGGACGCCGCCGCTCTTCTGCGGCGCCTTGCCCCGCCACCGCGGCGCCTTGCCTTGCAGGCCCTCGGGTCTCGGCGCCCCTCCCGCCCCCGGTGGCCTCCCTGGCCTGCGCCGCTCCCCCCTGTTGGCGTGCTCCTTTCTCTCCGCTCCCCGCCCCCTTGGCCAGCGCGTGTCGCGCAGTCGCGCCTCGCTGTGCCGGCCGCTGCCTCGCTCCTCTCGCTTCCCGCTGCGCCTGGTAGGCCCCCCCGGTCTCGGCGCTCCTGCCCATCCGTGGGTCCGCGTGCTCGCTGCCTGCTGCCGCCCTGCTCCGCGCCGCTCCCCCTGTCGGCGTGGCTCCGCCTCTTGGCCTTTTCCCCCCCGCTGTGCTACGGTCTCGCCGCTCGCGGCGCCATCGTGGCCGCCTGCGTCCCGCCTCCGCCTCCCGCCGCGCCTGGTGGGCCCTCTGATCTCGGCGCCTTGACCCCTCTCTGGGGCCGTCTGCATGTGCGTTTCGGTCCTCAGTGGTGTGGTTTCCGCTGCATGTGTTGCTCCCCCATCCGGCTGCCTGGTCTGCTAGGGCGCCATCCCCCACAGCTGCTGCTCAGCGCTGCCGCTGGTCCCCCCCACGGCGCTCCCCCCCGCCGCAGCCGGGCGACTTGCCTGAGCGGGCCCGGCTTCCTATCCCCCTGTCGCGCCGGGGCCTCCTCCTCTCCTCCCTCGTGCATTGCGGCATCAATTGGCATGAAGAGCAGCCCCTGTTGCCAGTCCGCCGGGGCAGTCCCCCTCTGCCCAGCCGCCGACGCAGAGTGTGTGTGTGTGTGTGTATGTGTGCGTGCGTGCGCGTGTGTGTGTGTGTGTGTGTGTGTGTGTGTGTGTGTGTGTGTGTGTGTGTGTGTCTGTGTCTGTGTCTGTGTCTGTGTCTGTGTCTGTGTCTGTGTCTGTGTCTGTGTCTGTGTCTGTGACTGTGTCTGTATCTGTGTCCGTGTCTGTGTCCGTGTCCGTGTCTGTGTCTGTGTCTGTGTCTGTATCTGTCTCTGTGTCCGTGTCTGTTTGTGTATCTGTGTCTGTGTCCGTGTCGGCGCGAGGCGTGCTCTACCCTGCCACGCTGGCAGGCCACATTCTCCAGGTGTGGTGATGGGCCCTCGGCCCAGCATGAAGGCGATGAGGCAGCGAGCAGGCAGCGAGTAGGATGGGCCCTCGGCCCAGCGTGAAGGCGAAACGTCAGCGTGAAGGCGAAAAGCCCTGGAGGGGGCGAACAGGCAGCGAGCAGGCGGCAGCTGCCCGTGCCCTTGACCTCGGCCCGCGCTGGCCGGAGCGGGCCGCAGGCTGTCGCGGCCCACGCCCTCGGCCGCGGGGGTTTGGCAGGCCATGGCTGCCCACGCCCTCGGCCGCGGGGATCGAGCAGAGGCCAGGTAACCCCGCGCCCTCGACCTCGGAACAGGCCCTGGCCCACTCACGAGCTACTTGGGCGCCCTGGGCCGTCGGACGAGTCCGTTCCCGAGCGGTTCTGAGAAGGCCGCGGCGCCCGAGACGTCTTCCGGATCCGCCAGATCTCAGAGATTCTCCGACTTCGTCCTCGCCCGATTTTGATCTTCGTCCGGGGGCCTCGTCTCACGGCCTCCGGGGCCAGGGTTGAGTCGGGCGTGTCCCTCTACAGGAGGACTATTCCCGAATAGTCAATCGTATGGGGACGATTGGTTTGATTCTTGCTGATGTTTTTGTTGAGTATTTTTTAACTTTTTTTTATTTTTCGCCCAAAATCCCCCTGTAGTCGGGGGCGGAAAAGAGGGCGGTGATGACTAGGGGGGGTGGATATCATGGCGGGGGCCATGATATCTCCCCAGATTTCGTGGCGCCTCTTCTTGTTTTATTGCATCCCTGGCCCCCCCGCTGGGCCGCACACATGCCGCCGGTCATGATTTGCACCCCCCCCTCTTGGACACCCCCCTCTTGGCCGCTCCCGGTGTAGGGGGACGTGCCCGACCTGAGGCCAGGGCAGCGCGACGGCCTCTGGTGGAGGCCTCGCGAGCCCCAGCTGGCAGCGCGGTTGCCCTGGCGGCAGCGCGGGCGGCCCGGGGCGGCCCCGGCGCGGGGGCGGCGCGGCCCCTCGGGCCGTGCCTCGGAGGCCTCTCGTAAAACAGGGCTAGGATCGGGATAAGTCGCTCCAGAGCGTTCCGGAGCGCTCTCAGAGCGTTCCGGAACGCTCTGGAGCGGCCGCGGCGCCCAATACATCCTCCAAACCCGCCGATTCTCAGAGATTTCGAGTTATCCCGGTCCGATTTTGTCCGATCTTCGCGTCGTTTTACTTCGGTCTCGAGCAGCAGGGGACGGGGCCGTGACGGGCTGCAGAATTCTTCAGCCGCGCGCAGAGGGGGGTGGGGGGAGGGGGGAGGGCTTCGCAGAGGCACCCGTGCTTCTGAGAAACCGCGGGCCTTCTCTATAGATGAAAGGCCAGCGCCCTCTGAGAAGCAGCCTCCTTCTAAGAAGCCCTCCCTCCTCCCCCCACCCCCTGGTGCGCGCCGGCAAGATGGGCTGCAGAATTCTGATTTGCCCCAAATTCTTTAGCCGTCGATTCTGCAACAAGCATGTAGGATTTCGTATATAGATCTACGAACGTTCAACGGATTTTCGTGCAGAGTCGACGAGCAAACCAATTTTGAGGTAAACCAGCTCTGCAGCCGATTCCCCACTCGATGGTCGTGCCCCAGCGCCCCACCATACCCAGGGCTCACTTCGATTCCTCCGAGTCGATTCGGTTCGATTCGATGCCGATTCCGAGTCCTGTGTCGGTTCGGCTTCGCTTTCCAATCTGGGTCTCGGTTTCTCGAAGGAGGCCTTGCTTGTCTGTAAAATTCCCGCCGATTCGAGTTCTCCGGACTTGGCTGTCGATCCCCGCCGATGCGATGCATCTTGATCGCCGAGCCGACGTATCGGTTCGATGCTGGGCTCCTCCTGCCATGCTGGCCAGCTGGCCGCAGCTCCCTCGGATGGAACCTCCACGGGCAGGCGCTCGGCGGAGCCAGGGGGCCCCCTGGAGCGGCGGGCGGAGGCGAAAAGGCACACCTCCGTGGACCCCTCGGCGGGCTGACCTCTCCTTCAAACTTTTTTCTATGTGCCTCGCAGTGCATGTATCCAAGCACGCCAGATTCTCGAGGCCATGGCCTCACCCGCCTGGTCTGAGCTAGGCCCGGACACTGTCCGCAATGGTGGTCGCATCGCATCGTGTCGCGTTGGCTGGCTTACCAGCCGCTCTCCGCACCTTCGACGATGTTTTCTGAATGTGCCCCAGCTGTTTGGCAGGAAGCTCCTTCTCTTGCAGCTCTGCCAAAGCGTCCGTCATGTCAATGCTGGCTGTCTTCATCTCTGTCTGATCAAGCCTCTGCCCCGATCTGGTGAGCTGAAGATTGGTGACGGCACTTCTTCTGGCGCTGGCGATCGAGATGTGTCGTTTCCGGATCGCCAGGGTGGCACTGGGCCCAGCGAGGGCCCCCAGAGACGAAACACATGATAAACCAACGGGTCCGTCGTTTTTTTTTTTTTTTTTTTTTTTTGTTTTTTTGTTGGTTTTTTATTATTATTATATGTTTTTTTGTTTGTTTTTTGTGTGTGTGTGTGTGTGTGTGTGTGTGTGTGTGTGTGTGTGTGTGTGTGTGTGTGTGTGTGTGTTTTTGTGTGTTATATATACATAAGTTTTTTGTTTGTTTTCACAACGCGACGGGGTCCGGGAACGTTTCTCCCCCAACGCTGCCCCTGAGCGTCCGCTCCCAGAGCTCGGGCCTCCAGCGGCCGCTCGGGGCGATATCTGGCCTTCCCGGAGCGCCCTCCCAGCGAGGCGCAGCCGCTGGAAGGCATCCCGAGATTGGATCACGTCCAGAGACCGACGAAAACTTGGAGCTTCGTTCGTTCCCCCGCCGAGGAGCGTGGATCAGCCACGTGCAGAGGGGGGTGGGGGGAGAGGGGAGGGCTTCTTAGAAGCACCCCTGCTTCTTAGAAGGCGCGGGCTTTATCTAAAGACGTAAGGCCGGCGCCTTCTAAGAAGCAGCCTCCTTCTAAGAAGCCCTCCCCCCTCCCTTCACCCCCTTGTGCGCGCCGCCAAGAGGCGCAGCCGCTGGAAGGCATCCCGAGACTGGATCACGTCAAGAGACCGACGAAAACTTGGAGCTTCGAACGTTCGACGAAAACTCGGAGCTTCGAACGTTCCCCTGCCGAGGGGCGGGGAAGCCCAGGCAGCCGCCGACGCGTGTGTGTTGTTCCGTCCGCGGCCCCCCAGGAGTCTGCACCCGTGGGCCCGAGTATAGCGGGTCCCCCAGGGGCCGAGCTCGAGGCAAAGGGCCATCGAAAAAATCAGTTCGACGGGGCTGGAGGGCCCCCCCCCGCCCTTTCCGAGCAGGGCTGGACCTAAAAATGGTGTTTTTGCGATCTCGTGGGCCGTTTTCCTTTCGACTTCGTCTTGCGGTAGAGGCGCATTGAAGACAAAGCGAGGGAAAACGAAACCTATTTTTGATCTGCGGGGCGAGAGCGAACCTCTTCCCCTAAAAGCTAGGCGGGCTACGCACAGCTTTAATTAGGGAGACAGGGCACAGGAAGGCGGGGCCTCAGGCGGCCGGAGCGGGCGGAGCCCGGGGAGAAGACGAAAAACACCGTTTAGGTTCAGCCGTGGAGTGCAGGGTGGAGTGCAGGGAGGGGGGCTGCATGCGCCGTGTCGCTGGCTCACGCGCCTGTGGGCGGAGCCCCCGCCAGGCCGTCGCCGAGAGGTGCCCCCCCCCCTCGTCGCCACGGCCGCATGCAGCTCGGACGACAGGGCGCTCCCGCGCGTGCAGGCTCGCGCGCGGCGCTGGCCGCTCCAGGGGCGCTCCCGTGCGCGCCGATCTTGGGCGCGCGCCCTCTGCGCGCGCCCTGCCCTGCTCCCCCCCCCCTGCCCCCCCCCCCCCCTGCACCCCGCCCTGCCCCCCCCCCCCCTGCCCCCCCCCTGCCCCCTTCCCCCCCCCTGCCCCCCCCCCCTGCGCGCCCTCGGTCGTTCCCATCTGTCGTCCGTCTTCCGTCCGTCGGTCGTGTCGTCTTTGTGGTCTGGGTCGTGTCGTCTCTCGCGCGCCCTCGGTCGTTCCCATCTGTCGTCCGCCTTCCGTCCGTCGGTCGTGTCGTCTCCGTGGTCTGGGTCGTGCCGTCGCTCTGGCCCGTGCCAGCCTCTCATGGGGGCCTGGGGTGGCCCCGCAGCGGTGCTGGCCAGCAGCACGGAGGGGGGCAGGTGCGAGGTGGGTGGTGCAGTCGGGGCCCTGAAGAAGGAACCCTTTTCGTTGGGGAGGGGCTCGGTGTTCCTTGTTTGTTTCAAAGTTTGCCTCGGGTTTTCCTGAGGTTTTCCATGGGAAATCGAGGCTGAACTTATGGGAGAAAGGGGCCCCGTTCCTTATTTAGGGTTCCTTAGGTCAACGCCTCGACTGTAGGCTCGGGAGGGGTTTTCGACTTTTCCAGCCTCCGGGGGGGCTGTTTTTTGGGGCTGCGAGGCCGTCGAAAACGAATCAGGGGTGAAAAACTGCACCAGATGGACCCCTCGGAGGGGTCTGGGGACTGATTTTGAGCGGATTTGCCCGTATCTTTTTTTCAGGGCCGTTTTCCCTGGGCCAATCCAGTTCAGATCCCCCCGGCCGCGTCCAATCTGCCACTGGGCTCCTCTTGCGCTGGTGAAGAGTGCCGATGTGAGTGCTGGTGCCGATTTTAGTGCTCGTTCTAGAACTTTGGGCGCACATCTTTGTAATTGTGTCCCTTCCCCTTTCCGTCTCCCCTTTCTTTCCTGGGCCTGTGTACGATGGCACGTCCAAGCTGCACTTTTTTCATCAAGCTCCGCCCACGCGTCCGTCCGGGATGCAAGGCTGCAGACGGACCGACGGGCCAACCTTTTTGGCCCCCCGAGTCCCTGAGGGATTGGCGACTTTCTGCCAATCGATTTGTGGGGATCGAGCCAGATAGATCCAGGCAAATGCAGACACAACGAGTTAAATCCAGGTACATCATGGGCAGATCCAGGCAAATCCAGAGAGCTCAAGGGACAGTTGGAGCAAATCGCGAGTCGATGGACGTCAGAACGTAGACGCGCTAACGGTGTGTTAGCTAACGGCGGAGTAGGACAACCAATTGTAGGAAGGCGTGGTTCGTGGCCAAACCAATAGTAGGGACGCATGGTTCGTGCTTTCCTACACTTCGCTGTGCCGTTTGCGCTCGATACATTCCCATACATGAAATCTAGAAAACGGTGTTTCGTGATTTCCTACATTGTGTCCTGCGCGAGCTTGGTGCCACAGACACTGGATTCCCAGCATCGCTGTTGACCACCATCGCCGTTAGCGCGGCCTTGGTCAGAAGCCACCAAGCCCCCCCCGCCCAACGACCGCGGGAGGGGGGGGCCATCAGGAGCGGGGGGGAGGGGGCAGAGGAAGGTGGATGGAGGAGGAGGAGGAGGAGGAGGATGAGGAGGAGGAGGAGGAGGAGGAGGAGGAGGAGGAGAGGAGGAGGAGAGGGAGGAGAGGAGGAGGAGGAGGAAGGAGGAGGACGAGGAGGGAGGGGAGGAGGAGAAGGCGAGGAGGACGAGGAGGAGGAGGAGGAGGAGGAGGAGGAGGAGAGGAGGGAGGAGGAGGAGGAGGAGGAGGACGGAGGAGGAGGAGGAGGAGGAGGAGGAGGCGGAGGAGGAGGAGGAGGAGGGAGGAGGAGGAGGAGGAGATTGGGGGGGGAGGGCCGATGCTGCTGCTCCAGCTGCTGGCGCGGCTGCCCGCCGACCTCGCCTTCCAGCTGCGCGGGGCGGCACGGCGCGCGCCGCCCCGCGCCGCCCCGCGCCGCCCCGCGCCGCCCCGCGCCGCCCCGCGCCGCTCCGCGCCGCTCCGCGCCGCCCCGCGCCGCTCCGCGCTCTAGAGGAGGAGTATTCAAGGATAGTCCTACAAAATAGTCGGGGGACGATGTTTGGATCACTTTGGGGTATTTTGGGATGTATCGTTGAGTCCTTTTTTGTATTTTTCGTCCCAAATCCGCCTGCAGGGGGACATGCCCGACCTAGCGCTACGCGCGCTGTGCCGCGCCGAGGGTCGAGCCTCGGTCCTCGGCCCTCGAGCCTCGAAGCTCGACCTTCGAGCCTCGAATCGCGACCCTCGAGCCTCGGCCCCCGAAGCTCGATCCTCGACCCTCGGCCCTCGAAGCTCGATCCTCGGCCATCGACGCTCGAACCTCGATGGTCGACCCTGGACCTTCGAGCTTCGAGGATCGAGAGACGAGGGTTGAGGGCCGAGGGCCGAGGGTTAGAGCATCGAGGCTGGAGGGTCGAGGGCAGGGCCGCCTACGATCCGATTCTCGGTGTGACTCGACTCGTCGACTTGGCCTGCGATTCCGATCCGATTCGGTTCACAGACCTCCGGAGACAGGTTTTTTCAATCTGAGCGATTTGTCTCGACTTCGGCGCCTGGGGCCCGCTATTGGGCCTCGGAGCCATCACACAGTGATTTGGGACGAAGAGCTGCTCACCCCAGGGAAGAGGTCGGGACCTCTGGGGCCGCACCGATTCGATTCTCAGAGGAATCTTTTGGAGCTTCCTGGGAGGGCCCTCGTAGCCGCGGCTGGATTCGCCTCGGACTTCTGGTCAGAACGTGCCCTGGGATCGGTCCAGGGTGCAGCGGTATCGATGCCTACTTGTCCCCCTAGTAGTTCCGATTCGATTCGATTCGGTTCGGTCCACCGGCATCGGCCAGGACCAGCTGGAGCCGGGCACGGCGATCCGATCTCGGTTCGATTCGGGGCGACTCGCTGGCGATACCATCCCTTTGTCGAGGGTCGAGGTCGGATCGAGGTTCGAGATTCGAGGTTCGAGGTGCGCCGGGCGGCATGTGAGGCTGCGGGGCATGCTCGCCGCGTGGAAGGCCACAACACGAAGCGTGATGAAGTGTTGGCCGAACCATGTCGGCGGCAGCCCTGTATCCAGGAGAGGCCCCGCCGGCGGCTCCAGCCTCCTCCGGCCTCCTCTTCGCTCCATCTCAAAGACAGGCTGTTAGAGACACCAGGAGTCCAAGCGATCGGAAGGAGCCACACCTGGTCGTCGCCCCAGCAGAAACTGCCGAGGCCGCACAGACCCACTGTGCCAAACCGCCTTCATCCGACCAGCTGTGGCGGGGTGATCTGAAGCGTAGCGCGACCGCCAGTGGCGACGAGGAGGGATAAAGGACGGCCATGTCGTCGGGCGAGGGATCGCCGGAGGAGAGGGATTGGTCGAGGAGGACGGAGCACGGTTGAACAGGCGGAGGGGGGCTCGTGAGCACAGGTTCGATCCACGGGAGCATCTTGGAACCTACAGCTCGCAGCTGGCGGGAGCCCCACGGCCCAACACCGCACAACGCGCTCGCTCAGCATGTCCAGCTGCCTGCGGCAAGTCCCGCCACCGTACCAGCGCAGCACTCAGTGCGACGACGCTTCGAGCACCGCCCAGAAGGCCGCAACATGTGACGCATCTCGTCTGTATTCCTTGATCGGGGGCTCTCGTAGGGGCCGACTTGTGGCTGTCTTGGGCTTTTCTGGGGCCCTCTGGGGGTCTTCTTGGGACATTCCTGGATCGTCTTGGGGCTCTCTTGGGCCGTCTTGGTGCCGTCTTGGCCCCCTCTCGGTCGTCTGGGGAGTCTCTTGGGGCTGTCTGAGGAGCCCCTTGGGGCTCTCTTGGGCCACCTTGGGACCCTCTTGGAGTGGTCCTGAGGCGTCTGGGGGGCCTCTGGAGGCCCGCACTGGGCCCTTCCGCTCTCTCTTTGCCTCCGAGGCGCTCTTGGAATCGTGTTGAACTGAGAGGCCCAGGAACCGCCAAGTATGCAGACATCTCAAACGTATCCTCGGGTGTTTTAAAGATTTTGGCCCTCCTGGAAGACCTCCTGACCTTCCCTTCGATGTCTTGGAAGCGCCCTCTGGGCTCCTTTGGCGCCTTTGGCCGTTTTCTTGGGGGCCTGTTGGGCGCCTCGTCAGGCAATGTCGGGCTGGCCGTCTTGGAAGTCTTGGAGATCCTTGGGGAGCCTCAGGGAAGCTTCGGGCTGGCCGCCCAGGGAGCCTCTGGAGGGGTGGCCGTGCACTCGACTGAGCGTGGTGAGAGGGGGGGGGCATAGGAAACTCACAGAAACCCTACCAGACAGCATTTGAGCGACGGAAAAAACGGGGTCGTCGTCGCCGACATCGGTGCGTGAGCTGCCTGCGTAAGGTCGCGCATGAGCGCCCTCGCTTCCAACGTAGCGTGCCGCGCTGGCGGCCCGCGTAAGCCACCGCGCAAGGTCGCCATGCCATCTCGCGTAAGACCCCTTTCTCTCCGTCGCTCACTTGGTATTCCACCCCGCCTCAACCTGCCAGGGGGCACTGGCAGATCTGCTTTGCAGCAGACGCATCGCCGGCCTACACCGCTCAACACCGCGCAGTACCGCTTCTCACCGCGCAACGCCGTGCAATGCCGCCCAACACCGCTCATCACCGGTGCCCGAGGGGGGGGTGTCGGTGGTGACAAGGTGAAGACCCGGCCAAGCTGACAGCCTGGCCGAGCCAGCACCAGTGCCCGAGTGGGGGGGGGGTAAGGCTCAGGGGCGACAAGGTACAGACCCGGCCAGCCCGGCCAGCTGACCTCGGCCCGGGCCGACTTCCGCCTGGCCGAGCTCAGCCTGGCCGAGCTCAGCCTGGCCGAGGCTGTGCTGGCCGAGGCTGTCCTGGCCGAGCCCCGTGGCTGCCAGAGGGGGCGGCGAGCCGTACCGCGGCCGCCCGCCTGCCTCGGGCCCTCCGCGGCGCCGCACCTCCCGCGGCGCCGCGGGAGGTGCGGCGCCGCGGCGGCGGCCGCCTTCTGGCCGCGGAGGGCTCGGCGAGGCTGGAAGAGCACTCGGCGAGGCTGGAAGAGCAGAAAGCGGCATACATCAGTATCGTTTAACCGATCCCCATCCCCATCCCTATCTCCATCTCGACCCCCACCATCCCACCATCCCAGTTGGGGATATGCCTTTCGAAACTCGAAGGAAGCAGCCTGTACCCTTATCTTGGGGGGTAAATCGGCCAGTGGGGCCAAGGCCACGCCCGTGGAGATAGGGATCGGTTAAACGATGCTCAATAATCGTAAACTTTTGACGGTCCTCGCGCATTTGTCGAGTCTGTGCTGGGACCCCCTGGCGGCGCCGCCGGCGCCGCCACTGGCGCGCTCCGCGCGCCAGGGAGGGGGTTTGCAGCGCAGATCCGAGACATCTGCGCGGACCGTCAAAAGTTTACGTTTATGCCGTTTTCTGTCCCTCTAGAGGCGGAGGCTCCGCGGGTCCGCGGTCGTTTGTGAGTGTCAGGAACCAGTTCGGCCCTGCCGATTCGAATCGATTCGGTTTCGAGGATCCCGATCTCGATTCGACTCGGCTCTGGGTTCTGACACTCCGGTTCGGAGTTCCTCGTGCATGCCTCGGCTTGGGCCGGCGGACGTCGATTTTCCGATGCCTTTTGATTTGCCTGCCGATTCTTGCCGAGTCGATGTATTGCGGGGCCTGGTTCGATTTTTCGATTCGATTTTGGGTCGTCGTGCCAGCGGGCCGGCGCATACCCCGCCTTGGGTGGATCGGCTGCCGCGGTGTCCTTCTGTACGGGCGTAGAGGCCGGTAGGGCCGTAGGGTGTGTGCACATCTGGAGCAGGGTTTGTCATTATGGCTCATGCATGTAGTGATCGTTTTTTTATTACTCGTTTTGCCGATCGGCGCGGGCCTTCGCACCCTCCCCTCCCCTCCCCCGTGGAGTGGATCTTGGCTGGCTGTTTTTTTGGCGCCTGTTTCGAGCAGGTGGAGTCTCCCCGATAGGACGCACGGTTCCAAACAGTCGCATCAAGCAGAGGGTTGGAGCCAGACCCCTCCCCTCCCCCCCCCTTCCGCCCAATGTCGAAACGCCGAATAAAAAACGCTCACATAATCAAAACCATTCGGGAGGCATTTGGTATGCACGGCTCTGTGAGACCCCAGGGGCGCCTCCGGGGCATTCGAGTGCACTACGGCGACACCTCAGTCCTGGCGTGTCTCTGATGCTGCGGACATCGGGGCCCCATGGTTTCCCTCCAGCACTGGCCTGTGCGCTTGGTTTTGACCCCCCCCGCGCGGTCCCTCGAAGCCGCGCGCCAACGTTACCTCATGCCTAGATCTAGGCCTTCTAGATGGGGTCCGAGCAGTTGGGTTCGAAGGATCGCGCCGCATTGAAGATACATCGCCGATGCGTCTCGATGTTGAGCCCGATTTTCTCCACGCCGACGGCGCCGATGCGTCGCCGACGTCAGCGATGCATCGCCGATGCATCGGCCATGCATTATCGATGGGGCGCGATCCTCCTACCCCGTCTACTCGGACTCCACTTGGGAGGCCTCAATCGAAGACGCTTACGGCGAATCACCGCCGCCCCCTGCCTTTTGCAATCGCCCATGTGGTCGAATGCTGTGGCCAGAGCTCTGTCAAGCTATCCGACCATGTGTTCCCCCAGCCGTTGTGGAAATCCTGCGGGGAACACGCGGGGGGGGGAAAGAAGGAGAAGCGGAGAAGAGGGAGGACACATAGAGAGGAGGACGAGGATGAGGATGAGGATGAGGATGAGGATGATGCTGATGCTGATGCTGATGATGATGCTGCTGCTGCTGATGATGCTGATGATGATGATGATGATGATGATGATGATGATGACGATGACGATGATGATGATGATGATGATGATGATGATGATGATGATGATGATGATGATGATGATGATGATGATGATGATGATGATGATGATGATGATGATGATGATGATGATGATGATGATGATGATGATGATGATGATGATGATGATGATGATGATGATGATGATGATGATGATGATGATGCTGCTCATGATGATGCTGATGCTGATGATGCCGATTATGCTGCTGCTGATGCTGATGATGCTTCTGCTGCTGATGATGATGCTGATGATGAGGAGGAGGAGGAAGAGGAGGAGGAGAAGGAAGAGGAGGAGAACAAGGAATCTGATACTGATGATGATGCTGATGATGATGCTGCTGCTGCTGATGATGATGATGATGATGATGAGGAGGAGGAGGAGGAGGAGGAGGAGAAGGAGGATGGGGAGGCGGAGAAAGCTGAGGAGGAGGAGGAGGAGGAAGAGGAAGAGGATTGTTGGGGCCTTCCAGAAGATTCTTGTTGGCCTCTCGAGCCCCTGCCTTTTGGAATCGCCAATGTGGCCGAACGTTGTGGCCAGAGCTCTGCCAAGGTATCCGACCATGCGTTCCCCCAGCCGTTCTGGAAACCCTTCGGGGAACACGCTGGGGAGGAAGAAGAAGCGGAGGAGAGGGAGGACACATAGAGAGGAGGATGAGGCGGAGGAAGAAGAAGAGGAGGAGGAGGAGAAGGAAGGAGGAGGAGGAGGACGAGGAGGAGGAGGAGGAGAAGTAGGAGGAGGAGGAGGAGGAGGAGGAGGAGGAGGAGGAGGAGGAGGAGAAGGATGAGGACGAGGATGAGGAGGAGAAGGAGGTGGGGCCTTCTGGGAACTTCTTGCGGGCCTCTCGGAGGCCTATTGGCAGCCTCCTTGGACCTTTTGCTGACCTTTTGGGGCTTCTTGGGGGCCTCTTTGACCGTCTCAGGGCGTTCCTGGCCCGTCTGACGCCGTCGGAAGCCGTCTTGGGGGCTTCTTTCGACCGACTTGGGGCGCTCTTGAGGCGCTTCAGAGCCGTCTTGGAGGCCACCATGGGCGTCTTAGAGGCCTCTTGGGCCGTCTTGGGGCCCTCTAGGGGCAGTCTTGAAGGCTTCTTGGGCCGTCATGTGGTCATCTTGGAGGCCTTTGGGGGGCATCTTGGGGCGATCTTGGGGCCCTCTTGGGCCGTCTCGGGCCGTCGGAAGGCTGATCAGAAGTATACGGCAAAATCTTTCAAAGACCATAGTATAATCAATGATTTTGGCTTCTTCGGGCCCTCCTGGAGGACCTCTTTGAGGCCTCTTGAGTCGTCTTGAGACCATCTTGGCTCGTCTTGGGTGCGTCTTGGGGCCATGTTGGGGTCTGTTGGGGTCGATTGGGGCCATCTTGGCCGTCTTGGAGGCGTCTTGGAAACATCTTGGAGGCCATCTTGAGACATCGTGGCCGTCAGAGAGGCCATCTTGAGCCGTCTTAGGTTTTTGTTTTCCGGACGTTGAGTTTGTTTCGGGTCCCTTCTGGGTGGCCGGCGGCACGGACCGAAGCCTCAGGATTTTTTTGAAAAGAACCAAAACCAATCCGTAAGAAGTTTAGCACGCCAGGCACCCCTGTGGCAAGCCAACAGGGGGCGGCGGATCTAAGACGCCTACGGCGAATCACCGCCGCCCCCTGCCCCTTTGGAAGCGCCTCTGTGGCCAACAGCCGGGCCAGAGATTGGTCAAGCTCTCGGGCCAGTTGTTCCCCGGGTCGGTTTGGAAAGATTTCGAGGAACGCGTGGGGGAGCAAGAAGAGGAGGAGAGGGAGGATGAGGAAAAAAGAGGAGGAGGAGGAGGAGGAGGAGGAGGAG
>CAUYUJ010018104.1:52500-63878 GCA_963575745.1 Prorocentrum cordatum | reverse complement strand
GGAATGCTCCAGGGCCGTCTTGGAGGCCATCTTGGGCGTCTTGGAGGCCATCTTGGGCGTGTTGGAGGCCTCTTGGGCCCTCGTGGGGCCCTCTAGGGGCCATCTTGGAGGCCACTTGGGCCATCATGGGGCTCTCTTGGGGGCCTCTTGGGCGATCTTGGGGGCTTCTTGGGCCGTCTTGAGCCGTCGGAGAGACGAAAAGGCGCAAATGCCAAAATCCTTCAAAAACCAAGGGAAAATCAATGATTTTGGCCTCTTCGGACTCTCCTGGAGGACCTCTTGGAGGCCTCTTGGGCCGTCTGGGAGGCCTCTGGGGGGCCTCTTGGGCCGTCTTGGGCCGTCTTGGACTCTCTTGGGCCGTTTTGGAGGCCGTCTTGGACCATCTCGGGCGGACTTGGAGGCCATCTTGGGCCATCTTCGCGATTTTTTGAGGATGTCCCGAGCGAAACGGCCGTTTTTGGGCATTGACAGATGGGTTTTGTGAGATTTACGGGTGGCCGGCGGGACGGGCCGAAGCCCACTGGGGAGTTCTTTTAGAAAAAGAACCAAAACCAAAACCTGAATCGTCCAGCACGCCGTGCACCCCTGCAAGCAGGGGGCGGCGGATCTCATGGTCTTCGGCCCATGCTGCCACCGTACCTGGGTTGTGGGTCAGAGTTCTCAGGGATGCCTCTTGGGATCCCTTCGCGGCACTCCCAGCGCGGCCGCCGCGCGCCCAGGCACCGGCGGCTCCCTGGGCATGGAGGGCCCGGCCATCCAGGCCGCGCCCTCCCCGCGCGCGTGCGGGCTGCCCCTCGAGGATCGCGGGCGGGCGGCGAGGAGGCGCGGAGGCTCTGGGGCCACGCGCGATGCCGCATGCGGGGCCACGCGCGATGCCGCATGCGTTCGTTCGCAGTGTGTTGTTTTTCGCTTGCTTTTTCCTCCGCCTCTTCCTCCTCCTCCTCTCTCCTCCCTGCCCTCGTCCTCCTCCTCCTCCCCCTCCTCCGGCAGCACAGCGTCTTCGCCTTGCGCTCGCCCGACCGCGAAGGCGGCCAGGCGCAGCCAGCTGCGGTTTTTGTTCGTTCCCCTTCGGCCTGGGTCAGGGGCTGCGGCTCGCAGGCCGGAGGGTGTTTAAGCGTGCCGGACGAGGGCGGGGTCTGGCCGTTTGGTAGTGTACTGGGACCGCGGGGTCCGGCTGGGACGATGATGGCTCGAGTTGTTGTCGTCGTCGTCGTCGCTGCACAGTTTCGCTGGAGCTACCTGCAGTAATTTCTACAGGTGCTCCCCCTCAGCTCAGCCTTCCTGTGCAGTCATGCGTATCGCAGTGCATCAGGATTGCAGGGACTCCACGAGCTTGAGTTGAGTTGAGAGTCGTCGTCGTTGTCGTCGTCGTCAGGCTCATGCGGGACAAATCGTGCTCGAAGGCGGACTGCGTAGTGGCGGAGATTATCCAGGACATACCCGAGGGCGCTTTCGAAGTCTTGCCTGACATTCTTGTGCGACGGATGCTTTATGCAGATGCTGATTCTGATGATACATTTTCGTGGCATGAGATCACCATCATCGAGAAGACCGTTGATCCGACAATTATCCGCGAATGGCGCCCAGTCCCCGTTCTTGCAGTCGTCCGCAGAATCTACAGTATGATGCTATCTGGCATTGGCTCACTTCACGCAGTCGTCATTGAACAAGACAAGTTTGCATATCGCAGCTCGTACCAAGCAGAGGAAGTCGTGTTCATTCTGCACTAACTGGTGGAGAAGCAATTGAGTGGCAGGAAGACTCTTACGTGTACGACGGTGACGTCTACAAGGCGTACGATTCGGTCGAGCATGGCGTTTGGGCTAACGCATTCGACAAGGCAGGGGTTCCGCGGCCCGTGATATCAGCTCAGATTCGAGAAGTTCGTGGTTCCGCTGGATGGGCTGAGCTGCCTGACGTCCCCTTGAACCGTCCGGTTTTCAGAGCCCGGGTATGTTCCGGGCGACCCCGAGGAATGCAAGGCTTTCAAACTCGTCTTCGACAGTAGCGTGGTCAAGCCGTTCTTGGCCCATGCCCATCCTGATTATTCGGGCCTCAAACTGCAACACGAGGATTTGGCTGTTTTTGGCGATGCTTTTGAGAGGCTGCCAACCAGTAGCACGCGGTGCAACACCGAGCGTCTACCTCTTTTGTGTGTTGCTGAAAGCTTTTGGCTCCTGGCACCTTCGTTGGTCCAGCTGAAGGCAATGGTCCTCAATTAGACCTCCCTCCTGTGGACAGCCGGCTTCATGGTCAATTTGACAGAGAGCGTTTGGACGAACTTTACTCCACGAGCCTTGCCGGACTTTGTCGTGCCTGTTCCCGAAGGTTGGAAATCGATTGCGAAGCACCCGTGCTTGATCAAAAACAAGGATGTTCAAGACTATCAAAAAGGTGGAGCGTACAGAGTCTCTGAAAGTCTTGGGTTCCCAGGTCGGATTCAACGGGGATTTCACTTGCGAGGCCGACTGCCGATGGCACGCGCTTGGGCATCTTTTTACAAGCATCGACGTTTACTCATAAGTCGGAGCGGGTCTTTCTGGCAACGCTTTCCAGCTTAAGGCAGTTTGTCTTGCCTGTTTTACCGTACAACATCGGGAGTTGCAACCTTACACAACGCCACTTCGGACGTTTGCGCCCTACCGAGGACGCCATGATGCGACGCATCTTGGGGTACAAGGTCTTCCCGACAGGGATGGTGGACGAGGATCTGCCCGCAAGTACATGACTGCTACAGCGAAGCTCTTGAATTATTATCGCAACACGTGCAAACTTCGACGCTGGAGTGCAGAAACTCTTATCAGAGTGTATACTTGGAGAGGTCGCGTCGCAAGGTTCGCCAAATGGGTGCCGGACTGGTACGCGCTCAAGGCACTCCAGTACCGTGACCGCTTTTACTTACGAAAGCTGGAACAGAGGTTTGGGAGCCAAGTGCCATGGCAAAAAATTAGCCTGGCGAAGGACCCAACCATATGCAGTTATGAGCACCGCCGTTGTATGCACCGCATTCGGAGGAGCTCCCTATAGGGCCACGAAGCGTGTGAGGGGTGTGCCACAATTTGTCTAGTGGGCGCATGCGAAACCAGCCACTGGGGCCGTCGGTGGAATTCCCTATGGGGCCACGAAGCGCGTGAGAGGTGTGCCGAAATAGGTGCGGTGGGCGCATGCGAACGTAGCCACTGGGGCCGTCGATGAAACTCCCGGGCCGCGAAACGTGTGATGGGTGTGCCGAAATAGGTGCGGTGGGCGCATGCGAACGCAGCCACTGGCGACTTCGGTGGAGCTCCCTATGGGGCCACGAAACGCGGGAGGTGTGTGCCAGAATGTGCGAGGGTGACGCATGCGGGCGGTGGCACTGGGGCCTTCGGTGGAGCTCCCTAGGGTGCGAGGGGTGTGACGAAATGGGGGTGGGTGACGCATGCGGGCGGTGGCACTGGCGCCGTCGGTCCATCTCCTTATGGGGCAACGAAGCGTGTGAGGGGTGTGCCGGAATGGGTGTGGGTGACGCATGCAGGCGGTGGCACCGGGGCCTGCGTTGGAGCTCCTTATGGGGCCACGAAGCGCGTGAGAGGTATGTCGAAATGGGTGTGGGTGACGCATGCAGGCGGTGGCAGTCGGGGCCTTTGGTGGAGCTCCCTATGGGGCCACAAAACGTGTGAGGGATGTGCCGACCTTGGTGTGGGTGACGCATGCGGGCGGTGGCACTGGCCTTTGGTGGAGCTCCCTATGGGGCCACAAAACGCGCGAAGGGTGTGCCGACATGGGTGTGGGTGACGCATGCGGGCGGTGGCACTGTGGCCTTTGGTGGAGCTCCCTATGGGGCCACGAGACGTGTGAGGGGTGTGCCGAAACGAGTGTGGGTGACGCATGCTGGCGGTGGCACCGGGGCCTTCGGTGGAGCTCGAAACGTGTGAGGGGTGTGCCGAAATGGGTGTGGGTGACGCATGCTGGCGGTGGCACTGTGGCTTTCGGTGGAGCTCCCTATGGGGCCACGAAGCGTGTGAGGGGTGTGCTGACTGCTGACATGGGTGTGGGTGACGCATGCGGGCGGTGGCACTGTGGCCTTTGGTGGAGCTCCCTATGGGGTCACGAAGCGTGTCAGGGGTGTGTCGAAATGGGTGTGGGTGACGCATGCTGGCGGTGGCACTGGGGCCTTCGGTGGAGCTCTTTATGAAGCCACGAAACGTGTGAGGGGTGTGCCGAAATGGGTGTGGGTGACGCATGTGGGCGGTGGCATTGTGGTCTTCGGTGCAGCTCCCTATGGGGCCACGAAGCGTTGTACTGGGTGGGTGCAACGCAGGGAGGAAGGAGGAGGGGGAGGAGGGGGAGGAGGGGGAGGAGGGGGAGGGAGAAGAGAGGAGGGGGAGGAGGAGGAGTGTGACGCGGGGCGCTGTCTCTTCAAAACGAGGACCCAACACCACAGGATGGTTGGGAATTTGAAACCTGGCGCTCCGATCAGCAATTTACTCGACCATGGGGAGAATATTGGAAGAAGATCATCTGGGAAGGCGAATCGTGGGAAGGTCACAGAGAATGTTGGCTGACAGACCGTGGACATTACCATTGCAAGAAGATGTAAATCCCCGGTGCACCGGCATATTTTCCTTCAGCGCATGATGTATCAGCCCCACCCGCCTAGTGCGTCACGCTTCTCACCACAGGCGCGTGTCTCGTCGTCGTCGTCGTCGTCGTCGTCGTCGTCGTCGTCGTCGTTCGTTGTTCGTCGTCGTCGTCGTCGTCGTCGTCGTTCGTCGTTCGTCGTCGTCGTCGTCGTCGTCGTCGTCGTCGTCGTCGTCGTCGTCGTCGTCGTCGTCGTCGGCGTCGTCGTCGTCCGTCGGCGAGCCCTGGGGGTCGACTGGGGCCGCTTCTGGGGGGCGGGGCGGGGCGAGGCCGGGCACGAGGGCGAGGGCGGGCACCCGCGCGCGCCTCCGCGGCGGCCTGGCGGCGGCCTGGGGGGGGGGGCGGGCGAGGCCAGGCACGAGGGCGAGGGCGGGCACTCGCGCGCGCTCCTCGGGGCGCGCGCGCGCCTCCGCGGCGGCCTGGCGGCGGGAAGTCCACCGGGCGCCCTCCCCGGCGGCGCGCCGCTCTGTCTCGGCGGGCGCCGCCCTCGCGGGGGAGGCCAGCCGCGCGCGCGGGAGGGCGCGCTCGCCCGCCCGAGCGGGCCACCACCCCAATCTGCGTCCTTTGCATGTTTCAGGAGGGGAAAAAACACGCAGACACAATGAATCGTCGATTCCCACGGAAATATTTGAAAATATGGGAAGTGGGGGGGA
Organism: Prorocentrum cordatum; assembly: GCA_963575745.1. NCBI lineage: Eukaryota > Dinophyceae > Prorocentrales > Prorocentraceae > Prorocentrum > Prorocentrum cordatum. The sequence goes on along the minus strand of CAUYUJ010018104.1, from coordinate 58,605 downwards.
AGACAAGCACCCAGAAGATATGGGAAAACATGGGGAATCCTTTGATTTGTGTGTATTTATTTGTGTGTCTCAGGGCCCCTTCAATGTTGCGCTACGGCCCATCGGGGCCGTAGCGTATACCACGCAGGAGCCAGCGCCATCTTTCCTGGTACACGCTCGGCCCCGTGGGGCCGCAGGTGGGGTGGAGTCGTTTGTCTCCTGGTCCACTGCCAGAAGGCTCGGGAGGGCTGCGGCCTTCTGAGAGAGCGTCGGAGGCTTCCCCGGAGACGCAGAAAGCCCCTCAGAAGGCCAGAGGGCTTCTGAGAAACCCCGCCGCCTTCTGAGGCCTTCTACTTCTCGGCGAAGTTGGGATTCTACGCTCGGCGATCAACGATTCAAGCAATTGGATGGGCGGCGGAGGTAGGGTTCGGAATTCGTGTGATGAAATGCGAGCCCTACCCCCGCCTCCAATCTCCACCTGGTAGAGGGGGCGTCGGGTAGTAGGAACACCAGAGAAAGTGGAGACGCTTAGTTTTTTGATGCCAGTTTGGGCTCTGGGGGCTGCGAGGGCGAGGGGGGTCGCCACCTGGTAGAGGAGGCGTCGCGCAGTAGAAACACCAGAGGGAGTGGGGACGCGCAGCTTTTTGGTGTGGGCTTGGGCTCTGGGGGCTGTGAGGGCGAGGGGATGCGCGAACCGGGGCTCGAGCTAAACGGTGTTTTGGCAATCTCGTGGACCGTTTTCGTTTCGATTCCGTTTTGCCGCAAAGACGGAACGAATACAGATCGAGGGATAACGAAAACAAGACGAAAACGGACAACACTGTTTAGCTGGAGCCCTGGCACGAGCATCGGGAACGCCAAACGGCCAGAAGACGGAGAGGAGCAATAGTGTAGGAGAAAGCAGCAGGGAGTGACGGTGACGAGGATGCAGGGTCCTTTTGGCTCGTGGGGCCATCTGGGGGCTTTGGGGTCTCTTGGGACCTTGCGGGCATCGTGCAGCATCGGGAACGCCAAATGGCCAGAAGACGGAGAGGAGCAATAGCGGAAGGCAGCAGGGAGGGACGGTGACGAGGATGCAGGGTCCTCCTGGTCCATGGGGCCATTTTGGGGCTTTGGGGTCTCCTGGGGCCTTGTGGGCATCGTGGGCCTTTGTGGTAATTTGGGATCGGCCAGAAAGGGCTCGGAGAGCGATCTTGGGGCGGTATTTGGCAGTCTTGGGGCCTCTTGCGCCTACACAGGCTTTCTTCTCAGGGGCCCCACATCTTGAGCGAGAAATCGGCGAGGACAAGGGCAAAAAGTCCCGAGAGCTCAAGCAAGAGGTGGATTCACGCGGCGTTGGTGCGCCGGCGACGCCAGGGAATGCGTTCAAGGTTCAATTCTGCGACGCGGAAGCACCGATGGACACGGTGACGCCATTGGACCCGACGGAATTCAACCTTGAGCGATTGGACCGCGATCGATTAAAGGTTGAACGATCGACGCGGTGTCAAAAACCTTTGCGCGTGCCGACGCCGCGCGAACCTACCGTACGAAATGATACCGGAGAAACAACCGAATCAGGGCTATCGGGCTAGGGGGCTATAGGGCTATAGGGCCATTGGCTATTGAGCTATAGGGCTATAGAGCTATTGGGCCATAGGCGACAACCCTAACCTAACCATATGAATCCGCTAGGACCCCTACAGAGGCAAGCTCTGATTGGGGAAGTGGACCCGATGGGCAGAAGCGGGGCAGACTTGGCCAGCGCGGGGGCGGAAACGCCTTCGCCTCGAGAGCATGGCCTGCCTCGGGGCCCTCTCGGGGCTTGGTGGTCTGCGGTGGCCCAGCACTGGTTCCGGCCAGCAGGCAGGGCGGGTAGGGTCGAGATTTTGGTTTCGGGAAGGTGTCTTGGCTTTTTCCGTCTCCATGGGCCGTTCTCGGGCCCAAGGGCCGTGAACGACGGATCCAGGATGAAAAGTTGGACCAGCTGGACACTAGAGGAGGGGTCTGGGGACCGATTTTGAGAGGAGTTGGCCTCATCCCCCCCCCCTCGCGACCGATTCCCCGGGGTCCCAACCAGTTCAGACCTCCCAGCCGCCTCCAACTCGGGGCCACTCGGGGCCTCGTGGTGCCCTCTGGGAAAATCGGAGGGCTGTTCCGAGGCAGTTTTTTCGCTGGATTCTGGCACGTTTGCTTGCGTGGAGGGGGGGGGCCTTGACGAGGCCCGAGAGGAAATCTGGACTCCGCGCAAGTCGGGATTGACTTGCGCTCGTCTTCGGCCCAGCTCTGCCTGAACAGGCGGCGGGGGGGGGAGGAAATGCCATGCAAGTGAAGTTGCCTGAGTCTGGAGGAGAAAATGTTGCTGACTAAAAAAAACTCAAATTCGGACCGCGTGGCGCTATACGGTCAGCTTTGCTGAGCGTGCGAATTGCCCCCAGGAAACTTCATTAGCCAAGAGTGGGTTGAACTTTGACATTTTCCAGTCCAGTGTCCTACGCGCCTCCGGGTGTATGACTTCTTGCTTGCTTGCTTGCTTGCTTGCTTGCTTGCTTGCTTGCTTGCGTGCTTGCTTGCTAGGAGGAGAGCAGCAGCAGGGAAAAGCTGGGGGCCTGTTCTGGAGCCGGAGGGCCGCCGGAGGGCCGCCGGCGGACCGCCGGCGGGCCAGCGCCCGCAGATCCCACGCTGCAGAGAAGGTGCAGCGAGGCAACAGCTCACGGCTGGAGCCCCAGATCCCAGAGGTTGATAGTCCTCCTACCCTGACACGTCGATTAGTGCATTGGCCGTGTTCGGTTCGCGAGAGGGCGTCGCGGCCGTCATCTTTGCGGGTCCCGGGGCGTCGATTTCGGCCCCAGGCCGTTTTCACCAAGGGGAGGTTTAGTAAAGGCTGAAGGGAGGTCTGTCCACCGCCGAAGATCCCACCTTTGCTGCGCCACTTCTCGAGGCGGATCGGTCTGTGGAGGTCTCCGGTCCCGAGGCCCGGCGAGGAGCGCCCGGCTCGGAAGAGTTGGGGGCGCCAGGATCTCACAGGGCGGCGGGCGGCGGGCGGGGCGGCGCCCGCAGGTCTGCACCGCGCTGGCCACGCTGGCCGGGTGGGCCCTCGGCATCCGCTCCGTGCAGACGCAGTCCTTGCTCGCCTCGCTGGGCTTCTCGTGCGGACGGCCAGGAGGAGGCGGAGGAGGAGGAGGAGGAGGAGGAGGAGGAGGAGGAGGAGGAGGAGGAGGAGGAGGAGGAGGAGGAGGGCCAGGCGTTGGCACCAGCATCAATGCCGGTGGTGTGCCTCCACCGAGGGAGAACGCCCCCGATCCTGCGGCAGCATGTCATGTGGGAGCCTCGTGGGCCCTCGCAGTTCCGTCTTGAGAGTGCGTTCGTGCCGATCAGCGTCTGGTAATCCATGGGGTAGCGCCGATTCAGCGTCGGCTCGCGTCGACTGGCGCCGATGAGCGTCGAGTTAGCGTCGATGGGCGTCGACTGGCGTCGATTAGCGTCGATGCGGAAGGGCGAAAGAACGCTTTCTGCCGCTGCTGGCAGGGGGGAGGGGGGGGTGCCAGACCCCCCCCCACTCACTGGGACAATTATTCGAGGGATCCAGCCCTCCCCTGGGCAACGACGACGACGTCGCCGCCGCCTGCAAACGACGCGGACGACGACGACAACGACGACGGCAACGACGACGACGGCGGCGGCGGCGGCGGCGACGGCGACGGCGACGGCGACGGCGACGGCGACGGCGACGGCGACGGCGACGACGCGGACGACGACGACGACGACGACGGCGGCGGCGACGACGGCGACGACGACGACGACGTCGACGACGACGGCGGCGGCGGCTAGCTGGATCCAGCCCTATGCGCTTTCCATTGCAGTTAGATCCAGCCCCAAAAGGATTGTATTGGAGCTGGATCGACAACTAGTGAGAGTCTTTTAGTTTTGAAGATTATGTTAGAGCTTGGTTGAACCTCGTTAGGATCCCATTAGAGGTAGATCCAACCCTAGTAGCCGGATTTGGTGAGCTGGATCCAACCCTGGTAGGTTCCCATCAAAGCTGGATCGAACCCTGGTAGGACCTGATTGGAGCTGGATCCAGCCCTAGTAGGCTTTTTACTTTGGCGGAACAGCTTTTAACACGATTCTGTCCGTAAGAGCTTCGCCCCCTGCCGCCGGCTCCCTCTCTCGGATAATGGGTATGCAAGAGCCATGTTGTGAGGCCTGGGCGCTGTCGTGATGCAGCTTCGGAACTCCGAACGGGGGCCACTTGGGTTTGGGTCCCCCGTCTCGGGTCACTCTTGGGGCCGTCTTGGGGCCCTCTTGGGGGTCTCTTGAGCCGTCTCGGGGCCCTCTTGAACCGTCTTGGGGCGCTCTTGGGAGCTTTTGGGCCGTCTTGGGGCGGATTTTTGGGGCCTCTTGGGCCGTCTTGGAGCGTCGGAAGCCCCAAAAGGCGAGCGTACTAACATCCATCAAAAACTAAAGGAAAATCGTAGATGTTGACCTCTTGGGCTCCTCTTGGGGTTGCTCTTGGAGCGCTCTCGGGGGCCTCTTGGGAGCCTCTTGGGCCGTCTTGGGAGCATCTTGGGCGCCCAGCAGCACTTTTGGGCCGTCTCGAAGGCCTCCTGTATTTTCGGGGACGCGAAGAACGCGTCATTTACGAAGGATCGTGGCTTCGGGGGCGCAGATATTGCGTAATGTCTGAAAAGGTATGGCTTCGGAGATCCGAATATTGCATACTTTACTAAGATGTATGGTCTCGATGATGCGAACACAGCGTCAGTTGCGCGGGTTTAAGGCCTCGGGGACGCGAATACGGTGTAAGTGATCATGGCTGCGGGGGCGCGAATCTCATGTATTTTTACACGTCCCAGGAGCCCCCAGAAATTCGTACCCCCCCCAAGTGGAGATAACCAGGGCCCTTTTCGGCTCCCCCCCCCTCGCGGGGATTTCAACAATTCAAAGCGGGAAGCAGAGAGCAGGTCTATCACATTGGGGAGTGGAAATTGGAACTGGCGCAGGGAGCAGCAAGCCTAATCCGCGGAGCCTGGTGGCCCCAAACGGTGGCCGCCGGATTAGAGTCGGATCGAGCCTGAGTGCTATTCTGTTGGAGTCGTCCCCTGGCGCGGGCGTCCGCGACAGATGCACCGCCGCCGCCGTCGACGCTGTCGCAGTGGTCGGCTTCGTCGTAGGCGTCGTCGTCGTCGTCGTCGTCGTCGTCGTCGTCGTCGTCGTCGTCCGCGTCTTTTGTCAGCGGTGGCGACGTCGTCGTTGTCGTCGTCGTCGTCGTCGCCCAGGGGGGGGGCCTCTAGACCCCTCGAGTAATTCTATGGGGGGGTTTTGGACCCGTATTTTCCCAGGGCGGGGGGGTTGGGACTCCTCGGCTCTTTGCGGGGTGAGGCAGGGGTCAGGGGGGAGGGGGGGGGGGGGGGCCCTCGTTTCTGACCCCCCCGTCTGATTTCTCAGGGGCGGAAAGGGGGGAGACCCCCTTGTTTCTGACCCTCCCGTTGTGGCGTTTTTTTCCGGCCGGCGACGGTGGATCGGGCTCCCTCGCAGGAGCCAACAAGGCGGGGCGGCTCCCATGGAGTTGCCACCGAACTCGTGGCGGTGATCTAAGGCGGTTTTCCTCTGGACTGTTGCTGATTTATCTGCGTGGAGGAGCTTGGGGGGGACGTTGCGATGCCCGGAAGAAAAATTCGACTTCGCGCAAGTCGGGATTCATTTGCACGCCTGTTCGGCCCAGCCTCGTTTGAAGAGGCTGTGGAGGGAGCGGGTGGGAATGCCATGCAAGTGAATCTGCTTGAGTTTGCAGAAAACAGCTTCTAGTCGGGCTTCCTAGGTGACCGAACGATTGCCACCAACAACCAGCTATAGGATTTTTCAGCATCGGTGGAGGCACCCGTGTGTTGGTGTTGGTACCAATTTCCAAGCCTCGAAGGTACTCGGTTGTTTGCACACTGTGGGTGACTCCAGGCCTCCCAACCCAGACAAGTAACGCCTTGGATAATCATAATGTTTTCTTCATTTTCGGCCTCTGGGGGCCCTTGCCAGGCCCCAGGACCGCCAACAAAAGTACTCGGGGTGAACATCTGACCATGGGGAAAGCGTCGGGACTTCTGGGGACCACGTATTGAACAAATCAGGATGCCTCGTGTCTGGGAAATT
>CAUYUJ010018104.1:25000-47500 GCA_963575745.1 Prorocentrum cordatum | reverse complement strand
CGGGCTGGCGGATTCACGGGAGATACTAATTCGCCAGAGGAGGTTTTAGAAGCTTTCCACATACCGCTGGACAAGTGGCACCCAGCTGTGCAGGATACCATCGACCAGATGATGATGATGCGCGCCGTATTTCAAACAAATTATGACGCGTCCATCGACGCACTCTTGGATGATATCCTGCAGTTTCATGCGCATGCCCGCCCGACGGCCGCATGTTGCACCGCTCGCCTTCGACGCGCCAATGATGTGCTGGACGAAGCACTTGCGCCGGCGGGCTACCCGCAGAATCGCGGCAATCATGGGGTCACCCCGCGCCTTAGGTCAGTGCAGCGAAGCCGCTTTGTTTTCAAACAGCCTGGCGTTGGTAGAGTTTTGCATGCGGTGAAATACTTGGGGGCGATGTTTGATCCGTCGGGGCCCGTTGTTTCTGAACGGGCAGCTCGGATGAAAGCTTTGCGGATGAATTGGTCGCAGTGTTATGGAGTTTGGTCTGCCAGCATTCCAAAAGCGATAGAGAGGGCTGCCTAAACCTCGAGGGCCCAGGGAGCTGCGTTATCCGGGATGACCTCTTGAGTATTTCAGAGTGTTGATTGTCGACCTAGATATGCCCATGTTGGGGCATCTCAGGGCTATGATGCAGGGGGGGGGCACGGAGACCCGCGTTCGCGCAATCGCTGACCTTGAGGCCTGGAAGTTTTAGAGAATATGCCCGTCCGCGCTAGAGATGCGAGTTCGTCGCTTGCGCTGGCTGCAAGAGATGCTAGTGTTTCCGATGGGGCACGAGCTCCCCGTTTCAGCGCTGTTCGGCGCGATGCCGTGCGAGGCGATCCGCGGGTTTGCCGCGGCGCTGACCCTGGAAGGCCGAGTGCATCTTTCCGCCGACCTTTGGGCACCTATGTTCGAGGCCGGCGTGTGCAGTCTCGTGGAAGTCTCGGGGTGTGAGTCTTTCGGAAGTATCTGGGATCGAAGTGTGTTCTCGCTTTCTCGGGGCGAAGATGTCGGGCGGACCTTCTGTGTCCTGGGCCCGGGGGTTCTTCGAGCCAAATTCTGGTCCTCCCTGGTTGCCCCGCCCGAGTGCGACGTGCTGGGCCCTGATCCCGTTCTCGATATTGGGACTTCATTGGGCCCTGTGTATGAATGTGATCTGCTGGTAGAGTCAGGATGTAAGTGCGACGCGCGCTTTGCGACCTATAATAGCCTCCGCACCCTCCAGGTTAAATCCCATGGAGTTCGAAATGCCGCTCGGATCGCGATCGCGATGAACCGCTGCTCCGCGTGTAGTTCGACGTTCAAATCCGAGGCGTGGCAAAGCAACATCTTCATTTTTTTTTTTTTTTTTTTTTTTTTTTTTTTTTTTTTTTTATTTTTTTTAAAATATATTTTTCTCATCGCCGAGTTTATGCGGTTCGATCACCCGTGGAAATACCAGCCCGAGAAACCGCTGAGCTAATGTGTCCCTTCTGCCACGTGGGCCCCTTGCCGTGCGTGGCTCAAATTCAGAGGCGCATCTGTCAACGCCTTCCTTTGTTGATCTACGTAGACCTGCACTATGGGTCGGCTGGCAGACGTGGCGCCCCTGGCGGTGGCGGGCCAGCCCGAGCCGGAAGAGCGACGGCGATGCGGCCCGCGAGTTCCAGAACAGCAGGTGCCCAAAGTGGTCAAAGCCACCACTCAGGATCTTATAGTGAAGCGCGCGCCGGGGCCGGCGATGAGGCCGGTCGCAAAAATGCGCGAGGCATGGGAAATATCAAGCCGACGGTGGTGGGCACATTCAGGTGCAAGCAGACGGCGCTTCTCATTTTGGTCTTGGAAGAGGGGCGCAGAAAGTGCGTGGGCGTCGCGCAAGCCCAAGAGTTCACCGTTTCACCTGCACCATGCAAGGCGTGTGTGATGGCACGGACACTCAAGGAGGCCGACGTGGGCGAGGAGCTCGACCAGAAGATGCGGCGCCTGGGGGTCGAGGGGCTGGAGATGGAATTCTCGGTGATTGCGATCGAGAAGAAGGCCTTAGACAGCGACATGTGCAAGCTGAACATCGTTCGCTGATCATCAGTGCCCTGAAACAGCTGGAGTTCCCCCACTCGTGCGCGGCCGCGCCGCAGGGAAAGGGGCGCCAGCTGTCGACGTGGGTCCAGGAACTGGACAGCTAGGATCGTCGCCATCGTTGCTGTCGGGGCGGTCCACCAAGCGGAGACTGTAACGAGGTGGGGCTGAGCGTCTCGCCATTGTGCAGCCATGAGAAGATGATGGGGTTCACGCTGCTGAGAAGCTTGGACAGAGTTGTATGCGCGAAATTCCTGATGCAGTCTCTGGCGGAGATGGTACTCAAAGTGTGATGGCTGAAGCTGACAAGGCGTGTACTCAACATGTGATTACTGATGCTGGCCAGCCTGATCGTAAACAGCACTTGATTGCTGATGCTGATAGTGATGGTATTCAGCCGGTACGCACTGATGATGGGAGACCTGAGAGTACTCAACACGTGTTTACTGATATTGACGTGGATGTTCAACAGATCATGAGTATTGCTGCTGGCGGTAGTGTGATTACTGATGCTGGCGCAGATTGTATCTCTGGTTTGGTGTCTGAGACTTGTCAGCTACCTGATGGCCGCCCTGCAGGCCCTGAGAGAAATAACGAAATCATGCGGATTTTGATGCTGATGCTGATGCTGATGCTGTTTTTTGACGATGATGATTCCGATGGTGATTTTGATGGTGGTGATCATGACGACGACGATGAGGATTATTGTAAGGATCATGACGACTATGATGACCGTCGCGACAGCCGCCAGGGCTTCAGCAGGAGAGCCTGCGCCGGCTGCGTTCTCCGGTTTGCAGAATCGGCTACACGTGAGAGTGACCTTTCGCCGGAGTGACTCTTGGTGTGGGCACATCAGGGATCCGAGATGGTTGAATGCGAAGCGATTTGATGGCGAGCGATGGGGTGAAGTGAGAAGGAAGATGGTCTTCTCAAAAGGTGGCGTCACTTCTCAGGAGCCCTCGCGCCTTCTCAGAGGTTTCCTGTGCCTCGGAAGACTTTTCAGAAGGCTGGCGGACTTTCGAGCCTTCTGAGAAGGCCCGCCCCTTTTCACTTCCCCTTCTCGCTCGCCGCCGAGCGAAAGCGGCGGCTTGCGCGCTCGGGTTTGGCCTACCCGTGGCCCCCGAAAGTCGCGCACCAAAGGGCACTTTTGCCAAGGGTCGCTCTTGCGCGTAGCCGACGGAAGGGGTGGGGAGACTTTCCTCGGCGTCCACCCTAGCGACCTGGGGGCTCACTTGCGGCGCCCTTTGCTGTGTCCCCAGCCTCAGGCCCTGCTTCTGCTCCTGTAGAGGACTGTCGAAGGGGAGCATTATTCCAGTGCGACCCTAGCAGCATGAGTAGTAACAGTAAAGCTAAGCTAAAGCTAAGCTGAAACTGAGCTGGAGCTAAGCTAAATCTAAGCTAAAGCTAAGCTAAAGCTAAGCTACAACTAAGCTAAAGCTAAAGCTAAGCTAAAGCTAAGCTAAAGCTAAGCTGAAGCTAAAACTGAGCTAAAGCTAAGCTAACGCTAAGCTAAAGTTAAGCTAGCGCTAAATTAAAGCTAAGCTAAAGCTAAGCTACAGCTAAGCTCACACTAAGTTAAATCTAATATACATCAAAACGAAAGCTAAACTAAAGCTAAGCTACAGCTACTTAAAGTTAAACTGAAGCTAAGCTCGCGCTGAGCTAAAGCTAAGCTACAGCTAAACTAACGCTAAGCTAAAGTTAAGCTACATCTAAGCTACATCTAAGCTAAATCTAAGCTACAGCTAAGCTAAAACTAAGCTAACGCTAAGCTAAAGCTAAGCTAAAGCTAAGCTATTGCTAAGCTGAAGCTAAGCCAAAGCTAAGCTAAAGCTAAGGTAAAGCTAAGCTAAAGCTAAGCTAACGCCACGCACAAACTAAGCAACAGCTAAACTAAAGCTAAGGTAAAGCTAAACTAACACTAAGCTTAAACTAAGCTTAAACTAAGCTAACGCTAAGCTATATGTAAGCTAAATCTAAGCTAAATCTAAGCTAAAGCTAAGCTAACGCTAAGCTAACGCTAAGCTAAAACTAAGCTAAAGCTAAAGCTAAGCTAAAGCTAAGCTAAAGCTACGCTAAAGCGAAAGCGAAAGCTAAAGCTAAAACTAAAGCTAAAGCTAAAGCTCCCAGGGGACTGGGGGAACCGCGGGGCGGATGCCGGGGGAACCGCCCGGGGCGTGCCCCACTGCCCGGCCCTTTAAGCATACCGAGTAAGAACCCTTCTAGGCAGAGCCTAGGTAGGGAATTGAAACATACATATGGAACCCGTACCCCCCAACTAGAAATTTGGGTGGTCTTGTAGGTAGGGGGTCTGGTAGGTAGTCTGGTAGGGGTGTGGTAGGTAGTCAGACTGCGATATCGACGTCGGCCCTCCGTTTGGCGAGCCTGCTGGCAGCTCCAACGCACTGCAGTACCCATCCTGGCAGCCTCGCCCGGCGCGCACCCCCTTCACCCGCACGTCGCGCAAGGCACGAGCACGTGGCGGCTTCACAGGAGCTCTCATACCCCCAGTCTCCAATTGTCACCACCCACCAAACCACCCCAACCCAACCCGAAGGCTTCATTTTGCCCCCCATTTCCAGTGGGGGGTGGTCGGGGAACCTTGAAAAAGCAGATGGGACCCTTACCCCCCCCGACCCGAAAGTCGGGTCTTCGGGCTGGGCTGGGGTGGTCTGGTAGGTCGTCGCGCTGTTCCAGTCCCGAGGCTCGTGCGCGTACCCGTTCCGTCGTGGCCTCGTCCACCGCTTCCCGTGCCGCTGCTCCTCTATACCTCGTGCGCCTCGTGCCTCCCCTCCTCTCGGCGGCGCGCCCAGGGCGGGAAGGCACAGGAGGCGTGCCCTCTCAGGAGGCTCAGAGGGCTTCCCGAGCTTTCTCTGAAGCTAGGGGGGTTCCGAGAAGGGGCCGGGGGACTTCTGAGAGGGCCCACCGCCTTTGAGAGGGACTGCCCCCTCTCACTTCCCCCCCCTCTCCCGTCCCTCTCCCCTCGTCCCTCGTCCCCTCGTCCCCCGTCCCCTGATCCTCGTCCCTCGTCCCCTCGTCTCGCCTGCGCCGTCCCTCTTCCCAGATCCCTCCTTCCTCGTTCCTCCCTGATCCCTCGCCCCCCCTCCCAATTATTCAGCAGTTGTAGACATTGCGTACTGCTCTCCTCGCTCCCCCGCCTCCGTCCGGAAGATAGCCAGTTCTCTCTGCGTATTGTGTTCACAAAATATTGGATAGAGGTGGTGTTTCCTAAATTTTTGGTTGAACAGCAATTCTGCAATTTTTTCGATGTTTCAAAATGTTGCATCGTGGGCCTCATTTTTGGATCGGAGCTTTGCTCCCGTCGTTCAGAATGCCGCCTTCGCCCCTGCGTGGGCTACTTTTCTGGATCCGAGTTCTTTTCCATCGTTGTCGCCCCCCTCATGTCCCCTCCGCCGCCTTTCCCTGGCCCTGCTCCTCCTGCTCCTTCCGCTTCAGTTCCTGCTGCTGATGGTCGTCCTCGTCCTCCTCCTTCCACATCCTCATCCTTTTTCCTCCGGCTCATCCTCCTGCTCACCCGCCACCTCCTCCTCCTCTTCCTCGTCCTATGTACGTAGCTTGCTTTTCCGATTGCGCACAGCACGATACACATGGGTCTTTTTGTTGGAATTCCAAGTTGGCTTTGACACGCGTCCGCGGATAGAGTAACACTCAGCACAATAAGAAGGGAAGGGACGGGATGGGAGGGAGGGATAGGATGTCGGATGTGCGCGAGCGCACTTAGCTCATCCCTCGCCCCTCGCCCCCCCCCCTCCCCGGTCTGCCGTGGAGGAACTACAGCACGTTTCCCCGCGCCTGTCCAGCTCCATCATCTGCATCATCCTGGTGGCCTCCGTGGTGTCCACCGCCGTGGTGCGCGGGTGCTACGGCAACTCGCAGCTCTTCCAGGCGCCCCTCGGCGGTCCCTCGGCGGCTTCCAGGGAGGCCTCCAGGGACCTGAGGGGGCCTCCGTTCTGGGGATCACCAGGGGCCTCCAGGGATCGTCGCCGTCGTCGTCGTCGTCGTCGTCGTCGTTGTCGACGTCGTCGTCGCCGCCGTCGTCGTCGTTGTCGTCGGCGGTGGCGGCGGCGGCCGGCGGCAGCGGCTTCTGCGTTGTCTTTCTCGTCGTCCTCGTCGTCGTCGTCGTCGTCGTCGTCGGCGTCCCATGCGAGCCTTGGGGTTGTCTTGGCGGGCGCCGCCCTGCGCCCCGCCGCGGGGTCTCGGCCCCGCCGCCAGGCGTCGTGGGGGCAGGCCAGCGTCGACCAGGTCCTCGGGCTCCGCAGCTGCCGCCGCCGCCGGGCTGCCGCCGACGCGGGGGCGGCGACGGCCCGTGCGGCGACCGCTGTGCGGAGGCGGCGGCGACTGCGACGACGGCGACGGCAGCGACTGCAGCGGAGGCGACGGCGGCGACTGCGACGGCGGCGGCGATTGGCGGAGGCGGCTGCGACGGTGGCGGCCTGTGCGGCGACTGCCGCGTGGAAGCGGTGGCGGCGACGGCGACGGCGACGGCGGCGACTGCGGCGGAGGCGACGGCGGCGACTGCGACGGTGATGGCAACTGCGGCGGAGGTGGCGGCGGCGGCGGCGACGGCGGCGGCGGCGACGGCGGCGGCGCCGCCGCCACGCCGCGGCCGCCAGCGTCGCCGCGTGTGGCGGCAGCGACGGCGACGGCGGGGGCGGCGACGGCGGGGGCGGCGGTGACGACGGCGACGGTGCCAGTGTCGACGGTGCCAGCAGCGACGGTCCCAGCCCCCCTTGTGTTGTGACATAAACAACCGAAGGTTTTGAGTCATTTTCGGACTAGGGGGGGCCCTCGCCAGACCACACGACAATGAAAACAAAACTACTCAGGATGAAACGCTGATCCCAGCGAAGGGGTCCAGACCTCTGGGGAGCCACGCTGTGCTGTGACAACGCTTACGATGTCGGGGGCCTGGGGTGGGGGCAGCGGCGCCGACGACGGCAGGAGCGGCGGCGCCGCTTGCCCGCTCGGCCAGGTCTTCGGGGTCCGCGGCTGGATGCTGGTGGCGGTGCCCATCGGGGTCTGCTGCTCCCTCGTCGGGCAGGTGCTGAACGCGTCCGTGCGCCGACTGCACGCGGCGCTCGGCGAGTGGCGCGAGCGCGGCCAGCTGTCCTACGCCGCCGCCTTCGCGCTGCACGGGCTCCCCTCCGACGCCCGCGGCCGCTGCGGCCGCCCCTGGCCGGCCAGGGGTCCGGACGGGGGGCGACGGCTGTCCGCTTGTCAGGGGCAAGTCGGGGGGGGACGGGCTCGAGACGAGACGATGAAGTCCAGATGTCTTTTTTTTTGCAGGCAAGGGTGCAGTATATCGAGGAAGCCCACTCGAGTGTGCGAGCCGCGGCCCCTGAGCGCCGGCCTGAACCTCCTCGTCGTGGGGGATGAGCTCGAGTCGAGGGTCGAGGGTCGAGGTTCGAAGGCCGAGGGTCGAGAGGGCGGGCAGCAGCAGCAGCAGCAGCAGCAGCAGCAGCAGCAGCAGCAGCAGCAGCAGCAGCAGCAGCAGCAGCAGCAGCAGCAGCAGCAGGAGCAGCAGCAGCAGCAGCAGCAGCAGCAGCAGCAGCAGCAGCAGCAGCAGCAGCAGCAGCAGCAGCAGCAGCAGCACGCCGCCAGCGCGCTGCGCGGCGGCGGCGCGGGGTGGCTGCCGCGCGGCGGCAGGTCGAGGTGCCTGGCCGCTCCTGGCCTTCGCGGGCCTTCGCGGGCCTCCGGGGGCGCCAGGGGAGCTAGGCTAAGGGGGGGTGATGCTCGGCGGCGAGCCTGGAGGGGCAGCGAGGAGGGGGGCGGGCCTTCTCGGAAGGCTCGGAAGCCCCCCCGCCCGCGGAGAAGCCTTCGAGGCCTTCCCCGAAGACGCATAGCATGCCTCGGAAGGCGCCGAGGGCTTCCGATAGATCCCAGCGCCTTCTGAGAAGGCCTCCTCCTCCTCGTCCTCCTCCTCGTTCTCCTCCTCGTTCTCCCCCTCGCTCGCCTCCTCGTTCTCCTCGTCCTCCTCCTCGTTCTCCTCCTCCTCGTCCTCCTCCTCGTCCTCCTCCTCGTCCTCCTCCTCGTTCTCCTCCTCGTTCCCCCCCTCGCTCGCCGCCGAGCTGCAGCGACCCCCACCCGCCCATGCCTCGTGCGTGGATGGGGCCCGGCGGCCCACCCCGGCCGGGGGCGCCGGGGCTCGTTCCGGCGGAGGCCTGCCGCCGATCTGTCGGCGGCGCATCGCCGATGCTCCGTCGCGCGCAGGGGAGGGCCGGACGACAGGGGGGGAATTGGAGGAGGAGCAAGAGGAGGAGGAGGAGCAGGAGGAAGGAGGAGGAGGAGGAAGAGCAGGAGGCCCTCTTGGGCCGTCTTCGAGGCCTCTCGGGGCAGTCTGGGTCCGCTTCGGAGCGTTTTTATGGGCCCTGGGGCCCCCCTGGGGACTGCACTCTGACCTGGGACCCTCCCCCTGGGGGCGTGGCCCCCTTTTCGGGCCGGGCGAGAGGGGGGGATTGGGGAAAGGGGGGGGGGTCGAAATCTGCTGCGTGCAGCTGGCTTCGGCCCCACCGAGGGGCCCGTTCCTCGATGCATGGGCGCCGCCAGCGCCGGGAGGCGCCAGGGAAATCAGCTGCGCGAGGTGATTCTCACCCCCCCCCCCGTTTGCTATCCCCCCCTTTCGCCTGGCCCGAGCAGAGGAGGGTGGGAGGAGGGGCGAGGGCTTCTTAGAAGCACCCCTGCTCCTTGGAAGGCGCGGGCCTTAGCTTTAGATGTGAGGCCGGCGCCTGCTAAGGAGCAGCCTTCTTCCAAGGAGCCCTCCCCCCTCCCTCCACCCCCGTGTGCGCATTGCCAAGGATCGCCGGTTCTTGCTCGATCTTTCCCCCCTGACGTTCCACCTCGGCTTGCGTGCGCCGATCCAGGCACAGCTTCCGGCCCTGTGCCGCTGGACCGGCGCCACGCGTCTTCCTGGCGAGGCCGCCACCTGCGAGCATGTTTCCCCTGGCGGAACTCGCTCTGGACCAGGGGGCGAGGAGGAGGGGAAGGGGGAGGGCGGAGGAGAAGGGCGGCGCAGTTGGGTGGGGAGGATCCCCGTGTAATTCTCCAGAGCTCGCCAGACCTCTCCTTCTCTCTCCCTCTCTCTTTCTCTTTTTCTTTGCACTGCTGTGCAAGCATGTTGCCCCCCACGACAGCGCCTCCTTCTCCCTGTCTTCCCTCTCCACCCCCCCTCCTCCTTTCCCCCCCCCTCCCCCTCCCCCTCCTTCTCCTCTTCTTTTTCCCAACCATCCTGTGGTGTTGGGTCCTCGTTTTGAAGGGACAGCGCCCCGCTTTCCTCCTTCCTTCCTCCGTCCTTCCCCTCCTCCCTCCTCCTATCCCTGCCTCTGCTCTCCGCATGTCCACCATTTCGGCACACCCCTCACACGCTTCGTGACCCGCATAGGGAGCTCCACCGAAGGCCCCAGTGCCACCGCCCGCACGCGGCACCCCCACCCATTTCGGCACACCTCTCACACGTTTCGTGGCCCCATAGGGAGCTCCACCGCAAGTCCGAGTGGCGCAGCCCGCAAGCGTCACCCCCACCCATTTCGGCACACCTCTCACACGTTTCGTGGCCGCGTAGGGAGCTCCACCGACGATCCCCTGCATTCCCGCCACCCATGACGGTACACCCCTCACACGTTTTGTGGCCCCATGAGAGCCTCGCCGAAGGCCCCAGTGGCGCAGCCCGCATGCGTCACCCCCACCCATTTCGGCACACCTCTCACATGTTTCGTGGCCCCACTGGGAGCTCCACCGAAGGCCCGAATGGCACCGTCCACGTGCGTCCCCCCACCCACTTCGGCACACCCCTCAAACGTTCCGTGGCCCCACAGGGAGCTCCACAGAAGGCCCCACCGTCCACATGTGCCCCCCCCACCCCTGGCACACCCCTCGTACGTTTCATGGCCACATAGGGAGCTCCACCGAAGATGATACCCACACCTGCGGTACTCACAACTGCATATGATTGGGTCCTTCGCCAGGCTAATTTTTGTTTCCTCCTCTTCCCCCTCCTCCTCCTCCTCCTCCTCTTCCTCCTCCTCTCAAGCCCGCCTTGGCTCAAGCTTGCGTTTTTCCTAGTGTCTTGTCCAAGCTTTCTTTGCGCTGTTGCCATCAGTGTGCAGGCTTGAGTGTCTCTTCGAAGTGAAAACATAGAAGCATCAAGTTTACAATCTCTCAGCCGGCTGGTGATGGACGGCCGCGCCAACGTGGTGGGGGACTGCGAGGCCCGCGACTCAGCATAGGCCGTCGCCATGAAGCAAGCGGGACCCGACGGAAACGGGTCCTGAGGTTTTTCGTCGTTTTCGGCTTCACCAGGCCGAGCGACGTGTTGACAAGCTCACAGCAGCCGTTTAGGGTTCATTTCGATCCGATCGATCCGATTCGATATCGGTTCCGGCTGGCTCGATCCGATCCGATTACGATGTTCCGGCGATGCGATGTGTGTCCCGATGGTCGCCTGGTGTTTTTGTGCATCTTCTTGCAGCCGATCCGATTCGATGTGGATTCCGAAGAATGCCGACGCTCCTGGCAGTTCAGAAGGATCAGCTTGCCTGTCTTCCGTCTTGGCATCAAGCGTCAGCGTGTGAAGTATAACCTTAAGTCGGCCTGTCCCTCTACAGGAGGAATATTCAAAAATAGTAAAAAATAGTCGGGGGGACGATTTCGCGATTATTTTTGGGTTATGTTTGAGCTTTTCTTGGGGGTATTTTCAATTTTTCCTCCAAAATCCGCCTGTAGGGGGACATGCCCGGCCTAAGTATAACCCGCACTGGCAGCAGGACCATGGAGGCGGAGCAGGAGGCTTGACCGCCGCCAGGCGGCGTCGCAGCCGCCGCCGCCGCACCGTGTGCAGGAGGTGCCCCAGCTGCAGTGTCGGCCGCTTCCACCGAGGCAGGTAAGGGTGTTGGCAACTGTGGTGAGTCTCACGACGCTGGCTGCTTCAGGGCGAAGGTACACTTACATAACGTCTATTCGTTGACGGGAGCTGCAGCTGTCATGAGGTGTCGTAGTTGTCGAGAGCAGGATTTGCTCTGGTGGTCGTTAACGAAGCTGGCTGTGCCTGCACATGATCCGTGCATTCAAGCTCCGCAGTGCGCACAATTTTCTGCCGCGGCCCGTGGCGGTGGAATGCAGGCTTCAGGCCCGTCAACTTTATAGCGGCTGCTTCGACGTGGTCACACAGCGTGCAAACGCCCAGGCTCTCCAGCTCAGCTGCCAGCGGCCGCATGCTGGGCTTATGATGCTCGATCGTCTTGGTGCGAGGTTCGTTGTGTCGGCTCTGGCGGTCAGAGCCGATGAGGCCGACGAGTTCGGAGCTGCATTGCGGCCCCTTGGCGCAGGAGGCCTAGATCCTGCAGCCTTGCGGGTAATTTGCTTCCACTGTGGCCCCGTCTGGATTTTCAGGGTGCCGTGGGTTGGCCCTGAGGAGGCTCCGAAGGCTTCTACTTAGCGGGGAGGTGTCCCACCAGAGGGCCCCCCCTCGGGCTCGGATTCCATGAAGGTTTTTGGCGCTACCATGCTCATCTGATGGTGCGTAGTGCGATGCTCTGCTTGCTGGAGGCGCATGTTTAAGCGTTTCCGAACTTAGCCTCCGAGCACTGAGCCATGATGTGGTGCCTCTTTCAGTTTCGGACGGCTCCTTCATTGCAGTTTGTTTGAAGTGCCACTTCTACGCCATCTGGAGCAACGTTCGAGGCTTCCCTATGGAGTGTAAGCAGCCCGCCAGGAGTCGTGCCATCAACTCCATCGTCCGCCGCCGCGGCCGCCGCCGTGGGCGCCGATGCCGCGGTCGCTGCCGCCGCGTCTGCGTCTTCCCCCGTGCCTCTGCGTGCCTCCACGCTTCCGTACTCTTCCCGCGGCGGGCCGCTCAGTCCTGCTGGCCGGCGGTGCGGCGCTCTGCCGCCGAGCCGCGGGCGGGAGCCGCGCCGCCGTGGCCGCCGCCGTGCGGAGGGCTCGCGCCCGCCGCCGCCGCCGCCCCGGAACTCACGTGGCCGCCGCCGCGGCCGCCGCCGCCGCCGCCCCCGCGCGCACGTGGCCGCCGCCGTGGCCGCCAGCCGTGCCGCAGGCTCGTGTCCGCCGCCGTGGGCGCCCTGGTCTTCCACGTCACTGGCCTGCGGGGCGTCTGGGGCGTGGGGGCCGAGTCCGTGCAGCAGGCGTTGGGCCCGGCGGGGGGGGGGTCGACCCTCTTCGCGTCCCTGCCCTCCCCACGAGGCGCGGCACAAGACGACGCACGGCGACGCAATCAGTGATTACTTCGGTAGCAGATCATGGGAGCCTAGTCTACTAGCGCTGGTTAGCGTCTTGTAAGCGATGAGATAGCGCCGATTTCGCGTCGATTTCGCGTCGATTGGCGTCGATTTAGCGTCGATGAGCGTCGATTCGCAAGAGCCACCACGATGGTATGGGAGGCTCCCGGGAGTTGCCGCTGATGCCGGCGCCACGGCACCACCGCCTGGCCCCACGTAGGGCTGTCCCCCGGTACACTATAGGTGAGCTTCCGCTCACCGCGAGCGTAGGATCACGTCTGCCGTGCTCTCTCGCGCCTGATTGCGCAGATCTCCGACGACACGATTTTTGTTGTCTGCAGTCCAGGCGGTCTTACTCCATTTCGGCCTCCGGGGCCGGTCACCGTGCCGTGGGGCCATCAAGCATGGATCCGGGACGAAGTCACCACCCCTGGGAAACTGTCAGGGCCTCTGGGGCCGCGCATTGAACCAGAGTTATATCGTCGGATGTCTGGGCAGGAGGAACGGCATGGTCGGATCTTGCTCATCGCCGTCGCTGTCCTGCATGGCTGGGTGCGCGTCCCTCCCCGCCCTCCCCTCCACGAGCGGCGCTGCGAGAGCGCCCTCGTGTACCCTGGTCGTCAGGGGCCATCATTTTGGGCCCGAGGGCTGACATTAATTAGGGGGGGATCGGCTCGGGGGGATGTATTGACCACCAATCGCCCATTCATCGCGTCGGCCGTTCATCGCGCCAGACGTCTCTCAGGTGCGAGGTTCGAGGTTTTTGGACATTTTTGTACATTTCTGGACGTTTTCCAGCCTCGGGATGCCTTCCTTCAGCTGCGCCTCGCCGTGGGCGTTCCAGGGGTGCCTCGATCGTCCTGAACGGCCGCGGGAGACCCGAGATATGACCCGAAAGCTGAGACCAGCCAACATTAGGCGGGATAGGCTCAGGGGGGGGATGCATCGACCAGCAATCGCCATTCATCGCCGAACTGGGCCCGATAGCCTACCCCGCCCAGGGATGTGCGGATTCGCCATCGGGGGCCTACCGCCGATCGATCGGCGACGTATGATCGCCGATTCAGGCTCTATGTTTCCCCGCTGGTCCCCCCCCAACGTTTCCCCTAAGATCAGGACCCCCTAAATGGGCACTCTGGCAAACCAGGACGCTGGCGCGCCCGTGAAAGAGAGCAGCCGCGGGTCGGAGCGTGTTCCGTTCTTCGTTCTCCCCGGGCGGACTTCTCACAGTCCCAGCTGCACTTGCAGCAGGTGTGTCCAATAGGAGGCCAGCCTGCCAGGGCGGCCCCCCCCACGGATATGTCTGATCCCCCGGTGGCCCTGGGGCCCCGCAGAAGCCTTGAGGCACCCCAGGACCCTCAAGGATCGACAGATAGTGTGGCCTCATGTTTCCTATGGCAAGGTTCCCCAAGCAGTGCTTGCACGCAGGGGTTCTTGTTTGTGTTCTGAGGAACTGTGGGGGGGATTGCCAGTCTGGCGGTTCCGTGCTCGCCGTCGCTGCCTCGTCGCCGCCTCGTCGCCGCCCGTCGTCTGGGCGGGGCTGTCGGTCTGGCGGCTCCGTGCTCGCCGTCGCCGCCCCCGTCGTCGCCGTCGCCGCCCCGTCGCCGCCTCGCATAGATTCTCGTTTTAGACTCTACCCCTCTCCTCCCGGGGAGATCCGCCCCTTTTCATATTGCACTTTGCATATGATTCTGCCCCATCGTCCATCCCCTATATGAATTTACACCATCCCAGGAGGGCAGGTATAGGCACCCCCGGCCATCCTCTGCAAACCATACTATGCGCGGGCTCTCGTTCATCAAAAATCGTCAGTTTTCAAGAGTCCCTTGCAAACCATGGGACGAAGTGCGCGCCCGCGTCGTCGCTCGCACATGCCGAAATCCTTAAAAGCGTCGGTATCGTATGGATGGCAATACCGAGTGCCCAAAAACAGTATAACAACATGGTTTCGCAGCACGGATTTGCAACAACAACTTGTGCGCGCGCTCTTGCGAATTCTTTAGCAAACCATAGGTTTTTCAACATTTTCAGAACATGCTGCCAAGCGGGCTTCGCGTGCGCGCGCGTGTCGAAATCGTTCGAACGCCCTTGCGCGCGTGCCGTCGCGAGAATCCTTTGCAGCAGATGGGACGGAGTGCGCGCGCGCGTCGTCGCGCGCGCATGCCGAAATCCGTCAAAAACTTTGGGTTTCGTATCGGTTTTGCAGCCAAGTGCCCCAAACCACCAAAACATTTTTTCGCAACACCAGTTTTCAAAACAAGCGTGCGCTCGCGTTCTTGCGAAGTCTTGAGAAAACCGTAGGGTTTCCAACATTTTTATGGACTTCTGCCAAACGGGCCTCTCGCTCCGCATGCCGACATCATTCGCACGCCCTTGCACGCGTGCTGGGGGGGCACGATCCGTGTCAAATAATACCATGCGGGTCACTCTCGCGCGTCGGCCGCGCGCGCATGTCGAACTCTCTCCAAAAACTTTATCGCCGACGCGAGGACGCCGTCGTCGTCGTCGCCGTCGTCGGCGTCATCAGCATCGGCGCCCGCACTAGCCGCGCCTTCGTCGTTGTCAAAATCGTCGCCAGCATAGCTAGTACCATCATCGCGTCTACTGTTGTCGACGTTGCCATGATACCGCGCCCGCCCAAGTCGCCGACTCGCACTGAGGTGCCCGCTGGGATGTGCCCAGCGGTCAGCGCCACCTCGGCGGCGTCGGTCGCGCCAAAGTAGCTGGCCGCTGCGCGCGCGCATGCGCGGGCTGTCGCGGCCGCCAACATGCACCAACCAGCGCCAAACACTCATCGCAATCGCCGCCGCATGGGGTTTGCAAACCAAGTTGCGGGTGGGGCAACTTCAAGTTGAGCGTTGATGGATACCACCGTGTAAATTGCACCGCGTAAGTTGTACCACGTAGACTGCACCACGCAGATTGCACCGCAAATGTTGCACCACGTGGATTGCACCACGTCGATTGCGCAGCATAGATCGCACCACATGGATTGCACCACGTACGATGCACCGCATATATTGCACCACGTAGATTGTGCCACGTCGACTGCCCACGTCGATTGCACCACATAGTTTACGCCACATATATCGCACAGCGTAGATTGAACATTGCACCGCATCGATTGCACCACCTAGAGTCCGCACTACACATATTGCACAACATAGGTTGTACCTCGTATGCGGCACAGCATATATCGCACAACATTTATTCTCCTTTCGCAAAAAGAGATAGGTTCTACCACCCTCCCCCGCCCAGGTTAAAGATCTCCCTTTTCGGACAGCAATTTTCGTAGGATTCTGCCTCATCGTCCATCCTAAATATGAGTGTACAGCATCCCGGAGGGGGCTGGTATCGCCCCCCCCCCCCCCGCCGTCTTCTGCAACAGATAACTTGCGCGCGCATTTGTTTATCCCAAATCACACGTTTGCAATAATCCCTTGCAGCAAATGGGACGAAGTGCACACGCGCGCGTCGTCGCGCGCGCATGCCGGAATCCTTCAACAACTGTCGGTTTCGGAACGATTTCAAAATCGAGGGTCCAACAGAACATATAGAAATACAAGGGTTTCTCAACACGGGTTTTAAAAAAACAAGCGTGCGCGCGCGCTCCTGCGAATTCCAAAGAAAACCATAGGTTTTCCAATCTTATCACAACGTACTACTAAACGGGCTTCGCGCAAGCGCATGCGAGCCACTCTCGCGCGTCTGCCGCGCGCGCATTTCGAATTCTTTCCTAGACCTTCATCACCGACGCGAAGACGCCGTCATCGTCGTCGGCGTGTTCGGCATCGGTGCCGTCACTGGCCGTGCCGTCGTTGCTGTCAGCATCGTCACCAACATCGCTACTATCATCATCATCGACCGCGCCCGCCCAAGCCGCCGACTCGCATCCAAGTGCCCGTTGGGATGTCCCCAGCGGTCAGCGCCACCTCGGCGGCGTCGGTCGCGCCAAAGTAGCTGGCCGCTGCGCGCGCGCATGCGCGGGCTAGCGCGGCCGCGAAGATGCACCAGCCAGCGCCAAACACTCATCGCAATCGCCGCCGCATGAGGTTTGCAAACCAAGTTGCGGGTGGGTGGGTGGGATGTTTGCGCGAACAGTTGATGGGACACAGATGTTGCTTCACATCGATGGCTAGAAACACACAGTTTGGGGTCCACGCTGGCGAATGTATCTTATTTTGCGTGTCTATTGTAGCAGTGTCCGGTTTAAGGGGGCTCTGAGCTGTTCTCGCTCCCGTTGTCGCCTGGGGGCTGGCCGTCGTTTCGCTTCGCCTTCGACCTCTTCGCAGGTGGTCAGCTGAGAACGCCCAGCCGTTCTTGTGAGCGCGACTGTCGTGTCCAGGGGAACCGCCGCGACCACCATCCGTCCCTCCCCTTCCCCCCCTACTTCCCATCCCAGACCCCCTCGCGTCGTGAACAAAAACACGACTGACGTTTGCTAGTTATTTTCGGCCTCTGGGGGCCCGTCAGAAAACGACGCAGGGTGAAACGCCAGATCCTAGGAGCAGGTCGAGACATTCGGGGGTCGTCGATGTTGTCAAAAATTCATGATGTCGGGGCCGTGGATCGACGCATTCTCCATTCTTCGTTCTCCTCGGGTGGAATGTTCAAAGTCTTGGTTAGCAGTATCCTGGTATGGGGGTCCCTGAGCTGAGCTTCCTCCCAGCTGTCACCTGAGGGCTGGCACTCGTTTCGCTTCGTTTTTCCGTTCTTCGTAGGCGGGCCGCTGCAAGCGTCCACTACCGTTGTGAGCACGACTGTCGTGTCCAGGGCATCGTCCCGTCTACCATCCGTCCCTCCCCTCCTCTCCCTCTCCTTCCCTCCTTTCCTCCCTCCTTCTTCCTTGCTCCCGTGCTCTCTCCTGTTCTGGCCGTGAACTCAGCTCCGCTGGAGGCGATAATGCTTCGCTCGTGGTGAGAGGTCACTGGACAGTGCTGTTGCGGGAGTGAAGCAGAGAGATCCTGAGAGAGAGAGGGAGAGAGGGGGAGAGGGAGAGAGAGAGAGAGAGAGAGAGAACGAGAGAGAATGGCCTGGGGTCTTGTGCTGCATTCGGCATCCTCGGTCCCTCCTGGGCCCTGAAACCGTCAACCAAACGCTTCAGGGGTCTCCGCGCGGAGGGCCCAAGAGAGGTGCCCAGACCCTCGACGTCATCCTTTTTTAAACAAGGCGGATCACCAGAGGTCTCGGCCCGTTCCCAGGGACAGGCGTTTCATCCCGAGCCGATGTTTTCACGGTCCCGAGGCCCAGCACGTGCCCCAGAAGCCGAAAGCAGCGACAGCCTGTCCGCCTACAATTTTCTGCGTCGCAAGGGGTCTGTGCGAGGGGGGGGGGTGGGAAGGCCCATGGGCTCGCGAACAGAACACAACATCGCGAGCAATCACGACTGGAGCCCCCCTAGACACCATCTTTCTGCGGCATTCCTCGAGTCGGATCCGTCTGTGACGGTCGCAGGGCCCGAAGCCGGGCGAACACGTCCAGTGTGCAAAAGTTGCAGCGCCCGGCTCCGAGGGGTGCGCCGCGGGGAGGGCCCCTGGGCCTCCACCCCGCCGCCTGCCGCTCCTTGGACGGGCAACGACGGGTGGCATGCGCGGTCGCGGGCGCCTGGCGCGGAGCCCCCCTGTCCGGGGACCTTGGAGAGCTGCGCGACCCGTCGCGCAGTCAGCCCTGCGAAATCCGCCAGGCGACCGCCGCCCCCACCCCCCCGATGTCATGCTCTTGTGGCAGGCCTCGATTCCTAGAGGTCTCGACCCCTTCCCCAGGACCGGCTTCTCGTCCCGAGTCGTTTTTTGACGGTCCCCAGGCCCGGTAAGTGCCCCCGAAGGCAGGAAATAGCGGAAAGCCTCCCGTCTATCTTTTTTCACGACCGCGACCACGACCACGACGACGACGACGACGACGACGACGACGACGACGACGACGACGACGACGACGACGACGACGACGACGACGACGACGACCACGACCACGACCACGACCACGACCACGACCACGACCACGACCACGACCACGACCACGACCATGACGACGACGGCGACGACGACGACGACAATGACGACGACGACATCGATGACGACGACGGCGACGGCGACGCACGCTCGCCCGCCCCCCTGGCGCGGCTCAGGCGCTGGACCGGGGCGGGGACTTCCACGTCCTCGAGCGACCCGCCCCCCCGGCAGCCCGCCCGGCTGGCGGCCAGGCGCCAGGCGGCGGCGCGAGCGAGGGGCCCGAGTGCATCTGGACTGGAGGTGCTTTATGTTGTTCAAATTGGGTCGCTCCAGTGATCCCGCGATCTGGTGATATGTGGCTGATTTGGCTGATCTGGCTGATCCGGCTGATCCGTGTGATCTGGGTGATCCGCGTGATCCGCGAGATCGGGTTCATCTCGCTGATCCACTTGATCAGGCAGATTCTGGTGATTTGGTTGATCCGGTTGATCCGGCTGATCTGGTTGATCCGGTTGATCCAGATGGTCTGGCTGATTTGGGTGATACCGTTGACGGAGATATTGCAGCAAACGCCGAGGAGCCATTTCGCATAACCTTTTTTCTGCCCCCCAGCCTCAATATTGAACAAGCGGTTCCTTACAAGTGAGGCCGGACAAATCTTGAGCTCATCATTTCGGACGCAATGCCTGCCAATGTTAAAACTGGGGTGTGCAGGGGGGAGTTTGATTGTTTCCAGTTTTTGGGCTGTTGTTGAACAGTTTTCCTTCAGACGTTGGAAGGCCCGCGTCGTATTCTTCGGCGGTAATAATGACCCGTTGTTAATTTCCTCACACGATCGTGCATCGAACAATATTTCGGAATAACCGAAATTCGGGTGGAACTCATGGCGGCGATGATGCACTCACCATCGTTGTCATATTTGTTTGCCATGCAGGGGGTGTGGGGAACAATGTCCTTAATCAGATCACTTCTGGCTCTTAACAAGAAATCAGCTTGTCCTTCGTAAATGATCGTTGTGTTGTTTCTTCTAAGTTGCCAGTTCTTGATAAGAAAGTTGTGTTCTTGTACATGCAGCCTTTTTTGCTTCAGGCGGGCGGGTTGGCTGGCGGGTTGGCTGGCGGGTTCAGAATGTCGGGGAGGGGGCAGCATCGCCGTCCAGCGTGCGCGCTCGAAGTTCACGGATCTAGGGTTCCCTGAGGGAAACATGACTCTGCGTACGCCGTCGGTGTCTCGGTCAAACCGCATAGCTTACATTGCGTAGCTTACATCACAGACATTCCCATGCGAAAAGCTGGTGTTTTTTTGGGGGGGGTGGAAGAGCATGGATCCAATGGAGCGCACCGCGACGCCAACGCCGTGAAGTACCAGTGGCCAGGCGTCCAGGCGTGGGCCTCCCACGCGTGGGCCTCATGTGGCCTTCCTTCATTTACATTTTGATATATGGGCCTCACATCCTCGCAATTCGAAGGTGTTGTAATACATTGGGAATCCTTTTCCGTATGCAAACTGCCAGGCCTTGCTTTGTAAACTGCCCGCTTGAGGCCCACGAAGAAGGGGGCCGGTGTAAACCCAGGACTCATCAATGATGCTGTAGTACATCTTCCCTCTAAGTTCCCTCTTCGTAGGACCCTGTAAATATTCACTTTCACTTGCAGAAGTGCCCCGTTGGAAAACAACTGCTTGAAAATGCTTGGACTTCAACGCCGCGAATCACCGTTACACTTGCGTCTTGACGACCCTGGATCGTGCCAGAACGCCATTTCTGAGACCTCACATGAATAAACGTAACCTTTACGCCCTGACAGTCCGACATCGTGCCAAAACACCATTTTCGGGACGTGAGCCATGAAAATCATTGAAACTGTGGTGAATTCTGAAAACGAATATGCGCGGCGCTACGGCGAGAGCCTCATTTTGAAAACGACCCGCCCTCCATCCATGAAGCGCTTCCGATTTTTAAGACGAATGTGCGCTGCGCTACGGCGAGAACCGCATTCTCTGAGAGAAGAGCTGTTCAGACTCTGGGCCGCACCCAGACTCTGGGGGTTCCTCCTTCGTCCTCCTCCTCCTCCTCCTCTTCCTCCTCTGGACCTCTGGATTGTGGCAGTTCTTGTGCATAGCACTGATGCCATCGTCCTCTTCCTCCTCCTCGTCCTCCTCCTCGAGGGCTGCGCGAGCGGCGCCAACCTGGTGCTACTACGCGCTAGCATCAGCATCTATGCAGGCCCACGGCGGTGCAAGGTCGACGACGCGGTCTCGTGCGTGGTCGAGCTGGCCTGCAGCATCTTGGCGGGCTGCGGCTTCGCGACATCATGGCTGAAGGTCCTCATGTTCCGCAGCCTGCGGCTCTTTGGCGACAGGTACCAGTGCATCCAGCTGTTCGCCTTCGTCGATGACATCACCATCCTCTGCATCGGGTCGCAGCGCTTCCTGCTCAAGGTAGCAGCGGACGGCTTGCGGTACCTTATCGAGCTCCTCCGCAAGCTGGGCTTTGAGGTCAACGGCTCGAAGTCCACCATCGTGATCACCTCGGCGTACGCTGGCAAGTGGATCGCGGACAGGGTGTACACGCACACGGCGCAGCGGCTCCAGGTCAAACAGCACCACCGCAACCTGGGCGTGGACTCGATGGTGGGGGCGAAGCGGCGCACCAAGGTCATGGACGCGAACTTCGACAAGCAGCGGCGCCGCCTTGGACGGGTCACGTGCCTCAAGCGCCAGGGCGCCAAGTCGGGCAAGGTGGGCAAGATGGGCATGCAGCCCGCCATGACGTATGGTGCCAGCGTGCTCGGCCGCAGCGACTCGCAGTTTCACAAGATCAGGGCGGCGGTCGGCGCAGCGATGTTCACCGACACGGCGAGGCGCTCGCTCACGCTGTCCTTCATGCTGGAGCGGGGCAAGCAGGACCCAGCATACGCCGTCAACGCGGCGCCGCTGGTGGAGTGGGCGAAGGCGGTCTGGACCAAGCGCATCCCCACCCACATTCTTCAGGGAGCCCTGGACCGAGCCGAGGCGACTCAGAGGAACAAGCTGCACCCATGGGCCGCCGTGGTCGGGCCAGCGGGTGCGATGCTTGCCACGGCCAGGAGGATAGGCTGGCAGGTTGTCTCCGCCAGCAGGTGGATCTCCCATGACGGCGAGGAGCTGGAGCTGAGCGAAGGCGTGGGGCCACGGTCGATCAAGGGATTGCTAGATCGAGCCATCGTGAAGTGGCAGTACGCTCAGATAAGTGTGCATGAGGGGCTGGAGCACCTCAAGGACGGCATCCACCTGGAGCCAGTGCGCGAGGTCATCCGCAACGTCAGGAAGCACGGCCTGAAGCAGGAGGCGCGCGGCTTGCGCTCCACCGTCATTGGGGCGCAGTGGCCCCAGCAGCAGCTGCACGCCGAGGGCCTTGCCGACTCCCCACTGTGCCAGCGCTGTGGCGAGGCCCCTGGCACGCTCCCTCACCGCCACGGTGCATGTGTGGCGTGGGCGCGTGAGCGCAGGGAGAGCGATATCGGCCAGGTCCACTTCCCCGAGGGCGCGCTCACCGCGCTGCAGGAGGCGTTTTGGGGCAGGTGCCCGCTGCCCAACTGGACCGCGGGGCCGAGGCCGTCGCGAGCGCGGCACACGGTATGGAGCATAGAGGTCCCAGGAGGTTTCTTCATGGACGACGGCTTCGTGGACGGATCGGGACGCTGCCTCGCAGGCCCCGACGACATGCGGGTGGGCTTCGGCTGCGCGTCAGTGGACCACCTCGGGCGGGTCACGGGAGCGTGCCACGGGCCGTCTCCTGGCTGGCTGCAGGAGGTGGGTGAGGGCGAGCTCTTCGCGGTGGAGGTCATGCTGCAGCACGCCGTTCCCCCGTTCACCGTCTACAGCGACTACCAGGACCTGCTCGACGGCATCGCCGCAGGGCCAGCTGTTTGCTGCGCACCTGGCAAGGCCTACGCCGAGCAGTGGAGGAGGATCTGGCGGCCCATCCAGGACATCGGGCAGGACCAGCTCCAGTTCCGCAAGGTCAAGGCCCATCAGGCCATCACCCAGCTCGCCTACGGCTCGGTGGAGCGCCGCCTCGCGCTGGGCAACAAAGCCGCCGACGCCGAGGCCAAGATGGGAGCGGCCTGCCACCCGTGCAGCTCTCAGGTCGAGGCGGAGCGCTTCGCCTCCCAACAGGAGGCAGTGGGACGCATGGCGGGCTGGGTGGCCCAGGTGTGCGCGTTAGCCAACGGCGGCCAGAGGGGCGCCACGGGCAAGCAGCTGCTGACGAGGGCCCCGCG
>CAUYUJ010018104.1:0-20000 GCA_963575745.1 Prorocentrum cordatum | reverse complement strand
TTCTCTTGGGACCATCTTGGGCCCCTCCTGGAGCCGTCTTGGGGCCCTTTGGGGGCCCTCTCGGGTGCTTCTCAGGGCCCTCGAGGACCCCCTGGGCCCCCAGAGGGCCCCAAGACGGCTCCATGAGGGGCTCAAGATGGCCCTAAGAGGGGCCCAGTAGTTATGTGCCAACCGAGGGCCCGCTGGTACATAATTCCTGGGCTTCTCTTGGGGCCATCGTGGGCCCCTCCTGGAGCCGTATTGGGGCCCTCTGGGTGCCCTCTCGGGTGCTTCTTAGGGCCCTCGAGGGCCCCTCTGGGCCCCCAGAGGGCCCCAAGACGGCTCCACGAGGGGCCCAAGATGGTCCCAAGAGGGACCCAAGAGTTATGTACCAACTGGGGGCCCGCTGGTACATAACTCCTGGGTTTCTCTTGGGGCCATCTTGGGCCACTCCTGAAGCCTTCTCGGGGCTCTCTGGCAGCTCGCTCGGGGGCTTCTCAGGGTCCAGAAGGAGGAAGAGGACGAAGGGGGGCAGGAGGAGCTGCAGGAGGAGGAGGAGGAGGAGGAGGAGGAGGAGGAGGAGGAGGAGGAGGAGGAGGAGGAGGAGGAGGAGGAGGAGGAGGAGGAGGAGGAGAGAGGAGGAGAGGGAGGAGGAGGAGGAGGAGGAGGAGGCAGAGGATGAGGGGAGGGAGGAGGAGGAGGAGGCGGACGAGGAGGAGGAAGAGGAGGAGGAGGAGGAGGAGGAGGAAGAGGACGATGCCATCAATTTTATGCACAAGAACCGCCACCATCCAGAGGTCCAGAGGAAGAGGAGGAGAAGGAGGGAGGAACCCCCAGACTCCGGTTTTTCAGATATTAAAAAAACGACCCGTCCTCCATCCGTGAAGCGCTTCCGTTTTTTTAAGACGGATCTGCGCGGCGCCATGGCGAGAGCTACGTTTTGAAAACGACCCGCCCTCCATCCGTGAAGCTGTCGCAAATTTCAATCTTCAGGATCACAGATGGTGAGGAAGCTTCAGGCGAAACGCCCAGCCCGCCCTTTCGACCAGCCTCGGTGTGCGGCACGGAGGAGCTATTGATAAGGAGAAGGAATTGTTGAGGAGGAGGTGGAGGAGAAGGAGGAGGAGAAGGAGGAGGAGGAGCAGGGGGATCGACGCAAAGAAGAAGAGGAGGAGGAGGAGGAGGAGGAGGA
The DNA here is from genome assembly GCA_963575745.1 of Prorocentrum cordatum. Classification (NCBI taxonomy): domain Eukaryota; class Dinophyceae; order Prorocentrales; family Prorocentraceae; genus Prorocentrum; species Prorocentrum cordatum. Next base: position 18,829 of record CAUYUJ010018104.1, on the reverse strand, counting down.
GGAGGAGGAGGAGGACGAGGACGAGGAGGAGGAGGAGGAGGAAGTGGAGCAGGAGGATCGGCGCGACGGAGATGAGGATGAGGATGAGGATGAGGAGGATGAGGATCGTCGCGAAGAGGAGGGGATCCGTGCGAAGAGGTACCTCCTCTTCGCGACCGGGAAGCTGACGGCCTTCGTCCTCGGCGTGTCGGTCGACCCGGCCTTCTTGCCGAGATTGCCCTCCTCCTTCCCGTTCTGTTCCCCCTCCTTGCTCCTCCTCTCTGCCCTCCTCTTTTTCCTGAGCTCCCTCCCCCTCCCCCACGCTTTCCCACCCCCCCGAATCCCTTGGCCCTCTTGCTCCTCTCCCTCTTGCTCTCCCCCTCTCTCTGCCGCTCACCCTTCAGCTCCCCCTCCCCCGCGTCCGCTCCCATCCCCCCTCCTCCCTTTCTGTGCTCAAGCATGAAAGAGTTTCCGGAGATGTTTGACAGTCTGTCTGATATCCCACATTTCTCCGTTGAAGATTGCTCCGAAAATGGCTTGGGAAGAGCCAAACAGCGCCCCAACCGGCCCCCAGGACGGCCACAATAAGGTTCCAAGATGGCCCAGGAAGGCCCTCCGCAGCCATGTAGGAACACTCCGACCAGAACGTGCTTCTCCCACCCCTTCCGCCTCGTCCCCCTCTTCCTCCTCCTCCTCCTTTTTCTCCTCGTCGTCCTACATCTCCTCCTCTTCCTCCTCCTCCTCCTCCTCCTCCTCCTCCCCCGCCTCCTGCCGCCTTCCCATGGCTTTCCAACAGAGCTCCCTCCCTCGTGTTTCCTCGTGCACCCGACCCTCCCCTCCCAACATCCGACCGCCTCAGACGTCCTCGCAATGTCGCGGAGATGCCAACTCCACGAATGGACAATTATGAAGGATACGAGCTTGCTGTCTGCCCCTTCCTTCGCCTCCTCGGTTCCACATGTCATCGACTGTGTCTTGGAATAAGCTCAGGGAAGGCACGCTTGCTTGTGGTTTGAAGTTTATCGAAGAAAGGAAAGTACGAAAGATATGAGCATGTTCCAGAATGCTCTCCCTGGAACGTGCTCATTCTACGGTTTTGTCGAACGTTTGCTCGCCCTCTGCTCCTCCTTCCTTGGCATGCCCTGCGCATCCTGCAGCTTAACCCGCAGGCAGCGCTCTGCACGTGGTGAGCGTCCGATGTGCACCGATTCTGCGCCACATGGACACCTGCGCATGGGTGTGGCCCAGGGCGCGAGCTAAGCGGTGGGTTGGCGATTTCGCGGGCCGTTTTCGTTTTGATTGCGTTTCGCAGTAATGGCAGAACGGAGACAGAACGAAGGAAAACGAAACCAAAACGAAAACGGAAACCACTGTTTAGCTCGAGCTCAGGTGTGGCCCGACGTCGCTGAGGGTGAGCGGGCTCGATGGCTGCACAGCGTAAGCGTGAACATAATCTAGGCGCGCGTGAAGCGCGCGAGCGTACCAGGACTGGCCCCCCGGCCGGGCGACATGGATGCTGCGGGTGCAATCGGGGGTTGCGAGAAGTGCCCCTCCTCAGGATCTCCAAGGAGCCCCCCCACGGCCTCCAGAGCACCCCTCACGCGGCCCAGAGGGCCCCATGGGCTCCAAAATGGAGCGAAAAGTGGGGGCACTTGGGGCCAGGGACATCTTGAGCAACACCCGAATCTGGGTCCCAGGAGCCTCCTGGAGCCTCTCGACGGCTTTTCGGGCGTCGACTTTGGCCACTACGGGGCCCCTCACAGCCCCAGGATTGCCCACGAGACTCCTCCTGTGGCTTCCAGGCGCCCTTCTTAGGCCTCAGGAGACCCGCAAAAGGCTCCATCTTGACGTTCGAAGAGAGGCCCTACTCAGCCCAAACCTACCAAAGCTTCGCCCCCCCCCCCCCCGAATTTGTATTGTGTATTGCGGAGGTCTTACGGCCGGCGCCGCCGACCCTGAAGGGGGACGACGCAGACGACGGCGGCGGTGGCGGCGACGACGACGATGCTGACGACGCTGGCGTGGGTCAGAGTCCGCAGGGGTGCTTCTTGGGGTCTCTTCGGGGCAGTGTCTTAGGCATCTATGGGGCATTTGGGGTCTCTGGGGCATTTTGGGGGCCTCTTGGGAGCATCTTGGGGGCTTCTGGGGGGCCTCTGGGGGGCCTCTTGGGGCTTCTTCCTGGGGGGCTCGAAATGTCCGTTCGTGTCCCCCGTCTGGGCGCTCCTCTGGAGCCGTCCTGGGGGCCTCTTGGGCCGTCTTGGAAGCCGCTTGGGCCGTCCTGGGGCACTCTTGGGTCGCTTTGGGGTCGCCATGGATACCTCTTAGGAGCCTCTTGGGTCGTCTTGGAGCGTGGGGAAGTCGAAAAGGTGGGAACGCCCAAATGCGTCAAAAACCTAACGACAGTGATTGAATTCTGCCTGTTGGGCCGTCTTGGGAGTGCTCTTGGAGGTTTGTTCGAGCGTCTAAGATGCTTGGGCCGTCTGGAGGCCATCTTTAGCGTCTTGGAGCGATCGTTCGGCGATTCGGGGCTCTCTTGGACCTTTTTGGGGGCCTCTTCGAGCACTCATGGGCCGTCTTGGGGCCTGTGTGGGCCCTGGGCCCCCCCGGCGGGAAGGCACTTCTCCCGGGACCCCCGCGGGGACCCCCCCCTTTCCCCTGCGGGGCAGGGATCAAAGGGAAGGGGCTTGCCTTCGACTCAAGTACGACGTTACTCAATTTCGCTTTGGCTGGCGCGCTTGAGGAGGACGGCCCAGGAATTGTGAGGGGGAGCGGCGACGGGCCCAGGGAACGAGGAGGGGTGGGGGAGCGGCGACGGCGGCGGCGACGACGACGACGACGACGACCACGACGACGACGACCGCGACGACGACGACCACGACGACGACGATGACGACGGGAACAGTGTCTCGGACACGCTGGCAGGGCTGGCGGATTGGCTCCCTCGGAGAGGGTGCCCGCCGCAGGTGCGCGGCCCCGGTGACACGCTGGAGCCCGTGCTGATCAGCGGCGCGTTCCTTGGCGGCATGACAGGCGGCGCACGTCCAGACTCAGTGTTCAGTCGGGCGTGTCCCTCTACAGTAGGAACACTCAAAAATAGTACAAAAAATAGTCTGGTGACGATTTGTCGAGTATTTTTGGACATGTTTTCAAATTTGTCCTCCCAAATCCGCCTGTAGGCGGACATGTCCGACCTAAACTCAGTGGGGGGAGGGAGGGAGGGACGGTGGGTCCCAGCAGCCAGCAGTGGCGCCGCAATGGCGTGCACGGCAGCTGAGCGGACGGGGTAGCAAGCTCAGCAAGTGACGTCGGTGGGGCGGACTGTGACCGAGCTCGACGGGCCCCGGCCCCCCTCGAAGCTCGAACTCGGAGTATCGAGGCCTTCTGGGCTTCTTGGGGGCTTCTCGTCGCCACGGCCGGGTTCGCGATCGAGGAGAGCTCCAGGGTCATAGCAGCTTGCCTCAGGGTGAATGAGCAAACTCAGGAGGGGAAAAAACACAGACACAATTAATCGTCGATCCCCTAGAAAATATGGGAAAATATGGGAAGTGGGGGGGAAGACAAAAACCCAGAAAATATGGGGAAATGTGAGGAATATGTTTATGTGCGTGTGTGTATTTATTTGTGTGTCCTGGGGCCTCTTAACAAACAGCCTTGGCAGAACTCATCTGCGGACGGTTTCTTCTCCCGTGTCTGGCTGCAGCGTCCTTGGCATTCCGGAAACACGTCTTGCATTGCTACGGCGAGTGACCTTGATGATTTGGGCATTTCCCTGACACGAACACGACGACCAATCGGTTCTACTCGACCCGTCTTGCAACACGGATCACGGAGTCTATTTTCATGTGCGAGTTCAGTCGTTAGGAAGGAGTCGAGACCTCTGGCTGTCCACGTTAGGACAACGTTTGGGGGGGAGGGGCGAATCAGTGGAGTCAACCTAAGGGGGGCGAAGTTTGGGGGGGGCGATTGGTTCGAGGTTCGAGGTTGTCGGACGTTCTCGTCGGTTCCTGGACGCTTTCCAGCCTCGGAATGCGCTCCAGCAGCTGCGCCTCGCCGAGGGCGTTCCAGGGTTCTAAAGTTGTCCCGAACGGATGCTGCAGCTGGAGATCCGAGCTATGACGAGCACGGATGAGGTGATGCCCATGTCAGCGCACGGGACACCTTCACGATCATTTTTACGTTTTTCCTTGTGTCGCTTTTCTTTCCACCTCTATCAGTTCCTCCCAATTTTGTTGTGTGCTTTATCTCTCTCCCTCTCTCGCTCCTTTGTCGCCTGTCTGTCTGTCTGTCTGTCTGTCGGTCTGCCTGTCTGCCTGTCTGTCTTTCTGTCTTTCTGTCTGTCTGTCCGTCCGTCTTTCTGTCTGTCCGTCCGTCTGTCTGTCTGTCTGTCTGTCTGTCTGTCTTTCTGTCTGTCTTGCAGGCTTCCACTCGTGCATGGCGCTCCTGTGTAGGAGGACGGCGATGTTGACAACGACCGACGCTCCGAGGCCCCTGCAGGTGTCCAGAGATGCCCCAGAGGCCTCCAGAGGCTTTTGGAGGCCAGGAAGCCGTCCGGTTCGCGGAGGGGAGCGCGGCGGCGGCGGCGGCGACGACCGTCGACGACCCAAGCAGACCTGGCCGCCCAGCGAGGCCGGATGCTGCACTGGGCTGGCGCCGGCCCGGACAACGCGCAGCGGGCAGCTCAGTGGCTCATTTGCCTTCTTCTCCTTCTCCTCCTCCTCTTCCTCCTCCTCTTCTTCATCCTCCCGTACTATCCTGGTCGGCGGGTCTCTTGGCGATTTGGGCGGAAACATCCGTTGCTTGTCGTTCTCGCGCCAGGGACGCATTGAGATGGGCGAGCGAGTACCCTTACCACACTCCCCCTTCCTCCTTCTTCTCTCAGGCGATCGCAAACATGGATCAAGGGGGCGTGGATTAGCGACGGGTCCCGTTTCCAAGGGAAATCGCGGATTGCCGCCGCCGAGCGAGGCGGCACCGGCCGCATTTTCGGGAGGGCACTTCCCCCGATCCATGGATTTGTCGACCGCGCGCCAAATCCATGGATCGCTAATCCATGTTTGCGCGCCCCCGGTTCTCCTTCTCCAGCTCATGCCGTCCGCGGTTCTGGCGGACCCAGCGGCCTACCGGCAGCAAGGTAGTCCTGGCTCTTTTCCATCCAGGGCCAGCCTCCTAGTGGAGCTAGCCAGGGAGTTTTGGCTTCGGCAGGAAGGCGGGTGGCGCCAGCGAGACACAACACGACGCGACACACCTGCCACTTCGCCATGGCATGCCCGAGCCAGTGCCTCATTTCCGGCTCGAAATCCACGCTCCAGCGCAAGCCAACAAATCCAGGAGAAAGTTGAGGAGGGAGGGAGGGAGGGATGGGGGGGAGGAAGGGAGGGAGGAGGGCGGAGGCAAACGGCGCCACGCGCCACCGCCTGAAGGAGGAGGGGGAGGATCCAGGCCTCCTGGATGAGTCGGAGCAGATGGGGCCCGAGGGTCGGGCCGCATCGCCGATGCACCGGCGATGCGGCGCGATGTGGAGCCCGCTTTGCTGAACCCTGGCGTATCGGCGATGCCTCGGGGATGCGGCGCGATCCTACGACCCCATCTATGCGGACCTGCTCGGGAAACCTCGTACAAGAGGGGGAGGAGGAGGATGGCCAGCAGAAGGAGCTGGGTGGCAGGGTGGCCCTGCGCCCCTCGCTGGGCGCTCCGGGCGGGGCTGCGCCGGCGTGGCCCGCCGCGTCTTGCCGCGCACCGCCGCGCGACCCGCCCGTCAGGGCTGGGCCTGCGTGGCCGCGAGCGGCGAGTCTGCGGCGTGCCGCTGCCGCGCGCATCCCGTGGGCTTGCGCAGTTGTTGACCGTGCGCGCAGCGGGGCGATCATGTGTGCTCGCTTCGTCCCTTTTCACCTCTCCCCCTTCCCCCCCGGAGGAAGATCGCGCTGGGAAACTGAATCCCCCCCCGCCTGAAACACCGCGCTGGAAGACGCAATCACGCAGCCCGTGGGCTGCTGTAGCTGCCAGGTCGTCGCGGAACGCGCCGTGCCCCCGCGTGGGCGCGAGCTGCCGCACAACGGCGGGCGTGTCCTCGCTGAGCCGCGCAGCGGTGCTCCACCAGCACGGCGGGCCATCGAGGAGGAGGAGGAGGAGGAGGAGGAGGAGGAGGAGGAGGAGGAGGAGGAGGAGGAGGAGGAGGAGGAGGAGGAGGAGGAGGAGGAGGAGGATGAGGAGGAGGAGGAGGAGGAGGAGGAGGAGGAGGAGGAGGAGGAGGAGCGGCGAGCTCGCTTCTGCCGCTCCGCGGCGGCGGCAGCAGCAGCAGCAGCAGCAGCAACCTTCCCGTCTCGCGGCCCCGAGCGCAGGGGCTTTCCGCGAGACCGCGCGGACCATCGTGTCGATCGGTATCGGCGCCGCGATGCCTGGCGCGTGGGCCACCAGGTCCACGCGGGCTTCGGGGCTCTGCGGTGAGGCGTGCGGCGGCAGGACCTCTTTCTGCATCCCGTGCAGCCCTGCTCCCTTTGCCACCGCTCACTTCGCCAGCACCGCGCAGCCAGCGTCGTGCATGCTCGCCCTTCGGGTCCAACGGCGCGCCACCGACGCTGTCGTCTGGGCGCCTGTGCGGACAGAGCCCCGTGCAGAACGGCAGGTTGAGGTCCAAGCTGGATCCTGCCGCGATTCGCCGTCGTGCGCGTCTGTGAGGCGGTGGCACGTCTGCGTGGGGGCCTGCAGGCAACCGCTCGCGCTGGTGTCTGGTGCCGAGTATTGGGCCGCAGTCGCGAGGGGGCGCTCGCCTGCCGCGAGGCCAGCGACCTGGCGAGCAGCCGCAGCATCTCGGGCTGTGGCCTGGGAGTGCTGCGTAGTTGCTAGGGCCTCGTCGCCTGCGTATGCGGCTTCTTCTTCTTCTTGTTCTTCTTCTTGTTCTTCATCATCATCATCTTCTTCTTCTTCTTCTTTTTCTTCTTCCTCCTCCTCCTCCTCCTCCTCATCCCCCCATCCTCCTCTTCCTTTTCATCCTCCTCCTTCTCCTTCTCCTCCTCATCCTTCTCGTCCTCCTAGTCTAGTCACCGTCGGCACTTCAGACCAGAGAACCGATAACGAAGGAAATGTGCCGGACATAACTTCACCAGACTCTTACCCTACTGCTCGCTCAGGTCAGGGAGGGAACGATGGACACCGAAATATGGCGTTAGGTCGCTTGTTTAATCGCTTCGCTCATTCCGCCGGCCCATTTTCGCGCACCGGGAGGCAGTGCATAGGAAGCTCTTGGGAGTTCTCCGAGGCTTTCGGGGACGTCTTAACCTGGAGCCTTTTTCGGGCTCTTGGGGGCCTCTTGGCGGCCTCCTGACCGCCTAGTGGGGGCCTCTTGGGGCCTCTTAGGGACCTCTGGGGACCTCCTGGGGGCTGCTTGTTGTCGAGGGCTCGAACTGTTGTTTCGTGTTCCCCCTCTGGGGCCTCTCTTGGGGCGTTCTTGGGGCGTTTTTGGGCCGTCTTGGAGTCGTCTTGGGCGGTCCTGTAGCCTTCTTGGGCCGTCTTGGGGCTCTCTTGGGGCCCTCTTGGACCCTCTTGGGGCGATCTTGGGGATCTCTTGGGCCGTCTTGAGGCGTCGGGAAGTCGAAAAGGGGGAAACGCTCAAATCTGTTCAAAACCAAAGGAACATCAATCAATTTTACCTCTTGCACCCCCTCTTGGGAGTGCCTTTGGAAGCCTCTTGGGGCGTCTGAGGGCAATCTTGGGCATCTTGAAGTGATCTTGTGGCATCTCGGAGCCCTCTTGTTCTATCTTGGGGGCCTCTTGGGGGCCTCTTGGCCCTTCTTGGGGCTTTCTGGAGGGCCTCGAGGGCGGCGCCCACCCGACCCGACCCGGCCGGGGATCTCTGACCCGAACCGGCTGGGGACTGCCCGGGGTACTTTTCGTCCGGGGACCCCCAGGGGCCGCTCTGCGCGCGTGAAGTAGAAATACGGTGCGCAGTTACCAGAGATCTTAGCACGCTTCTGGCCCGTTGGGCTGGCGAATTCTTATTTCTTCTCGCAACGACTATGACGGTTGCTTCCTACAACCTTTTGGCCGCCATTTCGAACGAGAGGCTCGAGGAGACCGGTCAGGAAATGCAAGGATGGGACGCGGTAGTGTATACATGTGCTGGACCAAAAACCACGCAGACGACGTGTTACCTGAGTTACCATTGTGGAATCTAGTAAGGAGGTAGGACTTGTAGATGGATTTCAAAAGCATGTGAAGTAACCTTCCTTGTGGCACGACACATCGACACTAGAGCCCCCAGGCACATTCGTATACCGCCAGGGACCATGCAGGGAAGGGTAGCAGGGGTTTGATCGGCGAGACAAATCTGAGCTTAGTCTATTTGCGACACATCACAGAGCAACTATCAGACATTACGGACACACATGCAGACACATACGGACAATTCTCACAACTACTGCTAGACTGGGTGGTGGGATCCGGTGGCAAGGTAACACTTGCATCGACGATCGAGGTGGGAGGAGACATCAATAGCCAAGTGGGACTCCACAGGGGAGGGGAAACATGGATCGAGAGAAGTAGGTAGGTCGAAAACCATAATGGCAAGGCTTTTCGTAGATTCTGTGCGCAGGTCGAGCTTGCGATCGCCACAACGCACTACGACGGTGAACTTATATGCTACCGTACGAAAGGAACGCCTACTTAGATTGACCATGTTGAAATGCCAGTAGCAGCTTACAGGCGGCGAAGAGATGTGCCACCCTCCGAGCTGCTGCGAGGAGGCTCCAGGTCATGAGAAGTAGTGGGCGCAGATGTCATATCCTTATGGGCATTGTGCTCGGCGTAGGACCGAAACATATATTCCACCCACCCAGAATAACAAGGAGACATGAGGGAGGGGCAGACGGAGAAACTTCAATGGAGGGCGTCGAGAGCGGGAAGATGCGCAGAAGTTCGAGGGAGGGATCCTGGAAGCGGGAAGCGAGGCTTGGGGTCAGCTCTTGTCAGAACCGACGCCCGATAGTGCGTGGCGAGAGTGGGGCGAAACAGCAGCATCAGCCATGCAGGAAATTGCCCCGAAGAGACCAGGCTGCCACGAAGCAACAGCCGCAGCCCTGAAAGGGGGACGTTTGAAATTGCTGGGGAGGAGGAGGAGGGTGATCAGAGAGAGCTGGTGGGCGCCCAGACTCAGCATGAATGCGACGGAGTTCGCGATGATCTTGCGGGGCCCTCAGCAGCCCTCGAGAAAATCCGAGAGCAGGCGGACAAGGCGAGAAGAGCGGAGCTGGTGGAAGCAATCTGGAAAGCCTATGAGGCGAACAACTGTGGCGAAATGTGCAGACTCACAGGGTGGGGTGCCAGATGAGCGGATGTGGGCCTAAGAAGAGGTGCGACTGCTCACCTCGGACTTGGTGTAAAGTGGACATGCTACGACTGGCAGGTAGAACTGGCGAAGCGCCTGCGTGCTGGAGGGGTGACAGCGGGAAGTATTGCCTTGGCTCAGTGAAGAATGCAGTTGCCAAAGGACGCAGACATCGCGGCTGCATTTGCCAAAGACAAAAAGGACATGCTCAAACACAACAAGGAGTCAGCCGAGAGGAGAGCACATCCACCGTGGAGGTTCCCAGTAGAAGTGCATGGGTGACCCTCGACCCGACGGCGCGCTCAGAGCACCCAAGGTCGCTGGGTAGACGCGGATCGAGGAGATGAGGATCAGGGCGGCGGAAAGAAGGACGGCGAGGAGGAAGTGTCAAAGTATGGTCTTTCTTCAGATGCAGAAGAGGGAGGGCCCCATTGCAAACGACGGGATGGGTGGACGGACCAAAACGGGGGATGAGTGGAGAGACTGACGATGGGGATGCACTTGCGGCCTGCGACGTGGCGCCGCGCCATGTGGGGAGATATGCAGGAGTGGGGCTTGGGGCGCAGCCGGTGGCGAGCGCGGAGAGCCCCTTGAATTTTCAGGCAAGGCTGGAGGACATGCTCACGCTGTGCGGGAAGGCCGAATTCTTCACGCCACGGGATCATCGCAGATCCTTTTCATTCGCAGCTAAAAAGCACGCTGGGACATTGGAAATTGGAGGGGTAAGAGTTTCGCGCGTGCTGTTCGACGGGGATGGCCCAGCACAGGGGCGTCACTATCAAAGGCAGGGCGGCAAAACACCCGTGCTGGGCGCGGGGGGGACTGGTGAAGGGAGGCAGCGACACCGATTCGGTGCGTATTGCAGCTACGCAGTGGAGAGCAAATAAAGCGCAAGTCAGCTTGATGCATGACGAAGGCGATTGCGTGAACGCGTTCGCCAGTGCCATGAGACCACAGTTGGTCGCGTCGGCGTGGGCTAATTCGGAGGAGACAGACCGGTCTGTCGCGATGCAAGCCATAGAAAGCACAGTGCTTGGTATGCATGTGCAGACGGAGGTTGGTGGCAACGTTCGAGAGAGGGGGGTGGGAACTTATCCCAGGGAAAACAAATCAGGAGATTGCGACGGTCGAAGGAAGTGGCTGGGGCTACCGTGTGGGAGTTGCGGATTCTAGGGCCGCGCGTGCCGGGGATCAGGGGCTGGTTGGGGGGGGTGGCCAGACGTCGTGGAGCGATGTGAACTGCTTGGAGGCAGTGCCAGAATGGGTTCAGAGGCAGCTAGCAAGGCACAGAAAAAAAACACGTTTATTGCGTTCGTGCATGGGTCGGGGCTTAGCGGACTGAGAGCTTTCGTATTGCGCAGCAGATGCACCCGCGCATTGGGCAGGGTGTTGGGGTGGTTCTTTGGGTGGCCAAAGGGAAGAGGAGCTTGGCGAGAGAAGATTGGGAGAAGAGGCGCCGCGGTACGGTGCAGGTCTTCAGGGAATGGAGGATAGGACAGATCGTCAGCTTCCATGTTAATCAGACATCCGCGGTGTCATCGACGACGGGCGCCCTGCCCAGCGGACTGGGGGGGGGGGTAGCAGCTGTACTCGGGGAATCTAACCTGGGCGGGAAAGGTAGAACATGGCGATTGAAAGAGGGCGACATGGGTGCAACGCCGACGCCTTGGGCCAAGCAGGTCCTGGAGGATTTGCCGAATTATCGGATGCCAATGATGATGTGGAGTTGCTGGATATTGCTATGCTTAACCATGGAACGGGGCTTCTGTGCAGAAGAGGACTCAGACCCAGGGGTCCCGCAGAGTGAAGCGGCCCACTGGAACGAGGGGGACAGGGGGGTAACCGCTGAAGTAAAACTGGTGTGATTGGGAAACGGGAGAGGGAGGAAAGGGGGGTCTGCGCGCGGCTAGGTGCGGCGGCGGCGGTTGTGGCGGCCCGCGGTGGGGACGTGCACAAATTCGCCCCAGTAATCCTAAGCTTAGAGATTACGAACCAATGTCCATGGTGCCTCAGCAGCGATTGGGCCGCGTTTGCCGGGCCACGGAGGCTCGCGGACTATGCTGCAAGGAATGCAGTTGCTGGGGGCGCGGGCTACGGGGGACCTCAGTACTGACATGTGCACTCTGCTATGTTATCGCGAGACTCGAGGTCCCTTGCATTCTCAGCGTCTCGTCCGCTCGCGCAGCCCAGGGCCAGAAGGAGTCGCGCTGGCCGCAGTAGAAGAAAAACAGGACATGGAGGGCTCGGCAGGTTCAGATCGGACCACCCGCGCCAAGCACGAGGAACCATGATGGCCAAGGCTGGGGCGAAGAAAGCAAAGGTGGCGGGACCGCGCGCGGAGGTGGAGAGAGCGGTGAGGCGACAGTTGCGCGCGTCGGCCGAGGAGAAATGAAGGCAAAGGCGGCGAGGGCAGCTGGCTTGAGGACAGCGAAGGCCGGCTCCATTCCGCGCGGGCCCTCCATTTCAGCCAGCCTCGCCCGGCCGGTCGCCCAGTGCTGGGGGGCCATTCCAGCGAACCGCGCAGCTGAGGAAATTGCGGGAGGGATCAGCAAAGACCCTGGGGGGCCCCAAGGCCGCCGTCAAGAGCCAGGTTCAAGCGGCAGAATGGTGTTATGTTTTTTTCCGCATTATCAGAAAGGCTTAGAGAAGAACGACGACGGGCCCTCGAATCCAAAAGCGCGGGGAAAGGGCCCCCGACTAACCGCGCCAGATGATGATCGAGAAGAAAGGCCGACCCCGCAGGTCTCGTCGGTCTCGCGGGCCCCGCGGGGGCCGCAGGCCCCGCAGGTGTCGCAGGTCGCCCAGCGGGCCATCGTGCCCCGGAGCACCTGGCGCCGCGTGCGTCGATGTGAGCGTCGCGCGATCGCGGCCCCGCCCTCCCCCTCAAACGGACAACAGGCGCGGGCATGCCGGCGCGAACGGACGAATCGGACTGCGATGGCGGATTTCCAGCCACCAGCAGTGGGCGAGTCGTCGGAGTCAGAGGCCCTCGACGCAAAATGATTACATCAACGGCGAGCAGGTAACTTGCATGACGGCATCATCAGTGCCCCAGACCCCAACGTGGGCCCCATTCAGAAACGCCGCGCCAAGGTGGTCCACGGATGCCGCGACGCAGCGAAGGGGATCACGTCGGTTCTTGCGATGAAGAAAGCAGAACTCCAACAATTTGCCCTCGGCGCGCCCGTGCAGCGGGAGAACGGGCAGCCCTGCGGGACAAACTCAGAGAGCAGAGGGGTGCTCCGATTCCCGTGCCGACCCCCGTCATCAGGGGGCAGCGACCAGAGTGGCGGGCTGGCCACCTCGACGGAGAAACAGGCGGAGGCCCCCAATATTGGCTTCGAGGCAGTGGGCAAGATCGCCGCGGCGAATGAAGGGGGAGGTGAAGTGGCGCGTGGGTCTTGGGGGCGCACTGGGTCGAGAACGAGGGCGAGTGGGGGCAGGGGCGAAGGCGCGTCGAAGAGCAAGCTAGTCCGCCTGGCCACTGGGGGCCCCGGGGAGAAGGAGGCGCCTCAGAGGGAAGCAGCAGGGGCCATCTCCCCTGGGGGAGAGCTACGTTGCAGCGCGAGCTCTTCCGGGCTCACAACGCGGGATGCCCCGTCTGACGATCGACGACCGAAAGCAGAAGGCGCAGGGGGTGAAGAACGCCCTGGTGGCCAGCCGCAACCAACCCATCCCGCGCCGCGGCGGAGGCAGGGCGCGGGCCGAGGCGCCGCGCCGCCTGATGGAGATCCTCGCCCGCCGCGTCGAGATCTACCACAACGTCGCGGGGGCGATCGACGTGGCGATGGGCTTCGCCGACGCGGGCCAATTCGCGATCGCGACGTGGCCGCGGTATATGTGCCGCCGCTCGTCGGGCGACGAGGAGGCGGAGGGGGGCCGGGGGCGACGGCGAGGGCATGATGCGCGAGGAAAGCGACATTGAGTATTGAGATTCAGTGGATAGGGCCGTGATGACGATTGGGGGAAAAGCCACGGTGCCGGCGCTTCGCGCCAGCGCTGCCGACGTGGGAACGACGGCGGGGCAGGGGCTCCGACGGGGGCGCTGGCGCGGGGGAAATCAAATCAGGGTGTGCGAGGATGAATAAACAAAAAAGGCTTGACATGATAAGTAGACTGGCTACTTAGGTTCTCCGACGCCCATGCTACTTGCATCGGTCGCCGCAGGCAGGCAACGGCGACCGTCGGAGGGCGGTTGAAGCGGAAGCTGATACCGGGGGAGAACGCGGCCGAGACTGAGAACGCATAGTAGGCGCTGCGCACGACAGACGAGAACAGTGGCAAGGACGTAATTGCCCCCGTGCCAGTCTTTAGATGACAGACGACGGTGCGGGTGGCAGTGGGCGTCGAGTCCGCGCTCGGCAGAGCCAGCGAGAACACCATGGTGCAATGGGGCCCCGGGGCAATAGTCAAGGCGGCCTCGTGGGGTATATCAACTCCGCGAGGCGCCTCCGACAGCCGCTCTGGCAGAGCAGTGCAATGGCGCGAGTCTCATCCGTCGCGGGCAGATGGGGCGCTGGTGCAAGGGTGGAGAGCATCCTAAGGCTTACCTGCCAGCTGAAGACCGCGGGGCGGTGGGGGTCGCGTGGCTTTCCAAGGGCAAGTGCCTCCTTCGCCTTGCTGGGATAGCGCGCCGAGCGAGACGACTTGCGTCGCCAATCAGATGGGCAAGTACGCGAAGGAGTTCCATGTGCGCGAGGACGCGGCCAAACCAGGGTGGACTATTGCGATCCGTCTTCGTGGATCCACCACAGCTGGGCACCGAAAGACGAGGGCAAGTGGACCCATGGCGGCATGCAGTTGACAGGGCAGTACAAGGAGAAGGAGGGCCCCGCGCCGCCAGCGGACTTGCGCCCGCCGCGGTCGGATAATTCAGGGTGACGAGCAGGTGGTCCATGTGCTTGGGCCCATGTCGGATGCGTGGAGCTAGACGACGCGAAGCTTTTGAACCTGGGAATCTCCATGGCGATTGCAGAACGTAACAAGAAATTGACCGCGCCGTCGAAGCTGGAGGACGCGTGCCCAGGCGCCCCCAGATCCCTAGGACTCCCCATGAGTGATGGGGAACGAGCAAAAAGAAGACAGGCAGTGCAGACGACGGGCGGGGATAGATATCAGCTGTGGGGCCCAACTGCGACGGCGGGCGACAGTCGCATACAACTATGGGAGACTTATGAAGTGAGCTCCTTGAGGTGAGACTACAGAAGGCAAAATTTATGATGGTATGATTGTGATGCGAGAGAACATCAGAACGCATGAGGGAACCACCATGAGCTCACATAACATGGGATTGCGGTCAGGGCCTGGGAAGCGCTACCATGCGATGACACAGGCATTGGATATTTCATCAGGATCAAACGATTCCAGAAGGTCTCCATAGGAGACACACCGCCGACTCCCATTGCCAGTGTTGAGTCAAGCCTTGGCACGCATAACCTAAACAGCAGAAGTAGGGCTCAGTTTTTGTACTTCAGCGCAGACTTGACTGGTGCCTCGGAGTTGCCTGATGCGAAGATAGATTTTGATCTTTCCCACGCCCCTCGCTTCCCCCTCCTCCCGTCTTGTCCCTTTGCGTCCTGCGTTGCCTTGCTTTTCCGCCCTGTCATGCCCTGTCTGTCTGCCTGCTGTTTGTCCCCCTACTCTTTGCCTCCCGCGCTCCGTGAGCCCTACGGGGTCTCTCCCCGCCCCCGGGTCTTCCTCGCTCATCCCGTCGGATCTTCTCCCGTTGCTCCTTTGCCTGCTGGCCTTTCCCCCGTTGCTCTTGGTCTGGGGGGGGGGGTAGGTGGGCTTAGGGCCCAGGGACGAGAGCGGCGGGGAAGGCAGGGCGGGTTGGCGCGCGTGCGCCGCCCCGCCGCCCCCGCCGCCCGCCGTTTGCCCGCCCGCGTGCTCTTGAAGTGCAGAGCGGCAGCTCTTTCCGCACCCCGTGCCGTCTCTGTCGTCGTCCCGCGGCCAGTCGTTGTTGTTCCTCCCCCCTTTGGTTGCGAATGTTTCATCGCCGCCGAAGGGGGCCGGGCCCCCTCCCCCCCAAACTGCGAACATCAGGGCTCGATGGGAGCTTATTGCAGCGGCCCTCCCCCCGGTCTCTTTCTCGAATTCGGTCCCGGGGGGCCGCCCTGGGCAGGCCCGTGCGAAGGCGGGGCCCGCATCCATATCTTCACATAGGCACTCCGTAGTTCGCGGCTCTCTGTATGGGGGCTGGCGAGCAGATTCGCCTCCAACGCGCTTGACCTGAACCTTCGCATCCTCCTCCTCCTCCTCCTTTTCCTTTTCCTCCTCTTCCTCCTGCTCCTTTTCTTTTTCCTCCCCCGCTTCCTCCTCTCCTGTTCCTCTTCCTCCTCATCCTTCTCCTCCTCCTCCCTCCCCCTCCCCCCGCTCTTTCTCCTCCTCTCCTGCCTACTCGTCGTCCTTGCCCCTCCCCCCTCCTTCTCCACGTCCTCCTCCTCCGCCTCCTGTTCCTCCTCCTCCTCCTCCTCGTCCTCTTCCCTCTCCCTTTATTCGGCCGTTAACCGGAGAAAGCGCCAGGAGGCTGATCCTTCGGATGTTTGTTAACTTGTTTGTTGCCGTTTCTGGTGCGTATTTCATGTAGTGGCACCTTCAGCTGGTGTGGGTCTCCTCCTCCTGCTCCTCCGCGCTTCGAAGGGCCCGGCTGGCCCACTTGGCAGTCGCAGAGGATCGCACCTGTGGCCGCGCGGGTCCAGCGGAGGGCCTTCGGGCCCCGCCAGGGCCGCGCCAGCGCCGTGAGCCGCCAGGCGTGCCCCCGCCCAAGGACTGGCCGAGCCAGGTCGGGGGGGGGGGGGGCGTGCCGAGGTCCAGCGCAGTGGTGAAGCCGTGCGTGGTGTTCGGGATGGCGGCCCCGAGCGACCCCCGCCGCTCGTCGTCGTCCTTCTTCCCTCCTCCTGCTTTATCCTCCTAACACCTCCTTCGTCTTCCTGGTGCTTCTCCTGCCTCCTCCCTCCTTGTCGTCCTCCTCCCTCCTCCTCCTCCCTCCTTGTCCTCCCCATCCTTCTCCGCCCTCGTCCTTCCTCCTCTTCCTCCGCCCTCCTTGTTCCTCCTTTTCCCCCGCCCTCGTTCTTCCTCCTCCTCGTCTTTCTCCGCACTTCTCTTTTCTACCCGTCTTCCATTCTCCTCGTTCTCTCCCCTCGTCCTTTTCGTCCTCCTGAAACGGTGGGTCGTGCTCGGGATGGTGGCCCCGGGTCGAAACCTCCAGAATCGAGGCTCGACGGAAGTGGCTCGAGTTTCTTTGATAGTGTTTGTGCCGTTTTGGGATTTCTGCAGGTTCCCTGAAGCTTGCGCCAGCACTCCTTTAACCTTTGCAAGATTTCAAGGCGAATGTACGCGGTTCTGAGGCGAGAGCTCAATTTTGAAAAGGAGCCTCCTTCCATCCTTGAAGTTGTTGCAGACTTTTGAGACGAATGTGCGCGGCGCTCATGCGAGTGTTCCATTCGGCAAAGGACCAATTCCATGGGTGAAGCTGGTGCGAACTTTTGAAACGAGTGCTCTCGGCTCTGAGGCAAGAATCACAAAATTGAAAGCGCCTTCCATTCACCAGTGAAACGTTTGCAAACGTTGAAAGACGAGCGTGCGCGGCGCTCAGGCGAGAATCACGTTTTGACCCCCCTTCACTCTTGAAGCCCTTGGAAATGTTAAGCTTCAGGGTCGCAAGTGGTGACGCAGTCTCAGGCGAAACGCCTGGCCTGCCCTGGCGACACGTCGATGATGCGACAGGGGGGGCGTTACTTTTACAACAAATGGCTGGAGGGAGGGGGGAAGGACGGTGGAGAAGGAGGGTTGATGATGATGATGATGATGCTGATGATGATGATGATGATGATGATGATGATGATGATGATGATGATGATGATGATGATGATGATGATGATGATGATGTGGATGTTGATGATGATGATGATGAGGAGGAGGAGGAGGAGGAGGAGGAGGAGGAGGACGAGGAGGTTGAGGAGGAGGAGGAGGAGGAGGAGGAGGGAGCAGCAGCAATGATAATCGAGGATCAACATTCGAGGTTATGCCAACTTGTTTTGAGTCAAAAGTCTTACGCCAATCCGCCGACCCACAGATGAGGAGATGTGCGGCTTCCGATTTCGTGGTGTTGGTTGCCACTTCCCTTGCGATTTCTTCGTATAGTTGTCGCTGATTCGTCCTCCTCTTCCTCCGTGTCAGTTGCGGAGCTTCTTGGGGGGGCCTCTCGGGCCGTCTGGGGGGCCTCCTTGAGGCCCTTACCGGACATTTTGCTCTTGGGTGCTTCCGTGGGGCATGTTGGAGGTCTTGGGGCGATATTTTAGAAAGTTGCGTCCGTGGCTCCTTCGCTTTCTCTCTCTCTCTCTCTCTTGGCGCTTGTGGAAGCCTCTTGGGCCGTGTTGGGGCCCTCCTGGGTCATCTTGGGCCGTCTTGGGCTCCTCTTGGGGCTCTCTTGGGCCTTCTTGGAACCGTCTTGAGGCCTCGGAGGGCAGTCGAAAACGAAAAGGCGAGAATGCAAAACACATGGATGTTCTTCAGGTGTTTGAAGGATATTGTCCTCTTGGTGGCTTCCTTGGGAGGCTTCGTGGCCACTTGGAGTCGTCTTGGGGAGGTCTTGAGGCCTCTTGCAGCATGTTGGAAGCCATCTTGAGCGACCTTGCGCCACCTTGAGCCATCTTGGAGACCATCTTGCACTCTCTGAGGGTCTCATGGAGCCATCTTGTGCCGTCTTGGACTCTCTGACCGCTCGCTGCCCCCCCACGTCCAAGTACATGGGGAGGGGGTAGGGGGAGGGCTCGAGGCATCCTCCCCGCCCGCAACGCAAGCCCTCTTGCTCACTCCCATCCGCCCTCCCAACGCGAACGCCCATCTCCTCTTTCTCCTCTTCCTCACGAAACAAAGATGATGGTGATGCTGCGGATGATGGTGATGGTGGTGGTGATGATGATGATGATGGTGATTCGGATTGTCATGATGATGACGATGATGGTGATGATGATGATGATGATGGTGGTGGTGATGATGATGATGATGATGATATTGATGATGATGCTGATAATGTTGATGAGAAGATGTCGGTCGGGGCGTTGGTTTTCGTACCCCCGAGGGGGGGAGGGGGGGCGCCGGGAAGTATTGCGCGGCCCCGTTCGCGCCCGGATTGCCCGTTTGCATGTCCAATATCCCGCGCTTTTGAACAGGTTTTGAGAATGTCTCGGGGTTTTCGCACCTCAAGGGGGTGCGCCACGGGGTGTCTTACGGACCCGTTCGCGCCCAGATTGCGGGATCTTTCAAGCAGCTTGCTGTTTACATGCCCAGTATTCGTAGTAGTAGTAGTAGTAGTAGTAGTAGTAGTAGTAGTAATAATAGTAGTAGTAGTAGTAGTAGTAGTAGTAGTAGTAGTAGTAGTAGTAGTACTAGCAGCAGTAGTAGTAGTAGTAGTAGTAGTAGTAGTAGTAGTAGTAGTAGTAGAAGTAGTAGTAGTAGTAGTAGTAGAAGTAGTAGTAGTGGTAGTAGTATTCGTAGTAGTATTTGTAGTAGTAGTAGTAGTAGTAGTAG
>CAUYUJ010018103.1:205865-214395 GCA_963575745.1 Prorocentrum cordatum | reverse complement strand
TCGAGCTGCCCCCGCCCTCCCAGCTGCCTGCCTGCGCGACCGCCGCCGCTCCCCCTTATCGGCAGCTCCGTGGCGAGGCGGGCGGCGCAGGCGACGAGGAGGGAGGCAAGGCGGGTCGGGCGCTGCCCAGCCGGGCGACCGGCTTCGAGCGTGCGGCAGTCGATGGAAGTGGTAGAGCACGACCAACTGGCGCAGGCAGGCGAGGGAGCACTGACTCAGCACAGGACGCTCAGGAAGGGGGGGCAGGGAGGCCGGAGCGGGAGACCCTGGCAGCACTCCAGAGGATCATCTGCGACAAGAGCTACCGTGGGATAGGCCATCACGGCTACACTCAAAGCCGAGCAAGCAGCCTCGAAAGTCATTTCGCAGTCGTGTGTCAGTGACCCATCCCCCCGACCATGTACGGATGGCCGCCATCCGCCAGGAGGGAGGGGCTTGGAGCAGAGTGGCACGGATGTGGTCCCAGTCGAAGCGCCTCGACCGCTCGAGCGGGATCGAGGACCAGCTGGCCGGGCGTCTTCGAGTGCACGTGACGAGAGAGCGGGGAGGGGAAGACGGGAAGAGAGGGGGCGACAGGTAGGAGGGCGGGACGGATGCCGCGCACCAGGGCGCGCGGAAGACCTCCCGACGGGGCTCGCCTCTGCCAGCAGCGCCAGCTCGCCCCGCCCCCCGTCGCGCCGAGCGCTCCCCCGCAGCACGACGCTCGCGGCCGCCAGGGGCCCGCAGGCCCGCTCGGGCCGCGAGCCGATCGGCGCCCCGGCTCGGGCGCGCCCCCGCCGACTCCCGCCGGGGGTCCGCGCCGCCGCCGGCTGGCGCCTCGAGGGGAGAGGGCCACGGGCGGGGCTCCGCTGGGGCCCCGCGGGGGCCGCGCCGGCGCAGCCGGCCGACCCGGGCGAGGTCCCACGGCACCGCCCCCGGGGGGCCGCACAGTGTGGTCCGGCGGGGCGTGGGGAAGCCAAAGCTGTCCTCGCCCTCGCGGCGAGGGCGTCGCTCCCGATGCCCCGGGCCCGGGGGCCGCCGAGGGCCGAGGGAGGGGGGGGGGGGAGGGAGCAGGAGGACGAGGGCCAGGATCCAGGGGCCCGAAAGAGACGGGCCAGCAGGTCTTGTCTCTCGCCGCTGGAGGGGGTCTCGGGGAAGCAGATGACTGTGACCCGTACGAGAGCACGCTGACGGCCCGTTCGTGCCACAGGGTGACGGCAGCAGCAGCAGCATCAGCACGGGTGCGAGACGGAGCGGCGACACGGTGTTTGAGCTTCGCTGCTGGCTGGGACCATTGCTCCTCCAGCTCTGCCGAAGGACCAACTGTACAGCCGAGATCAGTGAGTGTGGGACCGATGCGGACCATGAGTTGCAGGCAGAAGTGAGCAGCTCCGACGTCGGAGCAGTGAGCGACTCATCCCACGGGGCCCAGAGAGGGACGGCACAACATTTCGTGTAAAAAACGCAATATCTTCAGAATTCTTGAAAACTCGAGCGAGCTTCTTGAGGCCAAAAGTTCCCCAGGAAGCCGCCCCCACGCCGCCCGCGCACCACCGCCCAGCTCCTTTTGCCAGCGGCCTCAGGGGTGCGCTCCGTATCTGCACGGCAGCGGGTGCGCGGCTGGCACGAAGAGGCTACCCGAGAGGGGGCCCCCCATGGAGAACCCCTGCGAGGATGGAGAAGAGGAGAGTGCGCGGGCAAGCGGAGCTCATCGCCGAGGCCAGGAAACAGCTGGCTCGGATGGCATCGACCAGGACTTCGGGGGCATTCCAGACGGCAGGAGCAGACACCACAGCCAGGAGCGAGCGGCATCGGGGAGTGCGTGGGCGCGCTCGAACGCGAGCAGAAGAGGAGATGCACGATCGGTAGAGGGATCCTTCTCCTCCTCCTCCTCCCAGCCTCCTGTCGACTCTCTCGGGTGCCTCCACGGTCCTCCTCCTGGCCTGCCTCGGCCTCCCAGTCGATCGCGGGCACCCCGAAACGCTCCAGGTGCACCGGCTGTGCTCGAGAGCCCGCCGCTCGCGGAGCTCGGTAGCGCCAGCGAGGCGGGCAGAGCACCTTGATCCCAGTGCTGGCCGAGCGCCGAGGCGATATGGCGGCCAGCTCGGTGAGGTCGTCGCCGTTCGCCTCGAGGCGCGCGAGGTACAGTCGGGGTCTTGACCTAAGGAACCCTAAATAAGGAGCGGGACCCCTCTTTTCCATAAGTGAACCTTCGACTTCCTGTCGAAGGCATAAGGAAAGCCCGAGGCAAGCTGCGAAACACTCGAGGAACGCGGAGCCCCTCCCCAACGAAAAGGGTTCCTTCTTCAGGGCCCCGACTGTAGCGCCTCGCGTTGAGAGGGGGCCCAGAGCTTCGCCCTCCGTCTCAGGGCCCGCTGCTGGGCCATGACTCGACGGCGGCGGCACTCCTCCGTCTCCTGCTGGGCAGCCTCCTCGAGTCGGCGGCGCCTGCAGTCAGCTTCCTTCCGCTGGGCGATGATGTAACGCCGCTGGAACTCCTCGAAATTGGTGATCTCGACCAAGCGATCCTGCGCCGAGACCGTGACGAGCTCCTGCGCCCAAGCGTTCTGGGTCACCACCACCGAGGCAAGGCGCCAGTCTTTGCGCCAGTAGGCGCGGGCCATCTGACGCCAGATGATGACCGAGGCGCCCTTGGTCCAGCCCTCGGTCACAAGGAGCTCGTTCTGGACGTCCCTGGCGGCCGCCTGCAGAATCCTCGTGAAGTACTTGTACTCGTCTGGTGGCGCCTGGTGACGAAGGGGAACCATCTTCAAGTAGCCGTCGACGATCTCCTTGAAGCGCGGCCGCTGGACCACGCCGTTGGGGATCGCAGATGGCGTGTGAGGGTGCCACGCAGCGCGCTGGCGCCGAAGCAGCGATGCGACGACCATGGCGTGGTCGCTGATCCCGCAGATGTGGAGCTCTCGCGCCTCCCCCCGCACTAAGGAGGTCTGGAGGAAGAGAAGAGGAGGAGGAGTAGGCGGAAGGAGAGGAGGAGTAGGAGGAGGAGGAGGAGGAGAAGGAGGGGGAGGAGGAGGAGGAGGAGGAGGAGGAGGAGGAGAGGAGGAGGGGAAGGAGGAGGAGGAGGACGAGGAGGGGGAGGGAGAGGAGGAGGTAGCTGCCAGCACTTCGCCTCTACGCGGGTCGCGGCGGCATCGTGCGCCAGCATGCTGCGCTGGAGAGAAACTGTGGGTGGTGTAAAGTGCCCACTGGCTCGTTCAACTTCGGTTTTCATGGTAGTATATCGGAAGATCTAGCTGCATATATTTATACATATACATAAATAAATACATATACATACATCGACAGCTTCATATACATGTATAGAAGCATGCATAAACATATATGTGTAATAATACTTATACATGCATGTACATACATATATACATATGTATATATATAAATATATATGCACGAATACATACACATATATATACACGTACAAATACACATACGCAAACATATACGTATACATATACAATGCATATGCATATACATATACAAATACATATACATATACATATACATATACACATACACATACAGATACATGCATGTATACGTATAAATACACATGTGCATAAACGTTCACATCCACATATACATATACAGGCACACATAAAATTCCCATAAACAATTTCGGATACGGATACACATACATACACACATCCATATGCAGTTACCTATACAGATGCATCGACATACACATATATCTATATATATATATGTATACACAGAATGATACGTATGAAAAACATGTACATATATACAAAATCAACGGAATGTACAGATGCATCGACACATACATATACATGTACCTTGACGTGTTCTTATACATGTGCATGCATCTATATCTATAGACATATACATATACATGTGCATATTTTAAAAAAATATACGTATGTATATACAGTTTATATATGCGTATACATGTGCATACGTATACGTATGCATGTACATATACATACATGCACAACCATGTATGTATGTATATGTACAGATGTGCGTGTTCATGCACACAAGCATGTGTATATATATATATACTCGCCACAAAGGACAGCAACGGTCTGGACGTGACGGCCAAACGGATGTATGGACTGATACGGCCAGATGGCGGCGGACACATCCTGCCCCCCCACCCCGCGCACTATCTACATCTGCGCTGAACGCTCTGAATATATATTCCCGGTGAGACACGACACGGCGGAAACCGTCAACAGCCGAGTCCCGGGAGCAACCCTACTCAACAAACCCAGGGAGACAAGGGGAGAACAAGGAGGATGAAAGTTTGGCCATCAGCCAGGCAATTACCAACGAACTCCACAAGGTCGCGGGTGAGACGACCCTGGGGACTCCACAAAACCTGGCTGGCCACCTGGACAACGAGCACGCCTGTACAGTAGCATCCCTTTCCCACTCCCATGACCCTTTTGCAGTCCACCATCTCCCCTCTCTCCTTCATCCTCATTCGCACCCCTCGCAACGTCCCCTCCAACCGCCAACTCCTACTTCTCCTCACCTTCCGTTCCCATCTCAAATTCTAGCTCTTCCTGTTGGTACTCCCCCTCTCCCCATGTCCAAATGCTTCTCCTACTACTCCTCATTATCCTCGTCCTTGCATTGTGTATGTTGCTGCTGCTGCTGCTACTGCTCCCACTCTCCTGGCCCTGCTCCTCCTGCTCCTCCTCCTCCTCCTGTTGTTGTTGTTGTTGTTGTTGTTGTTGTTCCTGCTCTTCCTCCTCACACCATTCCTCTTCCTTTTTACCCTTCTCCCCTCCTCGTCATCATCAACAAGATCGTCATCACCATCCGACTTCATCATTCCTCTTTTCCGTAATCCTCCTCTCTCCTGCTCCTCCACCTCCTCCTCGTCTGATCCCCCCCACCCTCGACGGCGACGACGACGACGACGACGACGACGCTGACGACGAGGACGACGACGCCGACGCCGACGCCGACGCCGACGCCGACGACGACGACGACGACGACGACGACGACGACGACGACGACGACGACGACGACGACGACGGCGGCGGCGGCGGCGGCGGCGGCGGCGGCGGCGGCGGCGACGGCGACCAAGCGGTTGGGTCGCGCGGGTCCGCCTGCCGCCGCCGTTCTGGCCGCCGCTGGCCTGGCAGCCGCGGGCGGGTGGCGGGCGCCAGGGCCAGCCCAGGCCGTCGTCGCCATCGTCGCCGTCGTCGCCGCCGTCGTCAACGTAGTCGTCGCCGTCGTCGCCGTCGTCGCGTTGTCGTGGTCGTCGTCGTCGCCGTCGTCGCCGTCGTCGTCCGTCGATAACCTCTCTCGTCGTCGTCGTCGTCAGAGGCGGAGGAGGAGGAGGAGGAGGAGGAAGGACGCATATGAGATATGAGCACAAGCACTGGGAGGTCATGGGCACCAAATCTCCGCTCTTCATGAAATCTGTCCAGGAACACAGGAAGGAGGAAGGAGGAGGACGGAAAGGGGGGGAGAGGCAAACAGCGAGCGCTCATCCTGATCCCCCTCCTATTCCTACTCGCCCTCCTTCCTGCCGCTCCGTCTCCTCCTCCTCCTCGTCCTTCTCCTCCTCCTCCTCCTCCTCCTTCTCCGCCTTCGATTCTGTCTCCCCCCACTCAACCCACGTTCCTCCTCATCACCATCCTGCACCCCGACCTCCTCCTCCTCCTCCTCCTCCTCCTCCTCCTCCTCATCCTCCTCCTCCTCCTCCCTCCTCCTCCTCCTCCTCCTCCTCCTCCTCCTCCTCCTCCTCCTCCTCCTCCTCCTCCTCCTCCTCCTCCTCCTCCTCCTCCTCCTCGCTTCACTGTCCCTCCTCCTCGCCGGAGCGAGCGCCGCGCTGGACAGAGGTCAGACGAGCGACGGGGCGGGCGAGGTCGAGAGCCCACCCGCCTCCTGGCTGGGCAGAGAGTCGGGCAGCGCCTCCTCCGTGCTTGTGCCAGGCGGACCTCTGAACGGGAGCCTACGTGCCCAGTGTGGCAGGGGGCCTCGCGCCGCAGTAGGCGCACTCGGGCGGCAGCGCGGCAAGGCCGCGAGCCCTGCATGTGGTGCGGAACCCGGGACGTGCGCGGTGAACCTGGCATACCCTTCCGCGAGCGAACTCACAAACTACTGAGGCCGCGTCGTGCCTACATGTTTGGGGGGTCCACACACAGTCCATACACAGGCGATTGGCGCGCGTTCGAGGAGAGCTGCAGAGCGCCGCGCGGAAGCGCTGAGGGGGTGGCAGGCAGAGGAGAAGATATGAAAGCTCGTGCCGCCAGAACTGAAGCTGGCACCGCCGAGTGCACAGCGACCGTGGGGTCACCATGTGGGCAGCAATCGAGATTGCTACCCCGAGACACCTACGACATGCAATTCCACACAAAAAAACTCGCGGGGCACGAACAGAGCGCGGCAACCGTGCTAGGCCCCGCCGCCGTACTCCCCATGTCCATGCGTCGTGCCGACATTGGCCGACTGCGGAAACCGTTCGGCCGCCCCCCGCCGGCTCCCGCTGGCGGACCCGCCGCCGGTCCACCTCTGCTGCAGCCTCCTCTGGCCTCACACCGGCTCCCGCCGAAGGCGAGAAGAACCGCCAGCGGGTCCTCTTCCTCGAGCGCCCGCCCGTCGAGTAGGGATCGACACTCTACGCGTTGCAGATCTCACCGGAAAGGTCAATCTTGAAGTGCATATATCATGTAGGAGCGCAGTTTTCATTTTCGGCGATAATGGGCACTATAGGGGGGAGGGGCCAGGGAGGGGTACAGTGTAACGCCTCCCCCCCCCGCAGTGCGCGCGCACGGTGGCAGTGCCTGGAGCGCACTGCTGGGGGAGGGGGGTTACGTTATGGGGGGGGGGCCGGGGGCTATAATGCCCATTAGGCCCCAAGCAATGAAGAAACACGCTCTAGTTGATCCCCTTGTCGACCCCAGACCTCCGACGTGCTGCTGCGTCCGTGCGGGGCCCCCGGAGCTCTGGACCACCTCCCCGGGAGCCAGCCTGTCGCCCCGCACGCGTCGCCCAACTGTCAGGTCGGGCATGTTCCCCTACAGGCGGATATTGGGCGAAAAATGAAACATACCAAAAAATGCACCGAAATGGTCAAAAGTAATCAGAAAAATCGTCGCCGTGCTGTAGAGGGACAGGCCCGACTTAACCCTAGTTGACGGCCACAGGCCCCCTCCCAAGGTCGGGCGAGGGCCACGTGGCCCCGAAGACGGCGACAAACCTCCGACTTGAGTTGCTCAGCGCGCTGGAGGTCTGCGCCACTCCCCCCCGCCGTCCAGGTACGCTCTCCCTGGGCGCCGCCGAGCGTCGCAACGGCGCTGCCGGGCGCCGAAGACGGCGAAAACCTCCGACTGGAGTTTCACAGCGAGCTGGGGGTCTGCGCCACTCCCCCCCTCTGGGCTGCTTTCCCCGGGCGCCTCCGAGCGCCACAACGGCGCTGCCGGGCGCCGAAGACGGCGACAAACCTCCGACTTGAGTTGCTTTGCGCGCCGGAGGTCTGCGCCGCTCCCCCCCTCGCCGACCAGGGCCGCTTTCCCTGGGCGCCACCGAGCGTCACAACGACGCTGCCGGGCGCCGAAGACGGCGACAAACCTCCGACCTGAGATTCTCAGCGCGCTGGAGCTCTGCGCCACTCCCCCCAGCCGACCAGGGCCGCTTTCCCTGGGCGCCGCCGAGCGTCGCAACGACGCTGCCGGGCGCCGAAGACGGCGAGAACCTCCGACTTGAGTTGCCCAGCGCGCTGGAGGTCTGCGCCACTCCCCCCAGACGTCCAGGGCTGTTTTCCCTGGGCGCCACCGAGCGCCACAACGGCGCTGCCGGGCGCCGAAGACGGCGAGAACCTCCGACTTGAGTTGCCCAGCGCGCTGGAGGTCTGCGCCACTCCACCCCCAAACGTCCAGGGCCGTTTTCCCTGGGCGCCACCGAGCGTCACAACGGCGCTTCCGCGTGGACCTCACGCGTGAAAGAAGCATCCGCTTTCAGTGAAGTTCCTGGGCCGCGGCGGCCGTGCCGCCTGCCTGTCCCGGGCACGGGCGCGGGCGAGGTGCCGCGTCGTGTTCGCTCTGCACGGGTGATTCGCACCTCGGCGCGGCCGAGCACTTTGCTGGTGATGGCCTGCTGGGTCGTGTCGTCGTTGATGACACTGTTGGGGTACAGCCATCGGCCTGACCTAAGGAACGAGAAATAAGGAACGAAGTCCCTTTGTTTTCAAGGAACAATGCATAAGGAACGATAAATAATGAGAAACGCATACGGAACGATGGATAACGCATACGGGAACGACCGAGCCCCTTTTGAAAAGCAAGTGTTCCTTACTCAAGCCGCTCACTGCACGGCAGGTTCGCATCGTGACGACCCCGGCGTTGGCTTCAGACACCGCGTGGATCGTTCGGCCCTGAGCGGCCTGCGGCGTCTCGATCATGAGATCGTTCCATGGCGGCGTTCAACCTTGAACGCCCGCGCTGGAATCGCCGCCGCGTCGACACAACGCGAACATGCCGTAGGCGGGGGGGAGTGTGAGTGCAGCGGGGCCCGCTGCATCGTTAGAGCTGGCTAGCTTGACTACAGGGCC
>CAUYUJ010018103.1:163365-200865 GCA_963575745.1 Prorocentrum cordatum | reverse complement strand
GCGTCAGCGGCTCGGGGCGACTTCTCTCGTGAGCCCCCGTCCCCCCCTTCAGGGAGGGGGTCCACCACTGCTCCCTCTTCATACACAGTCCCTTCCCCACACGACCGGCAGCCAGGCCAGACACATGCGCACACACACACACACACACACACACACACACACACACATCCCAACATCCTTGTCCGAAAACCACACAAAATACACTTTGCCTCCAAATCAGGAGCATGCGCGGGCACCGCGCGACAACTTTGCATTGGTTTTTTGACGGGGACGGCGGGGTGCTGGCATATTGCTGGCTGCGCGCAGGCCAACCATCCCGATCAAAAACCAATACAAAAATGCACTTTGCCTCCAAATCTGGAGCCTGCGCGGGCGCCCCGCGACCTTTTGCACTGTTTGATACGGACGGCGGGGGTGCCGGCATACTGCTGGCTGCGCGCAGGCGATACGCCGAGACTCGAGCGTCGCTTCTGTGTTCAGAGGGCGGGTGGGTGTGAGCGAGACGCCTTGCGGGCGGAGAGGGTGACTTGACACCTCCCCCCCCCCCCTCCCCCTGGATCTGGACGGGGCGCCCCGCGGCCCACTGGACCGTCCAAGATGACCACAGCGAGAAGGCAAGAATCATTGACTCTCCTGCGGTTCCAGGCCAATGTGGGCTTCCTGGAGGAGGGGAGGGCCTAATTGAGTGCTCCAACCTTCTTGAACTCATCCAAGATGGCCCCAAGATGGACCCCGAGGCTCCCAAAGGTGCCCCAGTAGGGCCCCACGAGGCCCCAGGATGCCCCAAGAGGTCCCCAAGAGGCTCCCAAAACACACCCAAGAGGCCCCAAGAGGCTTTCCCCGAGCACCCAAGAAGCTCCAAGAGGCCCCAGGGACCAGCAAGAGGCCCCCAAGACGCTCCAGTAGGACCCCGAGAAACTCGCAGTAAACATCCGAAGAGACTCCGAGAGGCATCCAAGAGGCCTCTGGCATTTCTGATCGCCCTCCTCCTCCACCTCCTCGTCCTCCTCCGGTTCTTCCCCCATCATCCCCATCTTGAGGGATGACGGCTTCCCCAGCCCTTTGCTCCACTGCATGCTCCGCCACATCCCTGATAAGGGCGTACTCGCCTGGGCATTGTTTCTGGACGGGCTGGTGGGGTGACGCGAAACGTCTAGAATACCCCTCACGAGGAGGAGGGAGGTACCCCTCACGAGGAGGAGGGAGGCTTTTTGTTGGCGGGGGGGGGGGCCCTGCGCGAGTTTGACCCTCCAGAGTCCTGGCCTCCGGAGCTCCCCTGTGGAGGAGCAGTTTTTACGACGTCCACATTGAGACTCCTGGTGAACAAAACGGCGTGGCGGGCGTGGCGTCAGTGCTGGGAAAACGTGGAGCACAACATCTCCGATAGATTTCAGTCGTCGACTCTGCCAGTCGCTATCACACCTGTGGCTAGGGCGAGGCCCAGAACTCGCTTTGCGCGGCGTGCTCCAAGCTCTCAAGCGGCTCCAGGCGGCCTGAGCGGAGACTCGAACGTACACTACTCGCGAAGATGAGGACGAGAAGAAGGAGGAGGAGGAGGAGGAGGAGCGCAGGTAGCCTGAATCGCAGCCGGCGCCGAGCCTTCCCTCATGCCGATGGCAGCCCGTGCTGCCGTGAGCACGCAGCGCCACTCCGTGGAGGGACCGAGGCGTACCGAGCTCTGCGCCAGCCGGGGCAGCCCGGCCTCGCGAGTGCCCGGGCGTGTCCGCACTCGAGCTGGGCACCGCTTTGGAGTCCCAGAGTGGTGCGGTGGCAGACCGTGCGGTGACCTCCAAATCCCCCAAAGACCTCACCGCACGGTCCGTCGGCGCACGCTTTTGGGACCTCGAAGGCCCCAGTCGCCCGAGACGTCCTCGGAGAGCGACCCGAGTCCCAAAACCGTGCGGTGACCCCGAGTCCCCACCGACTCACCACAGGGTGTGGTCACCACCCCGTTTGGGGGCCCCCGAACCGCACAGGGGGAGGAGGCGCACGACGCGGAGGAGGAGCGGGGCACGACCGGGAGCGCACGTCCCCTCAGGGAGGAGCAGGACGACGAGGAGCACGAGGAGGAGGAGGAGGAGGAGGACGAGGAGGAGGAGGAGGAGGAGGAGGAGGAGGAGGAGGAGGAGGAGCCGCACCCACTTGCGCGGCGGGCCGTCTGTCTCGGCGCGCCGCCCGAGCGCCCGAGCGGCGCGGCGGCCCCCCGCCTCGCCGCCGCGGGCGCGGCACGCCCTCGCGGCACGGCGCCGACCGCCGCCGCCGCGCGGGCGGGCACGGGCCTACGGCCTCAGCCGCCAGCCCACCGCGGCGCAGGCGCGGCACGGCGCAGGCCGCCTCCGCGCTGCGCCTGAGGCCGCTCGCCGCCCAGCGCCCTCCCGCTGCCGCCCAGCTGGCCGAACGGCCGCAGCAGTGCCCAGGCTGGGCGGCGAGCCGCCCACGAACATCATGCCGTTGTCGGCACCTCCTCCGCTGGGGCCTCCGTTAGGCGCGCCTCCAGCTGGACGGGCTCGCCGATGAAGTGGCCCTTGGTCGGGTGCTTCCCCGCCTTCATCCTGTTCAGCCGCGTGCCCGCAGTGGCGTTGGCGATCTTGCCCAGGCACTTCGCCGCCAGCAGGACGGCCGCACCTCCGCTCGCCCTTGCACCGCAGGCGCTGCAGAACACCACGTCGCCCATGGTCATCAGTCGGTGCGACGCGTCGGCCGCCAGCACGGCAGCAGGCGTCCCGCGGCACAGCCCCGCCTCCAGCTGGGCGCGGTCCCTGCAGCGGACCCCGCAGCGGTCGCATGCGAAGGGCAGCGCGCTGTCACCGCCGACCCACTGCGCGCGGTGCCGCAGCGGCAGGCCCACCACGCTGCCCACGTCGTCGGGCATGAAGAGCTGAGGCCCTCGCTCGCGCTGGAGCCGTGCCGCCACGCGGCGGCCGATGCCGTCCAGGCTGGCAGTCCTGCCATCGGCCTGGCTGCTGCTCGCCTCCAGCGCTGCCTGCCGCGCCTCGGCCTCGCGAGGCCGCTTGTCACCGCCTCGAGCCAGCGTGCCCTTCGCCGTGAAGAGCTGCCGCCTGCGCGGGGCCGCCTGCCTGCGCGGCTGCACCAGCGGCGCGTCGTCGCTGTCCTCGTCGTCGTGGAAGGCCTGGCTGCTGCAGCCCTGGCCGCTCCGCGGGGCGGCCCGCGCTGCCCAGCCGTCCGCCAGGCCTTCAGGGTCGCCGCCGCTGGCCTGGCTCGCCGCCCTCTGCTTGGCCCAGCGGGGCGAGGCAGGGTCGGCCTCGCCCCTGCTGACAGCGCTATCACGCTGGGCCAGGTCCTTGCCGTCGGTCACGTCGTCGGAGCCCCCCGCCAAGCCTGCGCCCCCAGCTGCCGCCGCGAGCGCCGCCGCCGACAGCACCGTGGCCCCGCGCTGTGGCGACTCGCCTCCGCTGCTGTCGCCGTCCTGGTCGTCGTGCGCCATGCTCAGGCTCGTGCCGACTCTCCTGTCGGGCTCGGGCACTGGCTGCCCGCGTGGCTGGGTGCGGCGGCGCTTGGCGGCACGCACCATGCCGTGCTGCTCCTCGTGCCTCGGGGCCCTCGTCAGCAGCTGCTTGCCCGTGGTGCCCCTCTGGCTTCCGTTGGCTAGCACGCACACCTGGGCCACCCAGCCAGCCATGCGACCCACCGCCCCTTGCTGGGAGGCGAAGCGCTCCTCCTCGACCTGCGAGCTGCAGGGGTGGCAGGCCGCTCCCATCTTGGCCTCGGTGTCGGCGGCGTGGTTGCCAAGGGCGAGCCGCCGCTCCACCGAGCCGTATGCGAGCTGGGTGATGACCTGGTGGGCCTTGACCTTGCGGAACTGAAGCTGATCCTGCCCGATGTCCATGATGATCCGCCAGATCCTCCTCCACTGCTCGGCGTAGGCCTTGCCAGGCGCGCAGCACACGGCAGGCCCTGCGGCGATGCCGTCGAGCAGGTCCTGGTAGTCGCTGTAGATGGTGAACGGGGGCACGGCGTGCTGCAGCATGACCTCCACCGCGAAGAGCTCGCCCTCTCCCACCTCCTGTAGCCAGCCAGGAGATGGCCCGTGGCAGGCTCCCGTGACTCGCCCGAGGTGGTCCACCGATGCGCAGCCGAAGCCCACCCGCATGCCATCAGGGCCTGCGAGGCTACGCCCTGATCCGTCCACGAAGCCGTCGTCCATGAAGAAACCTCCTGGGACCTCCACGCTCCATACCGTGTGCCACGCTCTCGACGGCCTCGGCCCCGCGTTCCAGTTGGGCAGCAGGCACCTGCCCCAGAACGCCTCCTGCATCGCGGTGAGCGTGCCCTCGGGGAAGTGGACCTGGCCGATCTCGCTCTCCCTGCGCTCCCGCGCCCACGCCACGCATGCACCGCGGCGGTGTGGGAGCGTGCCAGGGGCCTCTCCGCAGCGCTGGCACAGTAGGGAGTCAGCAAGACCCGCGGCCTGCAGCTGCTGCTGGGGCCACTGTGCTCCGATGACGGTGGGGCGCAGGCCGCGCGCCTCCTGCTTCAGGCCGTGCTTCTCGAGGTTGCGGATGACCCTGCGCACTGGCTCCAGGTGGATGCCGTCCTTGAGGTGCTCCAGCCCTTCATGCGTACTTTTCTGAATGTATTGCCACCTCTCGATGGCTCTGTCTAGCAAACCTTTGATCGCCCGTGGTCCCACGCCTTCGCCCAGCTCCAGCTCCTCGCCGTCGTGAGAGGTCCACCTGCTGGCTGAGACTACTTGCCAGCCTATCCTCCTTGCCGTGGCTAGCATCGCGCCCGCTGGCCCGACCACGGCGGCCCATGGGTGCAACTTGTTCCGCTGAGTCGCCTCTGCTCGGTCAAGTGCTCCCTGAAGAATGTGGGTGGGGATGCGCTTAGTCCAGACCGCCTTCGCCCACTCGACCAGCGGCGCCGCGTTGACGGCGTAGGCTGGGTCCTGCTTGCCCCCCTCCAACATGAAGGACAGCGTGAGCGAGCGCCTTGCCGTGTCGGTGAACATCGCCGCTCCGACCGCCGCCCTGATCTTGTGCAGCTGCGAGTCGCTTCGGCCGAGCACGCTGGCACCGTACGTCATTGCAGGCTGCATGCCCATCCTGCCCACCTTGCCCGACTTTGCGCCCTGGCGTCTGAGGCACGTGACCTGTCCGAGGCGGCGCCTCTGCTTGTCGAAGTCCGCGTCCATGACCTTGGTGCGCCGCTTCGCTCCCACCACCGAGTCCACGCCCAGGTTGCGGTGGTGCTGCCTGACCTGGAGCCGCTGCGCCGTGTGCGTGTGCACCTTGTCTGCTATCCACTTGCCAGCGTACGCCGTGGAGATCACGATAATGGACTTCGAGCCGTTGATCTCGAAGCCCAGCTTGCGGAGGAGCTCGATGAGATACTGCAGGCCGTCCGCTGCTACCTTGAGTAGGAATCGCTGTGACCCGATGCAGAGGATGGTGATGTCATCGACGAAGGCGAAAAGCTGGATGCACTGATACCTGTCGCCGAACAGCCTCAGGCTGCGGTACATGAGGACCTTTAGCCATGATGTCGCGAAGCCGCAGCCCGCCAAGATGCTGCAGCCCAACTCGACCTCGCACGAGACCGCGTCGTCGACCTTGCACCGCCGTGGTCCCGCATATATGCTGATGCTGGTGCGCAGTAGCACCAGGTTGGCGCCGCTGGCGCAGCCTTCGTCCCAGAGCGTCTGGTGGCCCACCCTCTCGTAGGCCTTGGTCATGTCGAGCTGGTTCGAGGCCGTGACCATGCCGACCTGGAGGGCCCACTCCTGATAGACGGCCTGGTCCCAGACGGCCCGCTCGGCCGTCCTACCGCTTGCGTTGTGAAAACACGGCAGGTCATGCTCGTCCTCCCACTGCTGCATTTGCGCCCGCCGTACCTTTGCCCAAACACGAAGAAATCCTCCTAGTAGAGCGATGGGCCTCACCCCGCCCTCCTTCTTGGCGAGGAAAACGATGATGGTGGTCAGCTGCTTCGGCTGGTTGCCGACCCTCTCCATGTATACCATGAGCTGGCCCAAGAAGGCCAGAGCCTCGTCGGACAGCATCGCGAACCACCGTGGGTGGAACGCGTCGGAGCCCAAGGCCGTCCGATGCTTGAACCTCCTGCTCGCTGTCCTGATAGCTCCAGCCGCGGGCGCGCCCAGCACGTGGTGCTTGATCCCGTCCCAGCTGGTGGCTTTCATGGGCTCGTGGACATTCCAGACCTGCTGGGGCCAGTCAGCGCAGAACTTGTCGGCGGCGTCCTGCACGTCCGCTGCCACGCCGTTGGCCAGCAGCCCTGGCCCCGCTCCCGCGGGCCCACGTGTCCACTTGCGGGCGAGGCCAGCGCCGTTCAACGTGGCCTGCTTCGCCCAGGCGTCGAATGAACGACAACGTGCCTTCTCGAACTCCTTGGAGAGGCGCACGCTCACATTCTGGGCCTGGTCCGCCAGCTTGGCCAGGTCGTCGATCGCGAGCTTGCGCAGCCGCTGCCAATACGCCTCAAAGTAGTGCCAGTCCTGAGTCTTCATGAGGGAGCCATTCCAGTGCTCCAGGGTGTCGAGGAGTCGTTTCGCTGCCTGACGGTGCCTCAGCTCGTCCCTCTCGTAAGCCCGCTGGAGCTCACGTAGACGGTCACGCAGCCAGAGAGCTTGACGTGCCTCTGGGGATGCCTTGGCCACCGCCGCGTTGTTCCGCCTCGCGGGATGTATCTTGACGAAGCGCGGCTCCAGCCCTCGCCCTGTGTACTTCGGCATGTCGTCCTGCGGGATATGGAACAAGCTGCCCAACTCCTCCTCAGCTCCCTGCATGAAGGCCGCGAAGCCGTTCGCCAAGGCCTCCTGACAGCCTTCCGTTTCCCCCAGGGCCGTCATGGCCTCTCCCCAGGATGTCGCCACCTCCCGCCCAGGCCCGATGGGCCGCATAGCTGGGAAACTGGCGGGGGCCTTGTGGACCGTGATCAGGTCCTCCACCACACCGTTCTTCAGCTTGAGTCCAACTGGGCGGTGATCCTTGATGGTGGTGGTGTGGATCGCGAAGCAGGACTCGACCCTCGGCACGAAGGCCTTCGGCAGGACCCAGTAGTCCAGCACGGAGCCCCCCGCCAAGTCGCCCAGCGTTGCCTCCTGGGTGAAGATCGGCTCGGCCCTCAGCTCCTCGAAGATTCCTGACTTGGCTAGCTCCGTGGGGTGCATGTTGAAGTCGCCTCCAATGATGAAGGGCCGAGCTAGCCACTTCAGCTCTCGTGCGAGGAGGTTGACCAGGAGCCTATTCCTGGCCGTCATGCCCTCGCTGTGGCGCAGGTAGACGTTGGCCACCACCACGCCTCCTGGAAGCCATCCTTTCCAACATCTCAGCTGTACTCGGCCACGTGCGATGCCGAACCTCGTGCTCACGCATGGGTAGCTCGCCAGACCTCGCCACGGCTGCGTTGCAATACATAAGCCGCCGCTGGTGCCTCCACGTCCTGTGGGCACTGCTGGGTCCAGCTGCAGGTTCCACTTGGCCCGCTTCGCCCAGTCATCCTGCGTCGCGCACGCCACAGCGCCGCACAAGTGGGTCTCCTGGCCCAGGAAGATGTCCGCTCGGCGACCCACCTCATCCAGCAGCAGATCGGTGAGGCTCGACCATGTGGTGCCATTCGCCGTGATGGCTAGCGTGTGCTCGCTCTTCGGTTGCTTCGACTTGACCACCCTCCGCCGTGCAGCTCGGACGGTGAGCAGTGCGTGCCCCGAAGGGTCGGTACTCTCTGCCGCCCAGGCGGCTCGGCCCGCAGTGAGCAGTGCGTGCCCCGAAGGGTCGGTACCCTCTGCTGCGGGCTCCACTACCTGCTGCACATTCGCAACCTCGGGCATAACCCTCCGCCGCTCCAGTGTGGCTGGAAGAATCGGGAAGGGGGCCGTGAGTGCTCGCACCCTGCGGAGCTCCTCCTCCGACGCGACCTGCATGTCCAACAGCCCGTCCTGCCCCACCTCCAGGAACGCGTTGCTGTAGTTGGCGTCCTTGATGGGGTGCTGGTCTGACCCGTGGCCCTTCACCGCTAGGAGGCCGACCCGCTTGAAGTAGAGCACGATCTCGCCAATCAGCTCAGGTACCAGGTCCACGAACTGCGATACCGCCTGTGCGTTCAGCTGTACCGCGTGGGGCTCCCTGACTTGGCCCTTGACGAAGACCAGGCCTGCGGGCACCCTGGCGTCGCCCAGTGTCTCGAAGGGCAGTGTGGCTCGGGTCTCCTCACGCACTGAGGCCGGGGTGGCATGTAGGGCCGTAGCCCCGTCGTTATAGCCAATCCCCGCCTGGACCCCAAACAGTGAATGCCCTTGGTCAGGAGCTCTGACAGCAACCGATCCGCGGGGCACTGGCTCTGCACCTCGGGCTCCGTCCGAAGCTGCGGCGACGACAGGTGGCGCACGAAGAGCATGTGGTGCAGCTCCATCCAGTACAGCCTGTGCCGCCTCCTCCTCACGCGGCCGCGGGGCCTCCCGTCCTGCGAGGCCGCTCGGGCGTGGGGCCGCCTGCCCCGCAGGCCGCGGCTGCTCCAGCGCCACGGCAGCCCAGGCGCAGTCGACCTGGAGTGGGAGGGGGGGCCCAGTGCCCCTGCCAGGGGACTTGAGCCCCCGCTCGATGTTGGCTGCCGCGCCGCGGCTGCCTGCGGCAACTGCCGCCTCGCCGAGGAGGTGACGGGCCGCTACGTCCTCCGCCTCCCACGAGTCCACCTGTACCAGGTCGGCCGCGGCGACGGTGCTGTTGCTCTTGCCCAGGCTCGTCATGGGGACAAGGTCAGTACGGTCCAGCTCGCATGCGCGCTGCGGCCCCGATGAGCGGGCTAGCGGCAAGGCGAGCAGCAATAGCGCGCATCTCTTCCAGGTCCGTCGGCATGTCGGGCGCGATGTCGGCGGGCCACACCTCGTTGAGCTCGGCGCGCAGCGCCTCCTCGGAAGCCTTGCCGATGGGGTCCTCGGTGCTGGGCACGGCTTGAGCGGCTGCTGCGCTCGCCGCGCCCGCAGGGGGGGGGAGCATGGCGCTCCGCGGGCACCACCAGCTGCGGCAGCAACTCCTCCAGGAGCTTGGACACCGCCTCCGCGTGGTCGCCGAAGCCGCGCTCCCCGCACTTGGCCACCAGCGCGGCCTTGTTGATGCCGAACGTGTGGGCGACCGCCCCCGTCTCGCTGCCGCCGTCAGCGGCTGGGCCAGCCTGAGCAGCATCAGCAGCCACCAGCTCGTGCACCACGGCCTTGGCACGGCCGAGCTCGGCCTCACACTGCTCCCGCTGGGTCTTGAGCTCCTGCAGGCGCAGCTGCGCTGCAGCGACGGCCTCCTCCTGCTGCGCCAGCTTGTCACCCGCCTTGGCCAGGGCGGCCTCCTTCTTCTTGACTTCCCGACGGGCGATCTGGAGCTTGGCGTCCGCGGGCTTGGCATCGTGCAGTTTCTTCCGCAGCTCGTCCAGCTCCGTCTGGAAGGATTCGATGACGCCCTTGTAGATGCCACCCACATCGTCGCGGCCCTTGAGCAGCTTGATCTCCGCCGCCAGCTTGTCGGCGCGCTTCCGCAGCGCGGCAGCACCTGCAGCCGGGGCCTCGACTGCGGAGCCGTCGGTCTCCATGTCGCCGTCCTGCGAGGACTTGCTGCGCAGCTCCTGCTCCAGCGCCGCGATCTTGTCCTCGTAGAACTTCTTGTACTTCGCCTCGGCTCGACTGTCGGCCACACTGGGCGCGCGCGTCGAGGGGGCACCTCCACCTGCAGGGCGGTTGCTGCCGAAGCAGGCGCCCTTGTGCAGCTTGCATTTTGTACACCACAACGACGAGCCAGGGTTCCACCAGCGCTCGCCCTTCGCATTCTTGCAGCCGTCCTTGCAGCAGAACCAGTCGGGCTTGTCGCGCACGAAGCCGCTGCCGACCGGACCGCCATGTGGTGGCCTGCTCCCGCCATTGCTGCCCGCCGCCCAAGGGGCACGCCTGGCCGCAATCCTGCACAGCTCCATAGCGCCGCCGCGGCAATCAAGTAGATTAAGCGGATGGCGCTCCCCCAGGAGCTCACAGGAAATCTGGAGGCTGGCCGCGGACTTGCGGTATCCTTTCTGCCTGGAGGCTTGCAGCCCCCCCAGTCAGACATCTTGAGCCAAAATGGCTACGGAGGAGGAGGAGGAGGGGGACGAGGAGGAGGAGGAGGAGGAGGAGGAGGAGGAGCAGGAGGAGCAGGAGGAGCAGGAGGAGCGGGCGGCGAGGGCGAGGGGCGAGGAGGCCAAGGAGGACGAGGAGGGCACGAGGGGCACGAGGGGCACGAGGGGCACGAGGAGCACGAGGAGCACGAGGAGCACGAGGCAGAGACCAGGGCCAGGGCGAGGGGCACGAGGAGCACGAGGCAGGAGCACGAGGAGCACGAGGAGGACGAGGAGGGCCAGGGCGAGGGGCACGAGGGGCGCGAGGAGCACGAGGGGCACGAGCGCGAGGCAGGGGCAGAGGAGGGCCCACGACGGCGACGACGGGGGACGGGCCGGTGGCCGGCGGCCGCCCCCGGGGGGGGGGGGGGGCGGCGGCCCCAAGGGGAAGGAAGGGTCCGGGGGGGGGAATTGAGCGCGCAGCAGCGACGAAGACATCAAACCAACGAGCGAGAAAAAAAAGAATAGGAAGAAGAAGAAAAAAAAAAGTAGAAGAAGAATAAGAAACAAACATAGAAGAATAATAACAAGAAGAAGGAAGAAGACCGGCTGCCCCCCCCCCCCCCCCCCCCCGAAAAAAGAAGAAGAAGAAGAAGAAGAATAATAAGTAGTTTTTGGCAGCAGGGTTGCCGAAAGAGGCAGGCAGGGAGGAGGTAAAAAAGCGAGGAGAGCAGAGCAGGCAAGCAGGGAGGACGCCGAGCCAAAGCTGGTCACTGATGTTTGCTTGCTGGTGGCTGTCCGCACGGATCTACTTCCACGTCCTCTGCACTGCGGGGCTGCGCGCATCTCATCCTGTACTTTCTGGGCTCGCATCGACGCGGCGTGCGGGAGGAAAATGTTGGATAGACGCAAGCCGAATCTCTAGGGTAGCACCCGCCTGGCCCACCCCTGGGCCCAGCAAAAGGCGGCGGCGATTGCCCGACCATCGCATGATGCATGGCAGAAGCAGGAGATGAGAAGGAGGAGCACAGGAAGGAGGAGGCGGAGGAGGAGGAGGAGGAAAAAAGAAAGAAAGAAAGAAAGAAAGGCGGGAGATGATGGGGAGGGAGAAGAAGAGAACGGCCCGGATGGGAGGGGAGGATATGGAAGACCAAGAGAGGACAAGGACGGTGTGTGTGTGTGTGTTGAGTTCCTCTCCCTCCGACTCCCGCTGTTCCATCCATACCCCGCCCCCCCGCCCTCCTGGCTCCTGCCGAGGGGGCAATGTATGGACGGAGCCAGGGAAGAGCCCGTGCTGGCCTGCTTTGTTCTCGGCGGCGAGCATGGTGTCCACGTCCGGCGACAGGATGGCACGATTCCTCGGCAGGCCCCCCCCCCCCCGCTCTCGACTTGTGTCCCTCTCTCTCTCTCTCTCTCTCTCCTCGTCAGCACCACCCCCATCATCACCATCATCATCACCATTGTCAGACTCATCATCCTCATCAGTATCATCAGTATCATCATCATCATCATCATCATCATCATCATCATCATCATCATCATCATCATCATCATCATCATCATCATCAGCATCAGCATCAGCATCAGCATCAGCATCAGCATCATCATCACCATCATCATCACCATCAGCATCAGCATGAGCATCAGCATCATCATCATCATCATCAGCATCAGCATCAGCAACATCATCATCAGCATCATCATCATCAACATCATAATCATAATCATCATCATCATCATCATCATCATCATCATCATCATCATCATCATCATCATCATCATCATCATCATCATCATCAGTATTATCATCATCATCATCATCATCATCAGCAGCATCATCATCAGCATCATCAGCATCATCATCACCACCATCATCACCATAACAATCCCCATCCTCATCCTCGTCATCCTCGTCATCCTCACGACTCACCCTGAGAGCCAAGCCTGACCATAAACTGCAGCCATGGGCCGGCTCTCACCTGCCGCTACGCCCTGCCACTGCTGGCCCCCTCGCACCGCCCTCCGCCTCTGCGGCGGCGGTGAGCTCCTCCACGAGCTCGCCCATGCGGCGCTCCTCGGCCGCCTCGCCCGCCTCCCGGGCATCGCCCGCCTCGGTTTTGCAAGCTCGGGCACCCGCGGCGCGGCTGCATGCCCGGTGGCCTCCGAGCCCGGCGACGGGAGGACGCCCTCCGCACCGGCGACCAGCGTGGACCTCTCCGCCGCCGCCCGCCCGGCACGCACCGAGCGCTGAGGCTCCTGGGCCACTGCAACAGGCTGCCCGGAGCGCCGCCTCTTCCAGCGCCGCCGCGCTCTCTGCATGGAGCCGACCCGAGCCCTCCCAGGATGAGAAGGAGAGCAAAGACCATAAGCACGAACTGTTGGCGCTCCGCGCGGATTTCCTGGATTCGCGCCGGACCCCCCTGAGTTTATGTTCATGAGGCTTCTTCTTCTTCGAAGGACAGCGCCGTCACCGACGCGTCGCAGCACCGCACCTCGTCCTGAACGCACTCGCGCGCTGCGACGCCAGCCGAGGCGTCAAGCCCGTGCGTCCGCGCTCGGCCTTCGGACGGCCAGCGCCGGGCGGACTGCACCAGCCAGCGCCCGCTGGTGCAGTTCCCCCGGGTACGCGGCCAGGATGTTCAAGATCGCCCCCTTGCACGTCGGCAGAGGGCAGAAAACCCACACCGACAAGAACCACCCCGACACGCGAAGCCGTGTCGTCAACGCGCCCAGAAAAGGAATCAAACAGGGCGGGGCTGTTTACTCCACGCCCAGGGCCACTTCGTGAACGCCAACTGTCCGGTCGGGGTGGCTTTTCCTCCCTCGAGTCGGGGCCTGTGGCCGCTCCCTGGCCCGTGCAAGGCCTAACCACCGCGCCCGGATGAGGCACCCGGCGTGGTCGCGGCCTGCCGCCCTGCCTTGCGCAGCGCCACGCGTGCTGGGGCCGGCCCCCGGGAGCTTCCCCCCACGCCTCGCCTGCGGCACCACCGCGTCGGCAACGCGCGAGCGCTCCGCCCCCAATCAAGGCGCCGAGGCGCCCTCGCGTGGCGATCGCGACATGCGATGGGCGCCCGGAAAAGAAGGTTGTTTTTTTTCCTCGCTCGGACGTCGAGCCTTGAGCTAGAACTGGCGCGGGGATGGTGTTGCCCCGCTCCCCGCGCTTCTGAAGCGAATTGGTGCCCACAGAATGCACCAAACATTATGCCTCAGGTCCTTTACCTGATTTCCACCGCGCATTGCCAGGGCCACCAAATGCCACCATCGCCAGGGCCGTCCAGAAAAAGAGTCCTCCTTCTCCTGGGGCGCGTCGCGCCGGGCGCAAGCTGCACCTGGGCCGCTGCAGCGCGACCAGCTCGCGGTGCCCCGTGGCCTCGCGCCGCGAGCGCGCCGCCTGCAAGGCATGCCCTGGCCTCGCGCCTCGCGCCGCGAGCGCGCCGCCAGCGCCTCGTGTCGCGAGCGCGTCGCTGGACCTGGCTCAACACCCTCTCTCCTCACACGTCGAGATCGTCTGGCGCCAGGTGCGCCGGGTGCGCTGGGCGCGCGGGGCGCGCCTTCTCGCGCGCGCGCGCAGGCTGCCCGGGGCTGGCGCCCGGGGCCCGCCGGCCTGGCCCCGCGCTCCGCCAGCTGGCCCGCTCCGAAGCGGAAGGGGCCGTGCTCCTCGACCGAGCCGCGTCGCTGCAGGCACTTCCTCGCGCGGTCCGCCTGTCAGCGCGGTGCGTCGGGCCACGCGCGCGCCCCCTGCTGCGCTGCGAGCGCGGGCAGCCGGGTGCGCGCGCTGCGCCGCGGAGCCCACGCCGCAGCAGCGGCCTGCTCTCCGCCGCAGCCCGCTGCGATCCCCAGCCCTCCGCACGCTGCCAGCAGCGCCGCGGCGCGCGTGGCCCAACCGCCCCACCCTCAGCTGTCGGGTGCTCAGCAGCGGCGCGCTCGAAGCACCCGAAAGGCATCGTGCGGAGGTCGCCGTCGACGGCGTGCGCCACGCTGCTGCTGGCGATGAGGGAGGCCACGCGCAAGGGCCTTGGTCTCGGAGGACTTTCGCGCGGCGTCAAGCGCGCGCCCGCGCCCGCGCCAGTCCCGCGCCCTCTTAGCCCTCGCCTCTGTCTGCACCGCCCTCCGCGCGCCGACGGCGGCCCCGGTCTCCGCATCGCCGAAAACAACCGCGCCCAGCACCGGGGCGCCGCCGCACGAGCGCGGAGGCGCGGCGATCAGCTCCCTCTCCGCCGGGGCGAGGGCCGCCTCATCGTCGCCCAAAGCGCCCGCTGCGATCGGCCAGAGTTTGGACTTCTCTTGGTGAATCTCCCTTCCTCCTTCGCGGAGCGCCTCTCGCACCTCTGGCCAGTGCGAGTCCGCGCCAGTCGTGGCCGGCAAGACGTACGGGCCGTCCTGGCACCCGAGGCAGGCCGCACACGCCTTTGCCGCCTCTCGCTGCCGAGGGCCCCGCCCCCATGCCCTCGGCACGGCTCCTCGCCCCCAGCACCAGACATGACCTGCATGAGTCTGGAGCCCTGCCAGTCGCCCGAGGTCGTGTAGAGTTGACTCCAAGCTGCGTCTCGCCTGAGTCACGCCCTCACGTCACCGTTCTGCCACTGCGCTGCTGCGACCCTCGCAATGGGCCTGCTGCGCCTGGCCGCGCCCCTGACGCAGGCGCCCCAGTGGATGAGGCCGTCCCCGTTGGCCATGTCAGTGCTGAGCAGCGCGCACCGTCTGTCTGGCCTATCGCCCTGGCTTGCTGACTGGAGCGCCTGAAGATATGTCTGTCCCCAGCTGCAGCCCGCACGAAGTCCACCATGAGCGCCCGCGCGTCCGACGTCCCCCGCACAGGCCACTTGGGCCGCGCACCACCTTGCTGCAGCGCCCGCGTGGCCATGGCGAGCGCAGCACCTCCTCCCCACGTCGCTGCCCACCGGCGCAGCGCTGCCAGCCCGCGCCCGCTCTTGGCGAGCTCGGCGATGCGCCCGCTGCGCGTGGAGCTGGCCCTCGGCGGCAGCAGGGCTGAGCCCCCTCGCCTGGCGGCGGCACAAGCGAGCTGCTCCCCTGGCCCCCCTTGCCGGCGGCCCGCCTGCCGCTCCTCGCCGCGGGGCCTCCGCACCTCGGCGCGCCGGCGCTCCTGCTCCTCGGGGCGGAGCCCCCCTGGTCCACGAGACGACGCACCTCGCCCTCTGCGAGCTCGCTAGCTGGAGCCCTCCGTTGGCCGCGTGCAGCATGGCCACGGCCGTGCGAGGCCCGCCTCCGCCGCAGGGGGTCTGCCTAGCCACCCGGTCGACGGGCGCCTCGTCGTCGCCCGCGTGCTCTGAGCCGTCGGCGCCGCCAGGCTGCAGGCCCGCCGCGACGCCGCTCGCCCGCGTGCACTGCTCCTCCACGCACTCCCGGAGCAAGGCGCTCCAACCGCCAGCCTCGGCACGCTGGATGCGGGCCTGGAGTCAGGTCGGGCCTGTCCCCCCACAGACGGATTCTCTACGAAAAATCGAAAATACCCAAAGGTGCCCCAAAATGCTCGAACCATCGTCCCCAAACCATGTTTTTACTATGTTTGAATATTCCTCCTGCAGTGGAACCCGCCCGATTTAGGCCAGATGATCACGTTGCCATGCTGCCAGCAACGTGTGGGGAGACCACGCACCCTCCGTGGGCCCAGGCAGCAACTCAGCTCGAAGCACGCTGAGGCGGGACGCCCGCAGCTCTCGCGCACTCTTCTCGTGAGCAAGCGACGAGAGCAGAGAGCAGCATGCGCGCCCAAACGTTTAATTAGCAAGCGCGCCCAAAGAAGGAAGCAGACAAGGCAGGGCTGTCTAGGAAACGCCCAGGGGGCCATTTAACAGGTGGCACGCTTGCCATGGCTCTTGCACAAAACGGAGGGGGAAGGAGGAAGAGGAGGAGGAGGAGGAGGAGGAGGAAGAGGAGGAGTAGGAGGAAGAGGAGGAGGAGGAAGAAGAATAGGAGAAGGAGGAGGAGGAAAGGGGGGGAGAGAGGGGACGAGAAATCGGAGAAGTCTCGGGGGGGGCGGGACGGCGGGGGCGGTGCGACGCAGAAATAAAACGGTCGGGGCGGAGGGGGGGCGGGGTGCGCTGGGCGGGCGGGGAGGGGAGAACGAGAGGACGGCCAGCCTTGAAGCCCCTGTGGCATCAGCCTCTCAAAAGACGGCTGCAAGCCCGCACTGCCCTCCCTGCCCTCCGCACTGGGGCAGCCCGTGGCGCCCGGGCGCGCGGAGGAGCAGCCCGGCGAGCACCCACCGCCATCGGCTCG
Source organism: Prorocentrum cordatum (assembly GCA_963575745.1). Classification (NCBI taxonomy): domain Eukaryota; class Dinophyceae; order Prorocentrales; family Prorocentraceae; genus Prorocentrum; species Prorocentrum cordatum. The sequence continues at coordinate 184,572 of CAUYUJ010018103.1, read as the reverse complement.
CGCACCGCCGCCGCCTCCGTCGCCTCGACGCTGGCGCGCGCGTGCACGGCCGCCGCATGGCGTAAGAGCTCCAAGCGCGCGGCAAGCAGCAGCTCGACGAACCGGCGCGTCGGCGAGCTGGTCGGGGACTCAACGGTGCCGGCAGCAGGCTGCGCCACAGCGGCGGCCGGCAGTCCCCGCATCTCGTCGGTACCAGCAGGCTCGGGCGGCCATGGCAGGACGGCGCCATCCGTCTGGTCATCAACCGCGCCCTGCTCCTCCACCTGCTCCGCCCCCAGTGCATCCTCCTGTGCCCGGGCCAGTTCTGCCAGGGCTGCTCTGGACGGCGCACCGCGCGTGCCTGCGCACCCAGCGCCTCTCACTTGCCTCGCAGTGCCCACAGCTCAGCACCCTGCTCCCGCGAAGAAAGGGCATGGCGCACGCCGTGCACGTCACCGTGCGCGCTGCTGTGGTCGCCTGCGCCCCGCCAGAGGGGCACCTCGGTAACACTCGACCGCCTCGACCTCCTTGCCCAGAAGGGCCATCGCCATCACGCGGCTGCCCCGCGACGTCCACCGCCGACGCCCACGCGGCGCGGGCCACCTGCTGCGGCGCAGGCTTGCCCAGGGCAGCGGCTTCACCTCCCCAGACGTCCGGCATCTCGATTTTGTCGAGACACGGGCCCCCCACCTCCCGACCACTTCCCTGGGACCGGTTTTTCATCCCGAGTCGTTTTTTGGCGGTCCCGAAGCCCCGCGAGGGCCCAAAGAGTCCGAAGACGGCGAGAAACCTCCGTCTCGATTTTTGTCGAGACGCCCGATGTCTGGCTCCCACGCGCGCTCCGCATCCTCCAAGTCGGGCGGCACCTGCAGCGGGGCCTCGGCAGCAGCCACCCCCTGGGATGGGCTGGCATCCCCCAGAGCAACGCGTTTGGGGGGACGCTCGGCGCGAGCCGCCCGGCACATCGGCCCGCCCACGAGAGACGATGCTGCCGCGGACGATACTGCCGCTGACATCGGCAGACGACACGACATCATCATCATCAGCATCATCATCATCATCGGAATCAGCATCATCATCATCATCATCATCATCATCATCATCATCAGCATCATCATCAGCATCATCGTCATCATCACCAGCAGCTTCATCATCATTAGCATCAGCATCAGCATCAGCATCAGCACCATCATCATCATCATCATCATCATCATCATCATCATCATCATCATCATCAGCATACTCATACTCATACTCATGATCATCATCATAACCAGCATCAGCACTATAATCATCATCATCCTCACCAGCATCATCATAATCATCATCAGCACCATCATCACCATCATCATCACCGTCACCAACAGCATCATCATCAGCAGCAGCACCATCATCGTCATCATCATCACCAGCACCATCATCACCATCATCATCAGCAGCATCATCATCACCACCAGCATCATCATCATCAGCACCAGCATCATCATCATCACCAGCATCATCATCATCATCAGCAGCAGCAGCATAAGCATCATCAACATCATCATCATCAACACCAGCATCCTCATCAGCAGAATCAGCATCATCACCAGCAACATCATCATCATCATACTCATGATCCTTATCAGCACCAACAGCATCACCATCATCAGCACCATAATCATCATCATCCTCACCAGCATCATCATCATCATCAGCACCATCATCATCATCATCACCATCACCACCAGAATCATCATCATCATCAGCACCATCACCATCATCATCATCATCATCATCATCATAACCATCATCATCATCATTATCATCACCAGCATCATCATCAGCTGCATCACCAACACCAACAACATCATCATCATCATCAGCACCAGCAACATCAATATCATCATCACAAGCATCATCATCATCATCATCATCATCAACAGCAGCAGCATCAGCATCATCAGCAGCATCATCATCAACACCAGCATCATCATCATCATTCGCAGCAGCATCATCATCACCATCATCATCATCAGCATCATCACCACCAGCAGCGTCATCATCATCACCAGCATCATCATCATCATGATCATTATCAGCGTCATCAGCAGCATAACCAGCATCATCATCATCAGCGACAGCATCATCATCATCATCATCATCATCGTCATCATCATCATCATCATCATCATCATCATCATCACCATCACAATCGCCAACATCATCATCATCAGCAGCAGCAGCAGCATCATCACCAGCATCATCATCATCATCATAACCATCATCATCACCAGCATCATCATCACCAGCATCATCATCATCATCAGCATCATCATCATCAGCAGCATCATCAGCAGCAGCATCAGTATCACCAACATCAGCATCAACAGCAACACCAGCATCATCATCATCAACAGCAGCATCATCATCATCACCAGCATCATCATCATCATCATCATCATAATCATCATCATCATCACCAGCATCATCATCACCAGCATCATCATCATCATCAGCATCATCATCAGCAGCATCATCACCAGCATCATCATCATCATCACCATCATCATCATCATCACCAGCAGCATCATCATCAGCGGCAGCAGCATCATCATCACCACCGCCAGCATTATCATCATCATCAGCAGCAGCACCACTATCACCATCATCATCATCATCATCATCATTATCATCATCATCATCGTCATTATCATCATCATCACCAGCATCAGCATCATCATCAGCAGCATCATCATCGGAATCAGCATCATCACCAGCATCATCAGCATCATCAGCATAAGCAGCAGCATCATCATCACCAGCATCATCATCAGCAAAATTACCATCACCAGCATCATCATCATCAGCAGCAGCATCACAATCATCATCATCACCAGGATCATCATCATCATCATCAGCAGCATCATCATCAACACCAGCATCATCATCATCATCAACAGCATCATCATCACCACCAGCATCACCATCATCATCATCATCACCACCACCACCAACAGCATCATCAACATCAGCATCAGCACCATCATCATCGTCATCACCAGCATTATCATCATCAGCATCATCATCACCACCAGCATCATCATCATCATCATCATCATCAGCATCATCATCATCATCATTTGCAGCATCGTCACCATAATCATAATCATCATCAGAAGTATCATAATCATCACCAGCATCATCATCAGCAGTAGCATCGTCATCACCATCACCATCATCATCAACACCAGCATCATCATCATCAGCAGCACCGTCACCATGAACAATCATCATCATCACCAGCATCATCATTATCACCAGCATCATCAGCAGCAGCATCAGTATCATCAACATCAGCATCAACAGCAACACCAGCATCATCATCATCAGCAGCAGCATCATCATCACCAGCATCATCATCATCATCATCATAATCATCATCATCATCATCACCAGCATCATCATCACCAGCATCATCATCATCATCAGCATCAGCATCATCAGCAGCATCATCACCAGCATCATCATCATCAGCACCATCATCATCATCACCAGCAGCATCATCATCAGCGGCAGCAGCATCATCATCACCACCGCCAGCATTATCATCATCATCAGCAGCAGCACCACTATCACCATCATCATCATCATCATTATCATCATCATCATCGTCATTATCATCATCATCACCAGCATCAGCATCATCATCATCGTCATTATCATCGGAATCAGCATCATCGCCAGCATCATCAGCATCATCAGCATAAGCAGCAGCATCATCATCACCAGCATCATCATCAGCAAAATTACCATCACCAGCATCATCATCATCAGCAGCAGCATCACAATCATCATCATCACCAGGATCATCATCATCATCATCAGCAGCATCATCATCATCAACACCAGCATCATCATCATCAACAGCATCATCATCACCACCAGCATCACCATCATCATCATCATCACCACCACCACCAACAGCATCATCAACATCAGCATCAGCACCATCATCATCATCATCAACATCACATCAGCATCACCACAGCACCACCACAGCACCATCACCATCAGCATCAGCATCAGCACCAGCATCACCATCAACACCATCAACAGCAGCATCATCATCATCGGCATCAGTATCAACACCAGCACCATCATCATCATGACAAGCATCATCATCATCATCATCACCAGCATCATCATCAGCAGCATCGTCATCATCCTCACCATCACCATAACCGCATCATAACCAGCAGCATCATCATCAGCAGCATCATCATCGTCATCAACCTCATCATCACCAGCATCCTCATCATCCGCAGAAGCATCATCATCTTCAGCATTATCAGTATCAACAACATCATCATCATCGTCATCATCATGAGCAGCAGCAGCATCATTCTCATTATTACCAGTATCATCATTATCCTCATCAGCAGCATCATCAGCAGCATCATCATCATCAGCACCATCATCATCATCATCACCATCACCACCAGCATCATCATCACCAGCATCATCATCAGCAGCAGCATCATCATCGTCATCATCATCACCCGCATCATCATCATCATCATCATCATCATCATCATCATCATCATCATCATCACCAGTATCATCATCACCAGCATCATCATCATCAGCAGGTGCATCATCATCATCGCCAGCATCAGCAGCATCATCATCAGCAAACTCATCATCTCCAGCATCAGCATCAGCAGCATCATCAGCATCTCCAGCATCATCTTCATCAGCAGCATTTGCATCATCACCATGACCAGTATCATGATCAGCAGCAGCATCATCATCATCAGCATCATCATCATCCCAAGCAACATCATCATAAGCAGCATCATCATCATCAGCAGCATCATCATCATCACCAGCATCAGCATCACCATCACCACCATTATCCTCACCGTCATCAGCAGCATCATCATCACCATGATCACCAGCATCATCATCATCAGCAGCATCATCGTTATCACCAGCATCATTATCATCCACATCAGCATCATCATCATCAGCAGCAGCAGCATCAGCATCATCAATATCATCAGCATCATCGTCATCACCAGCATCATCATCAGCATCATCATCACCAGCATCATCCTCATCATCATCAGCAGCGGTATCATCATCATCACCAACATCATCAGCATCATCATACGCTTTATCATAAGCAGCAGCAGCAGCATCATCAGCATCATCATCATCACCACCACCACCACCACCACCATCATCATCATCATCATCATCATCATCATCATCATCATCATCATCATCTATATCGGCATAATATTCAGCATCATCATCCTCATCAGAGGCAGCAGCAGCAGCATGATCAGCATCATCATGACCATGATCATCGTCATCATCAGCAGCAACATCATCATGATCATCACCATCAGCGACAGCATGATCATATCCATCATAATAATGATCAGCATAGTTATCATCATCAACATCAGCATAATCATCATCATCACCATCATCAGCATCATCAGCAGCATCTTCTTCCCCTTCAGCATCATCATCATCATCAGTATCAGCACCATCAGCATCACCATCATCAGCATCAGCATCATTCCCACAAGCATCACAACAGTCATCATCCTCATCATCAGCCTCATCGTCATCCTCATCGTCGTCATCACCATCATAATCAGCAGCAGCAGCAGCCTGATCAGCATGATCATCAGCAGGGTAATCATCATCATGATCATCGTCATCGTCATCACCCTCGTCAGCATCATCATCAGCATCAACATCATCATCATCATCATCATCAACATCATTAGCAGCATCAGCATTGTCATCTTCATCAGAATCATCATGATGATGATCATCAGCAGCATCATCATCACCATTATCAGCATCACCTTCAGCATCATCACCACCACCGCAAGCATCACAATCATCATCATCATCACCATCAGCATCATTCATATCCTCATCCTCATCTTTGTCATCACCATCATCATCATTACCATGACCACCACGACAAGCATCACTATCATCGTCCACGTCATCGTTATCACCATTGTCACAACCACCACAGTCATCAGTCATCAGCATGATCATCATCAGCATCGGCATGATGATCATCAACATCATTTTCTTCGTCCTCGTCATCATCAGCATCAGCAGCAGCATCATCGTCATCATCATCAGCATAATCATCAGCATTACCATTACCATTACCATCATTACCACCATCATCATCTTAATCATCATCCTCGTTCTCGTCATCATCATCATCATCATCATCATCATCATCATCATCATCATCATCATCAGCATCATCATGCGTTTTCCCCTGCTCACAGCAGGAGCAGGGGCCCGCACAGTGCCCCGACCAGGAGGCCCTCCGCCGCGCCCATCCGACACCTCCGGAGACCTGGCCGGGAGCGGTGTCTCCCTGTGGCCGTGCTCGTGGCCTCGCTGTCCGGCTGGACGGGTCGTCGGAAACTCCACGGGCCTCTGTGCCCAACAGAGACCCACGCTCAAGACGCGAGAGGGCAGCGTCCCTGCGCGCTGCACAGGGCGCACGGGCCTCCATTCGGCGCCAAGTGGCGCTAACGGCCCTCGGCGGATGACACCGAGATCAGGCCCAAGCATGCCATGCTGAGCCACATGCGTGGCATTCAACGGCTAGGCTCGTCTCCCGTGAACTAAACGAGCTGCGCCTTGTGAGTATGTGAAGCGTGTCGGAAGCCGTGTGCTCAGAACGACCGCCGGCATCCACTTGCGCCTGTAGTCCGGAGCATCTCACCACTAGCTTCGCCTGCCCAACGCGATCTGGCACATCTCCGAGAATGCCGAATGCAATAAGCCAAGACTTGCCAAGACATTGTAGGCGCAGTAAGCCAATTCGTTGATGCCCACAACGATCACCACATGAGCACTGGTCACAGAACAAGTCGCTAAAACATGTCTATGGGTTTGCCCAGCAGCGCTTTAAGAGCATGCCGCTATGATTCAGCGGAGTGGGTCGCGAATCGCACTACTGTCGCAAGTGCTCACTGGCAGATGTCAATTACACAATGTGGCCACTCCCCGCCTCTTGGACATGGAACGGGCGAAATAGAAGCTGCAGGCGCGGCGACCGTGAGCACTTGTTCAAAATCGTTGCTCCCAGGAGAAATGTAAAGAAAAAGGTGGACGAGGAGGGCGATCAGGAGGACGAGGAAGATGATAACGAGAAGGAGAAGGACGACGCGGGTCACCACGAGGAGGACCATGAGGAGCAGGACGAGGAGAAGGACGGAAGGACGAGAAGAAGCATGAGGAAGACGATGAAGAGAAGGAGGACGACGGCGGCAGGGGAGGAGCAGGAGGACGAGGAGGCCCAGCAGGACGAGAAGCGGGACGTGGAGGAGGACTGGGGAGGACGAGGACGACAAGGGCGAGAAGGACGAGGAGAAGGATGAGGACGACCATGAGGACGACGACGACGCCGCCGCCGGCGGTGGCGGCTGGCTGGCGGCGCTCCGGATGGCCCCGAGGTCGTAGAACTCGTCCGGGCACACGCACGCGAGGTCCTGCACGGCGAGAGGCAGGGGTGGGGCATCTTGCCCGCCCCTTCCCCCTCGGAGAGGGGGCGTATCAACATCAAACATGCCTGATCTAGGCGCAAAGTGAAAAGGAGAACGCGAGCGCAGACGCGAAGCCATCAAGAATAAGAAAAACAAGAGTAAAACAGGTGCAGTGAGTCATAAGTGGAGATCCGGGATCGAGGCTGGAGGCCGTCGGGCCTCTCCTGCGACTCCCGGGCACGCCGGGCCCTCCCTGCCCCATCCAAAGCACGACGGAGGGTCGAGGATGCAGGTCTCCTCGCTCCGACCCCGAAAACACAAGGAAGCTCCCCAGAAATCAAGATGGCCCAATTACACCCTGCGAAATGCTTAAGAAATCATGGGTTAAGAAACTCAGAGTCTCAGAATCTGAGAAAAAAAAACCCAGAACTTCGATTGAAATCTTAGGATTCACATTGAAAAAATAAGAATAATCAAGACTCTGGCCGAAAACACAAGTTTTCTTAAGCATCGCCTAGGGTGTAGACGTAAAAGAACCAATATTCCATCAGCCCCTTCAAGCAATTGATCCCCGTTATCATCGCAATTCTATTCATCGTCTGAAACATCAGCGGCATCGGTGTCATCAGCATCATAATGTCCGCGGTCGTCAACAGTGGCATCATGAGCAGCAGCAGCATCAGTAGCATTTGTCATGATCGTGGTCGTCATTACCACCGCAACTATCATAATCATCAGCAGCATCATCAGCAGCAGCATCAGCATCAGCATCAGCATCAGCATCATCAGTATCAGCATCATTATCATGATCATCATCATCAGCAGCAGCATCATGAAAAGCATCGTCATCAACATCATAATCATAATCATAATCGTCGGAAGTACCATCATCAGAAATCGTTATCAGCATCATCAGCATCATCATCCCAATCATCATCAACACCAGCAGCATCCTCCTCATGATCGTCGTCCTTATCAGCATCAGCATCATCATCATTCTCAGCATCATCATCAGCATCATCAGCATTATCATCATCATCATCATCATCATCATCATCATCATCATCATCATCATCATCATCCTGATCATCATCATCAGCAGCATCATCATCCTCATGACCATCAGCATCGCTAGCACCATGATCATCATCAGCAGCAGCAGCAGCATCTTCATCATCATCAGTACGATCGTCGTCATCATGATAATCATCATCATCATCATCATCATCATCATCATCATCATCATCATCAGCATCATCAGTATCATCATCACCGCAATCATCATAATCAGCATCGTCAACATCATCAGCAGCAGCAGCAGCAGCATCAGCGTTCTCATCAGCAGCAGCATCATTACCATCACCCCCTGCCCCATTCATCCCTCGTGAGTTCCTCCTCCTTCTCCTCCTCCTCTTCCTCCTCCTCCTCCTCCCTTCTCCTCCGCTTCCACTTCATGATCATCGTTTCGCGTCTCCGTATCCGTATCTCCCGCTTCATCTGAATCACCCTCCTCTTCAACCTCATCGTCCTCCTCGTCCTCGCCCTCCTCCTCGTCCTCGTCCTCGTCCTCCTCCTCCTCCTCCTCCTCCGCCGTCTCCTCTTATCCTCCTTATCCCCCTCCTCCTCCTCCTCCTCCTCCTCCTCCTCCTCCTCCTTTTCCTCTTCCCCATCCTCCTCCTATAAGAACCTCCATTCACGCCTGCAGGGAGCGCGAAAACAAACTGAATCGTCGCCGCCTGATACTCCCCCTCTCCGTTCCTTGACGCGGTGCCAACGCCAACCAGGGCTTCATGGATGGGGGGGTGTCGTTTCACAATAAACCTCTCGCTGCAGCGCCGCGCACATTCCTTGTAACAGGTTGTAGCGGTTCACGGACGGGGTGGGTCAAAAAATGTGGCTGCCGCCTGAGCGCCGCGAACATGATTTTCACAAGCTTGCAACAGTTTTACTGAGGGGGGAAGGGGGTCAAAATGTGGCTCTCGCCTCAGCGCCGCGCACATTCGCCTCGCAACAGTTACAAGGATTTGGGGCGACCCGTTCAAAGTGAGGTTATCGCTTCAGGCCTCGGCGACAGTGAGAACCAGAAACTTGAACAGATGCAACAGCTGAACGGGTGAAGGGCGGCTCCATTTCAAGAGTGGGCGGTTGCTTGAGACAGGCGCAACAGCTGCACGGATGAAAGGCGGTTAGACGTCCTCGACACTCGTGACCACAAGTTAACACTTGTGCATGAGTTGCACCGATGGGGCGGCCCTTTTTTTCAAAACCGGGACCTCGCTGGACACACCTTTGACCTGTATGATCATAGTATTGCACGTTCCGCATTACTCGCTGAAGAGATGCATGGCGACTCGTTCCTTTTTCAAAGAGGGACTCGCACCTGACAAGCCGACCCAAATTATGCTGGTCGCTCAACGGGGCACTTCTTGAAGTGGAGACTCATGGGGAGGGAACTTGGGGCGTGAGGGTGAATGGCAGCATCGTTGGTGTATCGCGGGTTCACTCTGTTCCTCCTCCTCCTCCTCCTCACTCCTCCTCCTCCTCCCCCTTCTTCTTCTTCTGACCCTGCTCATCCTCATCCTAGTCCGCCTCGCCCTCCTCCTGACCCTACTCCATCCCTTCCTCCTGATGACTCTTGTCCTCCATCCTGTTCTTATCGTTCCTCCACCTCCTTCTCCTCCTTCGCCTCCTCCTGCTCCTAAATTCCTCTTCCTTTTTTCTCGAATTGAAAAAAAAAACTGTCGCACCCCGAGGCTGGTCGAAAGGGCGGGGCGGGCGTTTCGCCTGAGACGTCCCCATCACTTATGATCCTGAAGCTTCAAATGTGAAACAGTTTCACGGATGGAGGGCGGTGCTCTTTCAAACTGTGGCTCTCGCACTAGCGCCGCGCATACTCGTTTCAAAAGATGTGGCAGGAGCTTCATGGATGAATGGCGGCTCCTTTTCAAAATGTGGCTCACGTCAGAGCTCCGCGCACATTCGTTGCAAGAACTTACAAGAGTTTCACGGGTGGGGAGCGGTTCCTTTTCAAACTATGGCCATGTGTGGCCCTCGTTTTAGCGCCGAGCACACTTGCCTTCAGAATTTGCACCAGTTTCAAGGGTTCGCATGGTAAACGTCCCAGAAATTCTGTTTTGGCACGATGTCGGGATTTCAGGGCGCAGCAATCACGTTGATTCGCGGTGTTGGAGACCCAGGAATGGTGTTCAGGCACGAGTCAGGGTCGCTAAGGCGCAACAGTAACACTGATTCGTGGCGTCGAAGCCCCAACAGTGGAGCTCTGGTACAGTTCTGGAGTTTAAAGCAGTTGTCTTCCAACGAAGCACTTCCCTCAGCAAAAATGAATGAGTGCAGGGGCCTATGAATAGGGACCTTGGAGGGAGGGTGTATTACAATATCGTTGATGAGTCTTGGGTTTACACTGGTCCTCCTCCTCCTCCTCCTCGTTATTCCCCTTCTTCCCTTCCCACCACCACCGCCTACGCTCCTCCTCCTCCTCCTTGTCGTCCTCCTCCTCCTCCTTCTCCTCCTCCCCCTCCTCCTCTTTCTTCCTCCTCCGCATCCTCCTCAATCTGCTCATCCTCCTTACTCCTTCTCTTAGTGCGATGCCGCCGTGATGAGGTGACCACGGGCACTGGCCAGCAGGTTGGCTCAAAACGAAACGACTACAAATGATGTGTTGACCGTCCACCTGCTAATTCTGGCTAACTCCTCCTCCTCCTCCTCCTCCACTCCCTCCTCCTCCTCCGCCTTCTCCGCCTCCTCACCCTCCTCCTGCTCCTCTTCCTCCACCTCCTCCGCCTCCTCCTCCTCCTCCTCCTCCTCCTCCTCCTCCTCCTCCTCCTCCTCCTCCCCCTCCTCCCCCTCCTCCTCCTCCTCCTCCTCCTCCTCCTCCTCCTCCTCCTGCTCCTCCTCCTCCTCCTCCTCCTCCTCCTCCTCCTCCTCCTCCTCCTCTGGCCCAAGTGATTTAGGCTTGCTAGCGCATACTTCAGAACGGCACACTGCGCTAGCGGGTCAAGTGGCTCGTTCAGACAGTCAGCACTCTTTCGCAGCGTCTCCCATGGGACCGAAGCAGCATGAGATCATCGGCGCGAAATGTCTCTCGTGTGGTGCTGCGAAGTGCAACAAACCGTGGTACAAATGGTGTGCGAATTGTTGGGCTCCCATTCCGCATGTTTCTCCTGGCGCTCCTCGCGACCCTGGGGGTGTGTGGCAAAGTGGTCCTGCAGTTCATGGCCCCAAAGGATTTCACAAAGGTCAAGGACCCAAAGTTGGACGTGGCAAAGGCGGGCTTGGGGGTGGCGGAGGCGGCGGCGTCGGGGGAGGACCAGGCGGTCGTGGAGGCGCTCTGGCTCATCCAGCAGATCCGTCTTCGCTCCTCGCACAGCTTCAGCTTCTCATGGGCCAGCTCAAGGACGATTTCCCAGAGCGTGCAGCGGTGGCCAGCTCCATCGCGGCATCGGCTTCAGCTATTCGTTCCCAGCAGTCAGAGGCTCGTCCCCATCGGCAGCAGGCGTCCGAGGCTCAGCAGGCTCTGGACAAGAATGTTCGTGCTCTCAACACGCTCGACTCCCAGATTGCAGACACCGAGTCGCGCCTCGCGGATCTCAAAGAGAAGAGGGCGGAGACCGCAACCCAGCAGGTGCAGCTCAAGGCCAGGTACCTGGAGCTGGCGGCCAAGGTGGCCGACCTCCCGCCCCCGCCGCAGGCGGAGCTCCAGGGGCACCTGTCCAACTTCGACAGCGTGCTGGAGTCTGGCGACCTGGCCGCCATTCGTGAGGGCTGGGCCAAACTCAAGACCAGTTGCCAATCCGTCGCCCAGAAGGAGGCTGCAGGCAGTGGAGCTGCTCCTGCTGCTTCGGACAGTGGAGGGGGGACGGGTGGCGAGGCTGGTGTGGGGACGGGTGAATCTGCTCAAGCTGATGAAGCAATGCCTCAGGTCGAGGCTGCGGATTCAGAAGCGTTCCAGAATTTTTTACATGAGTGGCAGCAGGCACAGTCGGAGGAAGTCTCGAGTGAATCGAGGCAACGCGTCTCGACTTTCATCGAGGCAGCGGCCAAGCGGGCCAGGACGATTGCTGCCACTCCCGCCGAGGCTCCTGCTCCTCGGACTCCTTCCTAGCCCACCTCAGCTGATGTCGGCTGGCTCGTCTCCCCTCCTCAGCCAGGATGTGGCCGCGGGAGTGCTTGTAGAAGGCTCTCTCCAGCCCCCTCCTCCGCCTGATTTGGAGAATTTCGGGCTATGTGTCCAGACTTGCAATGTTTCAGGATGGCAGTCACTGAAGAGTAAGTGGCTGCCAATGACTACGGCACACGTTTTGTTAGTTCAAGAACATCACTTGTGCTCAGAGGAAGACATCTCCAAGGCTTCGGAATGGCTCTTTCGTCGTGGGTGGAAGTCGTGTTGGGCGGCGGCCGCTCGTGGGGAGGGCACTGGGTCTTCAGGAGGAGTTGCTGTTATTGCTAGATCGTACCTCGGGCTTCACACGTTGTCGTCGGGCTTCGTACTGTCCCCTCATCGTGCTGGAGCTTGTGTTATTGATATTCCAGGAGGTTTTCAGGTCCTTGTCGGATCGATCTACCTTCATGACGTCGAAGGTCTTTCTGAGCGCAACGTGGAGATCTTGTCGCGTTTCGGAGCTGGACTTTCTCATTCAGATCTCCCCGTCATCGCGGGAGGCGACTTCAACATGACTCCAGGTGAGTTTCAGAAGTCTCATTTCGTTTCGGAGTTCAAAGGCCAGATGATCACCCCGACAGACGGAGGCTACACGCTCCGCAGCACGGGGGGCCTCAAAGTCTCAGATTTCTTTGTCGTCTCGGCAGGCATCGCGAAGGTTATCAGGCAGGTGAGTGTTAACTACAATTCCCCTCTCACCCCCCACTCCCCTGTGGATCTGGAGCTTTTCCCCTCGCCTGCTCAACTCAACGTTTTGGAATTTCGGAAACCTCCCCCCCTTCCCCCCCAAAGGGCCATCGGGCCCACTCGGGAACCCCCGTCTTGGGACCCTGTTCTCGAAGTGCTGGAAGCGGCTCTGGTGTCCGCCAGGGCGGGGAGGGGGGCCGAAACTCAAAGGCTGCTCAATCTTACTTACAAGTGGTGGGCCAACCTTGCGGAAGTGGAGGTGGCCAACGCCACGCAATCGGTTCTGCCAGTTTGGGGTGCGAGAGGAAAGGGCCCACAGCTTGTGTGGAAGCCTGTTTTTTCGAAGGATAAGGAACCTCTTAGACACCCCTTTCTGTACTCTGTCAGGTGGCTGTATAATCGCATCTTGGACTGCAAGGTGTATATTTCGTTCAAGCCCCAAAAGGCCAAGAACAGTGGAGGTGATTTTGCGAGGGCCTTGAGGTCTTACATCTCTCACCCTCCCCCTTTCGTGGTCGAGAATCTTGGTGCCCATAAGGATTTGCTCATCACTCTGCAGTCCATGATAAACCGTGCCCATTTGAATTCGAGCGGAGAGCTCGAACATGACTTTCTCGATCTGTATCTCTTGGTCTCCGATTTGGTAGCGCAGGCTGAAGCCAGCGCTAGGGATCGCAGTCTTGCTTCCTGGCGTAGCTGGCTGAGAGAGAACATTGATCAGGGGGCCAAGCGAGCGCACATGGTCACTTCTGAACCTAAGCCCTGGAAACCTACTTCCACTCTCTCGGCCAACGGCTGTGTGGTTAGTGACCCCAGGTCCCTTCTCGAGGCTGAACGCAACAAGTTTACCCATTTGTGGCGCGCGTTTAACTCCCCGTTAGAGTTGGGACCTATTGCCGATTTCGTTCCTGCCCCTGAGCTCCCCCCTTTGGACCCCAACGAGTTGGTGCGTCTTTCGGGAAGCTACAAGGTGAATTCGGCGGTGGGTGTGGATGGTTTCCACATGAAACATTTCAGTATGATTTCCCTCCCTGGGGTCACGGCGCTTTGTAAGATCCTGCAGGTCATGGAAATCTCCAGCATGTTGCCTTTTCAGCTCGATGCCACGGTGTTGGCGCTCCTGGGGAAACCTACTGGAGGTTTCCGCCCTATTGGTATTTTCATGGGTCCTTACCGCATCTGGGGGAAAGCGCGGCGGTGCCTTGCCGAGAGCTGGGAGGGGGCGCACGCTCGTCCCTACTTTGCTGCGGGCAAGTACCAGGGGGCGTCCGACGTTGTGTGGCGGCAGAGCGTCCGCAGCGAGAGTGGGGCCACTCACAACTTACATGCGGCCACCCTCCTGCAGGACATGTTTAAATATTACGAGCTCATTGATCTCGAGCGACTCCTAGATCGTTGCTTGAGATTGGGTTTCCCGGTTGCCATGGCCAAGTTGGCCGTTAGGGCCTACAGGGCCCCGAGGTTTCTTTCCCTTGGAGGCTGCATCGACGGTCCTTGGTACGCTTCTTCGGGCATCATCGCGGGGTGTTCGTTGGCCACGACCCTGATCAGGGTTAACGCTGTGGAGTCGCTCGATACTGTTAGGTTACGACAGGGTGCTCAACTGGCGCTCTACATCGACGATTCTGGTCTCAGTGCTGTCGGCAGTTTCAATTTTGTTGTGGACGCCATCACGGAAGGCGCGCCCCAGCTCCACGCAGCCATTGTTGATGGCATTGGTGCACAGGTGGCGGCAGACAAATCCAGTCTAATTTGTTCCTCGGCCAAGCTTGGCAGGGCCATTCAGGCCAAACTGGGAGTCGAGCTCACGGGACCCATTACTTCCAGTGCTGTTAACCTTGGGGTGGACGACACGGTGGGGAAAAGTTCTCGGGCCCAGGGCCGCAACAAAAAGCTCTTGATTAGGAGGCGTCTTTTCATCAAACGTACGGGCCGTGTGGCTAAACTTCGTAAGACCCTTGGTTCCAGGAGAACTTTGCGAGTTTTCACTGCAGGACCGCTCCCTGGCTTGCTGTATGGCAGCGAGGTTAGAGGGGTCACTGACTACGAGTTGTTGCTCATCCGCCGTGCGGCGGCCAGGACTATTAAGCCTTCAGCTGGCCAACGCTCCCTGACTGTGCTTTCCCACATCGAGGGCGACCCTGCTTGGGTTGGGGCCGTTTCCCCGATCTTGCGGTGGCACAAGGAAGTGTGGTGCTCTCAGGTTAGGGCCTTTGAAGGCTCGATTCCTTTCAGGGAGCTGAGGCAAGCGTGGGAAGGTGTTTTTCTTCAGGCTTCCCCCTCGTGGAGGGCGGTAGGTGGTCCTGTGGCCGCCATGCGCAAGTCCTTGGAGAGGATCTCGTGGACGATGAGGGACTTCGCCACTTTCGTCACTGACAAGGGGATCGAGCTTTCCATGACCATCATGTCCCCCCAGCTTGTCAAGCAGCATCTCCGTGGGGCCGTCTTCAGGATTCTTGAATGGGAAGCAGGTGCTAAATGGGATGTGCCTCATCGTCTTTGCTTTGATGTGGTGAAGTCCGAGCTCCGCCGCAAAAAATATTCGGCGCTCGAGAAAGGTTGCATTCAGGCTGTTGCGACGGACGCTGTATGGACTCGTTCTAAAGCTGTTAGATTGGGTTACCAGATAGACCCCACGTGCCACCTCTGCGGCTCAGCCCCCGACACGCTCCACCATCGACTCTGGGTCTGCAGGTGCCAGGAGGTTGTCGAGCTCCGTTCCAGTCTGGTCACTCCCGAGCTTGTTTGCAAGGCTCTGGAGGAGCCCAATTCGGTTCGATCTTGTTTTGGAGCTTTTGCCCATCCTGGGGATTACTTTCCTGGTCCCGCGGCCGAGTCGTCTGGTACTTTCTGGGCCAGGGAGGACTTTCCCCAGGAGGTAGGCCAATTTCCGTTCACGAACAACATTTTCACTGATGGTAGCGCGTGTAAGCATGTAGTTCGCGAGCTCAGCAGGGCAGGCTGGTGTTTTGTGGCGGTGGACGACCAGGGGGACCTCTTGGGAAAGCTCTACGGTCCCGTCCCCCCGTGCTACCCCCAGACTGCCCCTGCGGGTGAGTTTGCTGCAATTTGTCAAGCAATACTTTTCTCAGGAGGACCTTCGGATTTTTATACCGATGCGCAGCTGGTCAAAGACCACTTCGGTCGCCCTCAGATTGACCAGCTGTCCCCTAAGCGCTGTTATAGTGGGTTCTCCCTCTCCCTCCTCTCTGATTTATGGAAGGTCCGCTCTTTGAACAAAGTGAAAGCGCACCTTTCTTTGGATGAGTGGACCGATAATCACGACAAGATGTGCCGATTTGGGAACCACCATGCCGATGTAGGAGCTAAAAGTGTTTCTGCGGGGGAGGGGTACCTCGGGCACCCACAGCCGTCGGAGGAGGACAGGTGTAGGCTCGATCTCGACATTAAGTTTTCTAGGGCCGTGGCGTCGCTGTCTGCGAAGTTGATGCCGTTATGGCCCAAATTAGACCTCCAAGACGTTGTGTGGATTCAGCCGCCAAAGGACCCCCCCCAGGTGGTTTCGTCCGTGCGTTGCGAGTGGCAGCCCATCCAGATTGTTGAGCTTGGGTCCGTCTCGGGCTTTTGGAAGTGTTCGGTTTGTGCGAAAGTCAGCCGTCTTTCCACCCATGGTCCCCCGCCTCCCCCCTCTAAGTGCACTCCTGTTAGTGGGCTGGAGGCGCAGGTTTTGGAGGCGCGGGGACATAGGTGCTTGACGCTAGCCTGCTCAGACAATTCTTCCTTGGTGATCTGCACCAAATGTTATTCGTACTCATCTCACGGTCGGGCTTCGGGCCTTGCAGGTGTTTGCATTGGCCCGACCAGATCAAAGAAGTACAACAGTTGGCACCCGATCTGTAAAGGCCTCCACCTAAAGCGTCCAGGAGTCTCGGTCGAGAGAGGGCCTTGGGCGCAGAAGGGAGGAGGCCATCAGGTCGGCGCTGCAGGTGCCGCAGTGGCGCAGGAGCACGGCTCTCCGCGCCCCGCCACCGCCGCCGAGGACCGTGGGGACGGGTTGGAGCGGGGAGCGGGGGGGGAGCGACTATGTCGGAGCCTGCTATGTGGCAGGACTGGGAGGCTGACGAAGAAGCCTCTCGTTTTCTTTTTCAGGGCCCTCCTTCTCCTCCTCCTCCCCCCCCCCTTCTTGTCTTGCCCTGTGCTCCGTCCCCATCTCGGAGTGTGGCCAGAGAGCCGTCGTTTGTCTCGGTGCTCGCTCACCGCGATGAGGGCGACTCGAGTTCAGACTAACGCCTGGGGGAGAAGCAGCGGGCCACGGGGAATCCTCCAGCTAGCTGGAGATGTCCCTGTGGCCCGCTGCTTTTCCTCGCTTTTCAGGTGTTAGGTTTTGCTGGCACGGCCAGCTGGCCTGCCCTAATTGTCTGGGCAGGCACTCTCCCTTGATGTTGATGTCAAAAAAATCCTCCTCCTCCTCCTCCTCCTCCTCCTCCCCCTCCTCCTCCTCCTCCTCCTCCTCCTCCTCCTCCTCCTCCTCCTCTTCTTCGTTAGTAGTATTGTCATTGCTTTGTTATTATTATTACTCGCATTTTCTTCCTTCATGTAACTGTTAATAGTACCATTCGTAGTCGGATTCTTACTCGTATGCTTATTATTATTATTCGTAGCATTCGTTTTCTTGTATGGATTACGATGGTTGCATTATTAATATCTGTCTTATTAGTATGAGTACTATGATTACGATTAGTATCATCAATATTCTGATTATTATTAAGCGTGGTATTATTAATATTGCTAGTAGTGCTCGTCTTGTTGTTATTCGTCGCATGGGTCGTCTTATTCGTAGTATGTTGAACTTGTTTATGTTGATTCATCTTCTTCGTATTTGTGGCATTAGTATTAGTATGATCGTTATTGGTAGTCGACGTATTATGATTAGTATTCGTCCTCTTCTTGGCAGTACTAGTATTATGCGTAGTGTTATTCGTGTTCGTGGTGTTGTTCTTCCCTTTGCCAAAATTAGTGATCTGATTGCTCGTCTGCCCCGTCGTCTTCGTATGAGCATTATGCTTAGTATTATTGTTTGTACTCGCTTTTCCTTACTATAAGTATTGATGATATTCGTCATATTCTCCTTATGATTATTCGTCTTCGTCTTCTTATTCGTAGTCATACCATTAATATTATGATTACTATTAGTATTCCTCCTCCTCCTCCTCCCCCTCCTCCTCCTCCTCCTCTTTCTCCTCCTCATGGTCCTCCTCCTCCTCCTCCTCTTCCTCCTCTCCTCCTCCTCCTCCTCCTCCTCCTCCTCCTCCTCCACCTTCTTCTCCTCCTCATGATCATCCGCCCCCTCCTCTCCTCCTCCTGCCCCTCCGCCTCCTCCTCCTCCTCCTTCTCCTCCTTCTCTTCCTCCTCCTCCACCTCCTCCTCCATTCCTTCCCCTTATAGATAACTCCTCCCTGTCGCACCCCGAAGTCAATGTTTAGGGCGGGCCGGGCGGTTTGCCTTAGATTTCCTCACCATTTATGACTCTGAAGCTTTAAAAGTGACAACAGTTTCACAGATGGAGGGCGGGTCGCTTTCAAAATGTGGCTCTCGCCTTAGCGCCGCGCACATTCGTTATCAACATGTGCAAGAGCTTCACGGATTGAGGGCGGGTGGTTTTCAAAATGCGGCTCTCGCCTCAGCGCCGCGAACATTCGTTTCAAAGATGTGCAACAGCTTCACGGATTCAGGGCGTGTGGTTTTCAATATGTGGCTCTCGCCTCAGCGCCGCGCACACTCGTTTCAAGCATTTACTAGAGCTTCACGGATTGAGGACGGGTCGTTTTAAAAATGTGGCTCTCGCCTTAGCACCGAACGCATTCTTTGTAAAGCTTTGCAAGCGTTTCACGGATTGAGGGCGGTCCCTTTTCAAAATGTGGCCCTCGGCTTAGCACCGCGCACATTCGCTTTAAACATGTGAAAGAGTTTCACGGATTCCCATGATCAACGTACAAAAAAACTGCGTTTTAGAAGGATTCTGGATTTTGCTGGTGCAGAAATTATCTTGATTCGCGGTGTTGAGATCCAACAAATGGCGTTATGGCACGATTCCGAATCGCCAAAACGCAGCAGTCAGGTTGACACGTGGCGTTGAAATCCCGACAATAATGTTTTGGCATGCTTCAAGATCTTCAGACGGTTGTCTTCCAAAGAGGCAGTTCCCTCAATGGAAATGAACCGTTGTAGGGGCCTATGAAGAGGGAGCTTGGAGGGAGGGTTTATTCCAACATCGTTGATGACTCGGTACACTGGTCATCCTCTCCTCCTCCTCCACCACTCGCCTTCTCTCGTTTTTATAGAGAAAAAAAAAGCCTGAAACTGGCGAAACCGTCAGAAACTCTCCGGAAACCTCCGAAACCATTCATCAAACCGTTTGGAACCCTGCGCAGCCTTCCGATAACCTCCGAAACCCTAACAAAATGTCAGAAGATCTCCGAACCACCTGGAACTCCACGATCCGCAACCATCCCAAAACCTCCGAACCCTATCCGAGCCCTCCTGCCGAACCCTCGGGCACCCACCGAAACCTTCCGAAACGTCCAGAGCTCCCGAAACAATCGACAAGACCCTCCCCAACGCGGAAAAAACGCTGGCGGCCGGGGCCTGCTGGAAGAAGGTCTCGCAGCCCTGGTCCACGCAGAAGGGCACGCCGCCGATCTCCATGCGCACCTTCCCAGACCTCGGGATCGAGGAGCCATTTGGGTGTGGTTTGCGCGATGTCTTCGCATGTTCCCGCGCGTTGCGTTAGCAACATACTTGGGGCATGTGTTGCCTCTGGAGACCTGTGGACTCCGTAGCCCGAGCTAGGTTTTTCTCCATTCCAACTCGTCCTGTCCTCTTCTTTGTCCTCCTTTTCCCCCGAACCACCACCAACACTCATCATCATGATTATCTTGCTCCGTCCCCCTCCCCCAGTGTCTACTCATATTCGTCTCTTCGCCTTGCCATATTGTTGCTCCTCCTCCTCCTCCTCCGAACAGTATGGCAAGGAGAAGAGGCGAGGATATATGTTGCTCCTCCTCCTCCTCCTCATCCTCCTCCTCCTCCTGATCATCATTATCCTCCACCTTCCGTTGATGTTGAACCATACTCTTCGAGTATCGGCAGCAGGATTGGCAGCAGCGGCGGCGGCTGCGACTGAGGCCACGATACCTCCCTGGAGGGTGGCGGCCCGCGGCCTTGCTCGAGCACGCGCGGTGCCAATCGCCGCTTGGTGCCGCTCGTCGTCCCGAGAGCGGCATGGGGCAGGGCCGCGCTGGGGCCGTGGTGCCGTGTTGCCGCAGAATGCCGTTGGTGCCGTGCCGTCACGCGCGGGGAGGGGCGGTGCCGCGCCGTGCCGTGGGGCCGTGCCGTCACGCAGTGCCGCTGGTGCCGTGCCGTCACGCCGTGCCGTGGCGCCGTGCCGTCGTTGTGCCGTGCCGTCGTTGTGCAGGCTGGTCGCGCGCTGGCCTGGCGAGCCGCCTGGTTAGGGGCGGGGTACACGTGCCAGCCAGGCACCCCGTCCAGGGCGGTGGCCGAGCTCCGCTTGGCAGCCGCCAGGGCTGGTCCACCGCCCGCCGGCCCTGAAGGTGGGGGTGTCGGGGTCGTGAGCTGGCCGGGCGGTGTCTTCGAGGGGCTCGCGTCCCCACAGGGCCCGTCCGGCAGCGACGTACACACGTTGTGCCATCAGAGGGCGCGCAGCCACGCCCCAGAGCCACGGGGGGCCCATCCTCCCCCCCTCTCCCTCCCTCCCCCTCATCCTCCCCCTCTCTCCCCCTCTCTCCTCCTCCTCCTCATCCTCCTCCTCCTCCCCTTCCTCCTCCTCCTCCTCCTCCTCCTCCTCCTCCTCCTCCTCCT